>CM044549.2:18941732-19529232 GCA_024416835.2 Perccottus glenii
ACCTACCAAACCTCATGTTTTATATGATATTATAGCTCTGTCCCCAGCTATGACCCCCCACAGTGCTTCAGTGATATCATCACCCCATCCCTCCCCCTTCCTGCTCTTTTCTCCCATGTATATTTTATCCTCCCAGACGTCCACATTAGAGACGGCATCCATTATTGAATTACCCCCATCAGCACCACTGTGCAACTGTCACCCCACGTCAGCTTTAACACTTGGTGGATTTGTATCAAAGAGAAAGACGGCTACACACATGCACAGACTCACAGAAATGACATGTCCCTTTGCGTAGCAGCATAGAGCAGCTCCTGTGATATGTAGGACAGATAGATGATGCCTGAGCACTTACTATCTGGCACTTTCCAAACAGTATTTTTCATTGTCAAGTGGTTAATGTGATTTTTCAATATTGTTAATGCTTTTTCTTTTAAAGATGAAACATGATACAAAGCAAAGTAAAAGTCAAACTCTACAAAATGGGTCAAATATGCATGTTAATTTATTTAAACCAGTTTCATTTTATTATTTAGATTAGCAGTGGTTGTAGATATGCTCTCAATGTTAAAATCAACCTCATGCTGATAATGCTATATTAACATGCTATAATTACATTTGGACAGTTAAAAATATTTACACAGAACCAGCCGACAGCAAGCATTTATACATGGACAAAAGGAGAATGTACTGAGAAAATGATTCCCCGCTTTCGTACTTTACTCATTCTCCATTTGACAGTGTATTAAGATTCAGAAAGCCCAACATTGACATTAGTTTACAGTTCACTGCTCCCTCTTTCCTGCTCAGACTAGCATTCGCTCTTCCTGCTATTGTTCATATTGCTGTCATACTGTATTCACTCTAACTGACCCCCTACCACTTTCCTTTGCTTTCTAATGCTCTGCTCCTGCCCCCTCCCCCCGGCTCTGTCGCTCTACACCTCCCGGTTTGGCACAATACCCTTGAGAGCAGCCCCACAATCCTCTCTCTTTCGGAGATGCTCGCCAGCCTTTTCATCCTCTGTGCTTCTCTTCCATTGCTCTGTGACATGGCTGACATTTCCAAATTTTCCTGATTGTCTCCTCTCTGTTGTGCATGCTTGCTCACATGTGCAGAGTCACAGCGAGGCGGTGGACAGTGCTTCTGTGTGTCTGTCTGTGAGTGATGTTAAACTGGCCAAAGGAGGTCGGCATGCCGGCGTGAAGTGTAACCGCTGCCTCTTGACTCCCCCAGTGTGTGCGTGTGTGTGTGTGCATGTGTGTATAGTCAGCTGCTCTCATCTGCCAGCACAGTCTCTGCTGCTAACAACATGTTTCGACGCACAAAAAGGTAAATGGCAACAATCTGTCTCCTCGTAGGCTTTGACCGCTGTCGCACTCCGCTGTTGTTTTGGGTTGATTGATCAGACGGTGTTGTTGAGCGGACGGACGCTGTGTGTGTGTCTTTTCCATGATGTTTCCATTGTCCCTGCCAAACATCATGCTGTCTCACAGTTGTCTCCCTGTCTCCATTTATCTCGAGCAATATGCTGTGTGTGTCTGTGTGTGTGTGTGTGTTTATTTCTGTAAGGTGTACGTGTAAAGATCTCTCAGTGAATGATTTGTCATTGCTGCTTATCCATTTACCAGTGCACCCCCTAATAGCCCTGTTGTGTGTGTGTGTGTATATATATATATATATATATATTAGGGCCGGGACTCAATTAAAAAAAATAATCTAATTAATTAGAGGCTTTATAATTAATTAATCGAAATGAATCACATTTTAATTGCATATAAATATTTGACCTGAGAACAGTGAGAAGTAATTTTTCACATTGATTTTTAGTATACCATTCAATAATGACTGAATACATAAGCTTAATCAACAAAATATTGTTTATTTATTTCAGTCCAGCAGACCAGTGCAATGTTTGCAATTAAGTGTAGCAGTGTAGTTACCCTGGTCCTGGATCATCTGGTGGAGTGTGGGTTGTGTGTGGGTCCTTGTAACTTTACTCAGAGTTGGGCTAACGTCCACGCTAACTCCTATATGTTTTGCGTTGAGGTGATATTTGAGGCTCGATGTGCTGCGGTGATACGCAAATTCCTTGTTGCATAGCTTGCACACAACCATGCTCTTGTCGACGCTTCCATCCTTTCGTTTTTTTAAAACAAATTAACGTCCCGTAATTAATTAAAAGTCCCGGCCCTAATATGTGTGTGTGTATATATATATATATATATATATATATCTCATGGTCAAGCAGCTTTATTGTACTGGTGCCCATGTGCACAAGAATTTAGTCTGCTTCAGATTATGGATTATGAGCTGGTGATTTCTGGCTGGAAGCCTGTGTGTTGGAGATAGCATTATAAACTAAAGGAATTACTGTCAGTGTCCAGGGAGCACTTGTGTCTCTCCTCTCTGTAATGATTGGTCTGTACAGGCCTGGAGTCCCTCCTGTGAAGCTTCTGAACAGTCTTCATCTCATGATCACAGGGGATTAGTTCTTCTAGCGGTTCTCCTGCTGTGAAAGAATGAACAAACCATACATATAAGAGGCTAAATGCGTATCTGTAGACCATAACTTTATATGCATGTGTCATTGTTTGTTAAAGTATGTGTTTGGCTTAGGGTTTAATTGGCTGTTTAACTGTAGTTCTGCCTTAAGTTTCAACGTTTACATGTACCTTACATTAATTGCAGCATTTTTTTTCTCCTTCATTTGTCTCTTACGAAAGGTCACTGGCCTGATTGTCCAGTAATGGATTTAGAAAAGGCACATTATGTCCTCCTCAGCATCAAGTCAGTCGGTGTCAATATCAGGTCAAAACACTTCCTCAAATTACTCCGAGGACAACGACCCACTCAGATATCTACATATACCAAAATACTTTCTCAATGTAACTCACTGTGTTAAATTAGTTGGATTAATGTCAGGCCAGTCAAACTGAAATGATTGCTTAACGTTAATAAAAATGGCAGCTTACTTGTGTGATAAGTCAAAAAGTAACATTTGCTCAAACTAAGAGAATGTTAAACCAGACACTGAGTTCTGTCTGAAATCCTCTTTTTGTTTTTCTACTGTGTTCATGTGCTTCTTTTTATCTGGCTGGCTGTGGCAATTAAAAGAGAGAGTTCTTACTGTGCCTACTTCCGAACAGATTGAGCTAAAATAAGTAGTGAAAATAAAATAGTAAGGGGGAGATAAAACATGAGGCACGAGACAGAAATGGAGAAAGCATCAGTGCTGGAGGCAGAAGAGAGTGGGCTGGGATGAAAGGCAGTGTTTGAGCCCACGTTTACGACAGGCACACTGGGTTAACTCAACCCACGGCTGTAAACTAATCCCAGGAGTTGACTTGTTCTCCTCACTTAAAAACCCTGCTATTTGTCGTCAGTGTCTTTCCTTTGTGAAAACAAAAGTCAGATGCATTTTTGCAGCCTCATATCTTGCCTGTCTTTGTCATTAAGGAGCTGTATAACGTGGTACAGTGTAGACCGCCATCCATGCACCTCTCCTGTTGTTTGTACCATGACAGCACCATCTGTTACTGGCTGCTTTTCAGGCTGGCCCCAACCAAAACACACAGACTGTTTGTGCTTTCTCTTTGATATAGTGATAACATTATAAGCACAACTACGCAGCACCGAACACAAGCTGTATTTAAAAATAACTCTTGAAAACACCGGCTTGGAGTTGATATAATTCTTGATTAAGTTATTTAGCGCTGATTTCTGACACTGTGTTTATCTAATTGGGATGCGAATGTTGTCTTGTATCCCCATGGGAGCATTAAGAGGCTGTGCTGTTGTTTCGATATGAGTTATATTATTACTAAAATGTAATCAGAGCCACTTTAGGAAGAATTTAGGAGGCATGTAAAGCAGCTAACCATAGTGTTTGAAGAATGCCTACAACATTGCTCTTTTGTTATATTCCATTTATTTATTTAGATCTTTTTAACTTTTTGTGTTGGTATGAAGCTGTTGGACATATTATTAAGAAGCTTAATTTTAAAGCCCGCACTCATAGCGTTCATAACAATAGATTTGATCTTTTTGTATCAAACACAAAGATGCTAAGTAAATTAATTGATCATGTTGGAAAATAAGAATGCCACTACTGAGCATTTGAGTCCATTTGATTTATAAATGTGTGCAACCAGAATATTAGAAAACTGAAACTGAGGTGTTCTCCTGCTGTTCTACATCGTGCTTTTGCTGCATTTTACATCTAGACCTCAGTGAAGGAAGTAAGACTAGTACTGGTGCACCTGCAGTGGAAAATTGATGCCCACTAGTCCTCATCCATTATCAGATGTAAATGTTTTCATGTCAATTAGTCATGCCGCAAGACTCTCAGCAAATGCAAAGGGGTATGCAGGAAATAAGATGTTTTGATAGCTACAGATCGTTTACTAAGAAAAAGGTCACTGTCATGGTCACATTGATTGTACTGTAACTGCAGACACAAACACATGAGGCTGGTGAAAACAGGAAACCAGCAGAAAGATGCAGACAGTGACATGCATATAGACACTCAGATAACTCTTCACTGACACTAAACTTCCTGCTGTATCACCCGGCCTGAGGGTACACTTTCACGCCTTTAGAGGACATCTAACAACACCTTCAGCTGCACTAAAATAGACGTCTGAATGATTGTGTCCTGTTGTGTTTGGTTTGTTCTGTGCCCTCAATGTGCTGCCTGAGACTATAACTGGGTATAAAGTAAGTTAATGTAATATTACTCATATTTGTTTGAAATAAATTACACAATTGCTGTCATTTTAAATTGTATTATCCTTAGCTTTTCAGTTCAAAATTTCTCAGGGACATACAAGAGCTCATTCATGAGTAAAAAGAAGCCCTCAGTCAAGCACCATTCTTTTTAAGTCAGTGGGTATTGTGAAAGAAAATATGCTGCAGTTTTATTTGATAACCCAATCTTACAATTACTGCAGGGTCATGCCATGAATTGCACAATTTTAGCTTTCTGTGTGTGTTAAATTCCCCTACTTTATATTACATTTTTACTCTCTTTCACAGCTGTGGATGTTAGTTTTAACACCTGCTTTGTCATCTTTCTCTTTGTCAGTTAAAGCCTTTCATGGGGAATAACAGCAAACACCTCTATTTATGTCTCTCTGTATTGCATTGCCTAGCAACAACAGCATCACATGACTAACCCCAGTAGCAACCCCAAACATGTAGCCAGCCCTGCAGCATGTTGTTATCCTGCTACTTTCAACCTGCAACTTATCTATTCCACTTTACTGTTCTTTATTTTCTCATTACCTCTTCTTTGGGACTCCATCTGTTGCCTGTCAGCACCACTCAGCCATCCTCTCTGTCTCTGTCTGAAGGCTTCATGCTAGATAAATTTACCCACATGACTTTATTTGGTCATTTTCCCAAATTTTGGATTCATCTAGATCCCAGAGGATATTTGGATGCCACAGCAGTGATAACAGCAATGCTGTCTAACAGTAAGCCTTAAGCCTGTTGCCTCAAAAAGCAATTTAAAGAGCCCTTATGTTATTGCCTTCCATTTCTCAAAGTTGCAAACATGCACTCACCTTTAAGGAGAACCCAAGGGGAAAACAGAGGAGAGGCAAAGATGTGACTTGACAATAAGTGAGCCCAGACAGATCAATGGTGTAGCCATCAGGAAGGTCTGGCATCCTGTGTGCCCTGTGAGTCAGCACTTAGGGCAGAAGATCACACCAGTGACAGCCAGGCAACACTCTCCCAGAGTTAATAAAATCTGCTTGGTAAAACACATGGACATGCACATGGACTCACACCTGTCACTGCTCAAACTGAGGAGACGACACAGTAGCACATTGATCATACACTTCAGAAAACACACATTGCATTGCTCCATAACATGTTCTGGCAGATTTAATGTCTGTTAGTCTGTCACTATTTGCTTCTCACTCTTAATCTGCTTATTCCTTTAATTGGTTTTGCACAAGATAGTTACTGTTTCAACTGCTCAAGGCCCATGAGCTGCTGTGTTTTAAACATTACTAGTGGAGAAGTGCTGAGCTGTGTGGCTTTAATGTCACAGCTTTTTTGTTTGTGCACTGAGCTTTACACAAACAGAGAAGAGGACAGTGTCCCCTTGTGAGAAGCCATTAGGACATAATTACAAAAGGCCAAAGAAACTAAAGGAGGTTAAATATGGTCTAAACACTAGCGAGCTCTGTCCTTGACTTGTGAATGTACACACGTGGACAAAATTGTTGGTACCCTTCGGTCAAAGAAAAACTCACAATGGTCACAGAAAAAACTTTATTCTGACAAAAGTAATAATAAATAAAAATTCTATAATTGTTAACCAATTGCTTTTCAACCACGCTTCAACGGAATTATTTAAAAAAATAAACTCATGGAACAGGCCTGGACAAAATTGTTGGTACCCCTAACTTAATATTTTGTTGCACAACCTTTTGAGGCTATCACTGCAATCAGACGATTCCTGTAACTGTCAATGATACTTCTGCACCTCTCAGCAGGTATTTTGGCCCATTCCTCATGAGCAAACTGCTCCAGTTGTTTCCGGTTTGAAGGGTGTCTTTTCCAGATGGCATGTTTCAGCTCCTTCTAAAGATGCTCAATAGGATTGAGGTCAGGGCTCATAGAAGGCCACTTTAGAATAATCCAATGTTTTCCTCTTAACCATTCATTAACCATGTTTATAGCTGTGTGTTTTGGGTCATTGTCCTGTTGCAAGACCCATGACCTGCGACTGAGACCAAGCTGTCTGACACTGGCCAGCACATTTCTCTCTAGAATCCCTTGATAGTCTTCAGATTTCATTGTACCCTGCACAGATTCAAGACACCCTGTGCCAGATGCAGCAAAGCAGCCCCAGAACATAACAGAGCCTCCTCCATGTTTGACAGTAGGGACAGTGTTCTTTTCTTGATATGCTTCATTTTTCCGTCTGTGAACATAGAGCTGATGTGCCTTGGCAAAAGGTTCCATTTTTGTCTCATCTGTCTCCCAGAAGCTTTGTGGCTTGTCAACATGTAGTTTGGCATATTCCAGTCTAGCTTTTTTATGATTTGTTTTCAACAATGGTGTCCTCCTTGGTCGTCTCCCATGTAGTCCACTTTGGCTCAAACAACGACGGATGTGATCTGACACTGATGTTCCTTGAGCATGGAGTTCACCTTGGATCTCTTTAGAAGTCTTTCTGGGCTCTTTTGTTACCATTCGGATTATCTGTCTCTTTGATTTGTCATCAATTTTCCTCCTGCGGGCACGTCCAGGGAGGTTGGCTACAGTCCCATGGATCTTATATTTCTGAATATGTGCAACTGTAGTCACAGGAACATCTAGCTGCTTGGAGATGTTCTTATAGCCTTTACCTTTATCATGCTTGTCTATAATTTTCTTTCTATTCTCCTGCAACACCTATTTCCTTCGCTTCCTCTGGTCCATGTTGAGTGTGGTACACACCATGTCACCAGACAACACGGTGACTACCTGAAGCCCTATAAATAAGCCCACTGACTGATTACAAGATTGTACACACCTGTGATGCTAATTAGTGCACACACCTTGAATTAACATGTCCATTTGGTCACATTATTTACAGTCTTTTCTAGGGGTACCATCAATTTTGTCTAGGCCTGTTCCAGGAGTTTATTTTTTAAAATAATTCTGTTGAAGCATGGTTGAAAAGCAATGTCTGACTTTCATTGGTTAACATTCATAGAATTTTTATTTATTATTACTTTTGTCAGAATAAAGTTTTTTCTGTGACCATTGTGAGTTTTTCTTTCATTGACCGAAGGGTACCAACATTTTTGTCCACGTGTGTATATACTTACTAGGTTACAACACATTTCCACACACTAACAGTTCAGAAATAATCTCACTATAAGTGTACCATATAATATATACTATTAAGAGTCATGCTTCATGCAGTTTGTAGATAAGTAATAATAATAATAGCATATAATATATAGTTTTATTATAATTATAGGTATTGATGTCCAGTTCAACCCATTTGGTCCTTTTAAAACAACACACTGAACATAAATGCCTGCATCACTGTTTTTAAATTGTTGGGGGCCGCGCAATATATCACAATTTTGTTGTAATCACAATATAACCAATTTTAATAACCATATTGCAAAGATTTGTATTTTTATAATTATCTATGTTTCCAACATTATATTACAATATAAAATAACTAGCTGAAGAATTGTGGTGGGACTGAATGTAAAAGTTGGTGGGAATACAATTAAGCTTTGCCAACAATTTGACAATTGAAGTATTGTCATTGCAATATTCAATACACTTATTGCATGTGAAATCCTATTTGTATTCTATTCTATTCTATTCTATTCTATTCTATTCTATTCTATTCTATTCTATAATCTGAGCTAAGCCTAAGCCCACAGACAAAGTATTAGTAATAGGATTTCCATGTACAATTAATTCTTAGTAACGAATCAGATGTAATTATGTTCTCTATTAAATTAAACCTGTCTCCATAAAAAGTCTGTTTAGGAGTACCAGATGTTTTCAGTTAAATTAGCTTGACCAATGCAAGTTTTTCTGTCAAATCAAGCTCCATTAAGTGCGAGGATTCTTGGAAGTAGTTCATGTTGTCTGCTGGGCAGTATCACAACAAAAATCTCCTTCATGACCCACTGCCACATGTTCTTGTTAGTATTTATTGCTTTATTACTGGCTATCACTGTGTATGGTGTTCTTGACCAGAAAGTGTGTGAGAAAAACTGGTCCTGTGCTGCAGGAGGATAATTGCTCGTCAAAGCTTCTGCACGATTCATTACCACAGATTTAACCCCTGACCTTCCCACAGCGGGGTAATGGACCATCAGAGCCAATGACATCCGTGGGTCCATTACTTGTGCTGTAGTGGGGCAAAGGCTGTTTGCTGTATCTGCATGCTTCTGTGACTCCGTGGTTAGCTCTAACTCCTGCTGGTTACTTTTTACATTGTCTGTTCCACTTAGCATTGTCCCCATGTCCTTAAAGCCAACACTAAAAAAGGCTTTTTTAAGTTTAAGCAACTGCAAAATGTGCTAGAGAGAATATAGAGGTGTATATGAGCATCAGCTGCCTCTCTGTCTTTCAAAAACATTACCAGAGCAAATAACTAAATACTGACTTCAGTATGAATCATCCTGAGGAGTTTCACAGCTCAGCACACTTGGGTAACAACTGTGTGAAGTAAGTGAGCAAGACGGATTGTCTGAGAAAATTTGGTGCAGCCTCTTGTTTTTGATTTCAGAAAGTGTGAAATCTTTAGAGATAAGAGGTTATGGCATCTATTTGGTTCAGATCTGATTGACGATCGTGCCCAACCTTATTAGAACAGTGATAAATAATGCTTCACATTTGTATTGTTAGTATTAGCAATTTGCTAAAACTGTTAAATCAAATCATTTACCTGACACTCTGGAGTTATTTTCTACAGCCAGTCATAAACAATGATTTGTTTGGCACCTTTTTACAGAATCACACACATTTTGTTTTCCTTCTGTCACATATTAAACTTGTTTCTCACTGGCCGTTGGCTCATCAGCTGTGGTCCACACTATGGCAGCACGTCCCGACGCCCCTCATGAATCATACTATGTTTGAATGACAGCACCTTGCGCTTCACTGTTGCTCCTCTGCCACACACAGAATGGGCCTGCATGATGGATTACTCTGTGGATTATGATGGATTATAAAACTGGCATTTATATAGATATAAAATATTGCCATGTGTTGCACTCGCAGCAAGGCAGGCTAATATTTGTAGTTTTATGAGCTGCAGATTATTGCTTCCTTCATTCTTTTATTCAAATACAAGGCATTGTTTTCTCACTGTGCGCTCTTGTGAAATTGAAAAAAAAAGAAACAGTTGGAGATGTCAGTGTTTGTTCCCTTGGAAAATGTGACTCTAAATGCGTTGCTATGGGAACGATGTACATTCTTCTCTGCATGCTTTTTTCCACTCCCGATATTTTATCATTTTGTTAAAAGGGAAAGGAGAAAATTTGTCTGTGATGTGTTTCTAATTTGGCTAATTGAACCTGAATGGGTCTGAATATTTAAAAGGAAAGTGTCTCACTTTTAGTAAAGCTGCAGGTCTTTGTTCAAAACTCATTTATGCATAAGTGGATGACTAAACCCCAAATTCACCATTTGGCTGCAAACAAAGAGGCTGTGGATGAGCCAGTGTCAGACTGTTACATTAAAGTGTAAATAGATGTATGACTGTGTGCACCATTTTAACTAATCATAACTATGTGACAAACAGGTCTTAACCGGACAGAAGAAGGATGAGCCCAGCTGCATGGCCATAACCGTGACAGAGTGATTTAAACATTCAGCAGATACAGTATATTGTGCCCTTCACCAGGCACAGTCCTCTTCCTCTTATCTGGTTCGCTTCAGCAGTCGAGTGAAATCTACAACATGGTGGGCTTAAGCTGCCCACAGCCCCCCTATAGCTCCTGTCCTGTACTTTCACTGACTGCCACTGCTGCTGCTAATTATCTGGAAGGGATTTGTGGGCAAGATGAGAACAAGACAGGTTTAATTTGAATTTGCTCTTAAATAAGCAGCCTGTCATAGTATAGTGGAGCGAACACCAGCTGTTCCTAGTCTCAATGACAGGATACAGGGCATCTCAAACTAAGGCTATGTCCACACTTAAAATACTTTTGCTATGATTTGCACCCACACTACTCACATTAGAAGTGGCCGCAGTTCACTGGCAAGGTGTTTTATTATATTTTTTTGTCTTTATAAGAAAGTACTGGTTCCTTTTTAGATGGGACAACTACTGTATATCCTCTATACATTGGGTGACACTGATACCACACAGCAAGAAGGTCATGGGTTTTGGCCCAGGACAGGGTTTTATGTGTGGAGTTTACATATCTTCTTTCTGGACGTCCAATATATCCCTTGTATGTGTTTTTATGTATTAATTCATTGTTCTGCAATTGTTGTTGCATAGCAGTCAGCCTGTATTTCTCTTTTTATATGTTGCACTTTGGTTTGTAGTTTTCACCAGCGCAGTGAGGCAGAAAGTAAACTACTCGTAAAAAAAAAAGCACACAGTGGAACGTGGCCGATGAAATGAGCTTTTAGTGATTGATGTTTCTAGTCTCTCTCATGTGTGCTCCTCAAAACTTTTTATAAAAATAAAAAAACAACACAAGAAAAAGAACTCCAAAGTGACCTTTCCGTTGTGATAAATGTAGCAGCTGCTGGATTACTGACCAGCACTTCTCTTTAGATCCCCTTTTGCAGCATGCATTTAAGATAACAGTGCCATAAACATTGTGGCTGCAGGAGACATCTGGTTTTATAGAGAGATGAGATTGCTTTGCCCTATTGAGTTTCCATAACGTCTCTAATAGTAGAATCAAATTGTAGCTAAAATGGCTTCAATATGCAGTGAAATGAGTGAAGGCTGCAAAGGTTATTTGGAAACACTAAGGCAGTATATTGGAAGAAAACTTTGCAAAGTAGTAAATAAATCATTTGAGGATATTTATAGTTTAAAACCAGCTAAAGCAGGAACAGTATTGTGATGAAATTTTAGATTTTGCATCGAGCAGTGACTCAGAGCCAAAGAGCTAAGTCTGTAGTTGTAATGATTCATGAATCAAAAGCTAAGAATATGTTGGAGAATGATGTGTATGCACAAGTGGCAAAAATATCACCATGAGAGGAATACAGTATGTTTTACATTCATCATGATTACAAGCCAAAAATATGGAGGCAGGGCACAGGAATCAAAGAGAATTCAATAAATATCCATCTTTACTTTTTGCCTTCAGTTTTAGCGCCCTCCACCTCCCTGTTCTTCTGATCTTTCGAGAGCTAAACAAGTAAAAGGCGGTGTTAGGCTGCTTCCAAGCTTCTGTCCAAAGCTAATGCATTTCTCTTAAATATTTCAATACGTTCCTCTTCTGTTCTGCAAGGTTGAGTACAAGCTCTCCTCGGCTGTTGCCCACAGAGGCCTTCTGTCACTGATTAAATCTTTCTACAAGTTTGATGTCTCACAGTGCAAGAAACAACTGGTTGTGGCTTGCATAAAAAACAAGGAGAAACTAAAGAGAAATGCAGGAAGTGGGTGGAATCTAAGACAGAAATATAGATCATAGATAGTACTTTCAGTATTATTTAAGCCACATTAAATATGCTCTGTGTATGTGTCCTCGTTTCGATTTGCAAGCTACAATATTCTGCACATCGTTCAGACTGAGACGTAGAGCAAGATTTGAGATGATGCAATGTACAGCAAACCTGAATTGTTTTACTGATGTGGGTTTGCTCTGCAGAATCTGGACTGACAGCCACTGAAGTGAAGCATTAAAAGCAAACCCGGTCCCATGTGAAAATATCACCTGGAAAATCCACTTCCCACTTTACAGGCTGTTTTGTAAAAAGAAAGTGCAGTAGTGTGTGTTCCTTTGTGGTATAGTTCTGACTCAACGCCTCTAAGGATCACTAGTTCTTTCTTTTACATGGTCTAAACTTGTCTCTCCATCCCATGTCGCCTCATCACTCCTGCCGTTATATGAGAGAGGACCTCGAGGAAATTAAAACTCTGTGTTGTCATTCTCCCATGTGGGTGGCCCAGTGTCAATAAGGCTGTGTATTATGGCACCCATATGCACACAAAGCCAAACTGTACTAAACAATAAAAGGCATAAACACTTACTCTAGGTTGTACATGACTGGGTATGGCATGTACACTATATAATACATCCAATCATTAACTGGGATGCTAGATGTAACAAAGATAAATATTGACATGTTCTTTATTCTGTTGTGTGTTCTAGTTGCAGAACTAGTAACCGAAAAAGCCTCATCCTGACCAGTACATCCCCAACTCTGCCACGGCCTCATTCGCCACTGCCTGGACACATCGGTTAGTATGTGGAGTTTAACAGTGCATGTATGTTTTTAATATTAGAAAGTACACACATTGTATTTACCAAAATACATGACAAAGTAAATGTTGTAAAGCTGGAACCAAGAAATGGCATCCTCTATCTGTTGTCACGTATTTTTCAGGAAGCAGTCCCTTGGACAGCCCCCGAAACTTCTCACCTAGTGGGCCTGCTCACTTTTGCTTCGCCTCCTCGCGAAGGTTTGCACATTTACACAACAATCACATTCAACATTACAAAATAATGTGTGAAGTGCTTGAGTGAAATAAAACTATATTACACACGGACACGCACACACACACACGCACACACGCACACACAATATATCTCTACAGGAAGCCCACCTACTCCTACAAAACAAAATATGCCACATGCTGTTGTCCTATTTTTGTCCTATGTAGCCAACACTGTGGTGAAGTGACAGAGGCAAGACACAAATAAATGAGGCAAGTGCCCAAACATTGTCTCATCACTTCCTCAGGAGGCCAGAGAAAAGGGATGATAAGAACAAAAGTGCGATAAACTGTCTTGGTTTTATTATTATCTATTATCTACTATTACTATTATATCTATACTATATCTGGCTGGTGACAGAGAGAGAGCAACATTTTTCATTGTTTTTTTTAATTGCAGCAGTTTACTCTTGTTTTGTTTTTTGTTTTCATTGCTTGTGTCTTTTACCAGAGCTGATGGTCGTAGATGGTCCTTGGCTTCTCTGCCCTCCTCAGGATATGGCACCAACACACCCAGCTCAACGGTAAGATGACATGTAAAGGAGACATCAGGAGACCTGTAAGTCCTGTATGTGTTTTTTCCCTTACCAACAGAAATATTGAGATCCCAAAATGACCACACTGCACATGTACCTCATACATTTCCTGCATATTTTATACATTATTACTTTAGCATTGCTCAAGTGCATCAAAGAGTGAACTAAGTGTAACCTGGAAATAATAAATATACACTCGTACATAAACATTTCATCATATCATCACTAAAAGTGAAAGGATGAAAGCATTGAACCATCGCAGCAGATGCTTTCTACTGCAAGACCATGTGCCAATCCATTTCTGTGCTCTACACCATTCCTCACATATGAACCACATTATCAGCCCAGTTAGTCGCAGGGCTGACATTAAGAGACAGACACTCACAGACAACCATTCACTCTCACATTTATGCACAAGAGAGACTTTAGAGTTGCCAATTGAGCTGTACATGCATGTGTTTGGCCGGTGGGAGGAAGCTGGAGTACCCTGAGAGAACCCTTGATCTAGTCTGTATTTCTGCCTTGGTTTCAATTACTGTCCCCATAGAGATGTTTTAAATAGGGTAAAGAAATCACAGTATACTGTATATGCATTAGCTCACTCTTTGGCAAAGGGTCTCTTTTTGAGTAAATGGACCTTTTTCATTCCCATAAACATTCTTCTTGTACATTGTTTGTGGCTTTTGAGTATGACATGGCCTGCAAAGACTGTAGCCATGTTCATTAATGTATATGTATATGTATATCCACAGAAAAATTAGGTTGAGGAGGGTTGCTCTTTCTCCTTTTCCTTCTTTCAATCTACCAGCCTGCTCTCCACGTCTGGCCATTACTAACATAATTAGTCAAAGTAAAAATCATGCATACTGAATAGAAAAGATGAAAGCCAGAGATGTGTGAGTGTGTGGAGGAGTTTTCTGCATCACAAGGTAGATAAGAAAGCCGTGAAGATGCAGGAATGAGTTGTAAATGTAAATACCAGACCAGAGATTGGAGGGTATAAAATGGTAGAAGTTTAAAGAAGTGGAAGAGAAAAATGGAAGTAACAGTTCTGCTGAGAGACTGTTTTAAGTCTGACAACAAACACAATGACATTCTCCTCGGTCTGCGATGTCTGTCCTCTCATGGGAAGTTCCTAATTGATTCTTTTGACTGGACTTGGTGCTTTCACAGCATCATCGTTACAGTGCTCTCTGCAACTAGAAGCTCAGATGGAGTTTCTAATAGATTTTTTTATAGCAGAAAAAGCCATGGTCCCTTAAGTAGTTGTGTTCATTGAGCATCTCATTGATCAGGCTGTTTTTTCCCCTTCTCTGTTGAAGAAAACCCAGTTTGTTTGAAGCTGAATACCGACAACGTGGCCTCCTACTCCTCCTGGATATGTTTCTTTTTCTTTTCCTTTCTTCTCCCTTGAACTTAGTCCCTCTTTGTTGCAATGCTTTCTGCCCACTCACATATTTCCATTGTACACCTTGTGCTCTTTTCTTTTCTTTCTGTGTTTTTGGTCATAATCTGTGGTCTCTCTGCAGTCGTCCAGCTCATCCCAGGAGCGACTGCACCAGCTGCCCTTCCAGCCGACCATGGACGAGTTGCACTTCCTTTCCAAGCACTTTGGCAGCACGGAGAGCATCACAGACGACGACGGGGGTCGACGCTCGCCCCATGTTCGGCCTCGGTCTCGAAGCCTTAGGTGAGATGAGCCCAAGAAACACTTAGATGTAGTTCATACCCCAAAACAATGGCTTATTTTTATGTCCTTGTCTTTAATAAAGATTAAATTTAAGGAATTTTTTAATATAAATCTTGAGCTATTTATAAGTCAAGTTATTCCCCTCAGTATCAGCAGCGTTACCCCCTCCAGTTGTCTCAGCCTCCAGAGTGTAAACATTTGCCTATTAGCCGTTGTCTCTGGGGCACAACCACGCCTTTTATAGCCTCCCCTCTGGATGCAACATGCCCTAACTGTGTTAGACATGTCAGGACTCATCAGTATTTAGTTTTCATCTGAAGCTTCTTTGCAGTCATTGGCTTAAATAGAATCTCCTCAAGTGCCTTTACAAATACAAAAGCTTTTCTCGTGTGCATAGACGTGCCTTATTTATTATCAGAATACTAAACATTATAGTCTATGAAGCCAAATAATAGTTTACCTTGTTCTTTTAGTATCAGTACAGTGCTGCTAAGGGCTTGGTCACATATTTTTTACCTTACACCGACAAGTGACAGACTCAGAAAACAATTAAATCAAAACAGTCGTGAGGATGACAACATCTCATCACACCGTCTTTGGATGGTTTGATGAAAATAAGAATCATTTGCAATCACCACGTGGGCCACGCATGGGAGTTTGTAAAGAACTCTTCATCTCTATTTTTTAAGATTGGCGCAGCACTCCTTGTAGTCTAGAAATAGTGTAGAAAAATCATTTTAAAAGAGCAACAAGGTATTGTTATGACATGAGAGTCCCATTAGGATGCTGTTTTCTTGTAAACCGTCATCCTTCTGTTTCTTAGATAGGAGTAGGAAGTGTATGTTGCTGCTGAATTGAGGTTTGTCTCTTTGACAGTTGTAAAATGTCTTTGATGGTTTGGTTTCGAGAAAAGGCCCAGATCCATTAGATAAATAGACTGAGCTGAATATCCAATTGATATATTAGCATAAAATGCAGACAGGAAGACCATGCAGGGAATCTATAAATTATTCCTTCCTTCAAGAGTAAAGAACAGAATAGCATTTTCTTCTTTTCATTGCCCTTCTTTTTTTGTCCCAGCAACTGCCTCTCCTCCTTCTGTTTTTCCTTGCATACTTCTGCTTCCTTTGATTTTCTCAGTCAGTGGTATATTACTGTCCTGTTCTCCCATGTTTGTCTCTTTTTAGCCCCGGGCGTTCTCCATCCTGCTACGACAATGAAATAGTGATGATGAACCATGTCTACAAGGAGCGCTTCCCCAAGGTCAGCCCCACACAGAGACACAGACGTAAACACCAAATACAACAAATGCACTTTTTACATGAGAAATGAACCTATTACTAGTATAGAAGCTTTAAAGGGTATCTGTTTACAGTATTTAGAGAATAAATCATAGCTCAGACCAGCCAGCAGTCTTCTGATATACATTTTATAAAACTGCTTTTGCTTCTGTAGTACAAGAGATTGTATATTGTGTTGGTGAAGGCTCAAGAAAAGGAAAGAGTCTGTTATCTATAGTATTGTTTAAAATAATAGCAGTACAATGTCACTAACCAGAATAATCCAGGTTTTTAGTATATTTTTTATTGCTAAATGGCAAACAATTTACCAGTAGGTGCAGTAGGTTCTCAGAAAACAAACAAGACCCAGCATTCATGATATGCACGCTCTTAAGGCTGTGCTATTGGGCAATTAGTTGAAAAGAGTGTGAGGTCACAATCACTGAGGTCATCAAATTTGTGAAAAAACAGGTGTGAATCAGGTGGCCCCTATTTAATATAATATTTAATGATGAAGCCACCGAGCCACCTGGAGGAACATTTTGTGGACTGATGAGTAAAATTGTTATTTTTGGGTCCAAGGCCCACAGACAGTTTGTGAGACGACCCCCAAACTCTGAATTCAAGCCACAGTACACAGTGAAGACAGTGAAGCAAGCATTATGATATGGGCATGTTTCTCCTACTATGGTGTTGGCCCTATTTATCACATACCAGGGATCATGGATCAGTTTGCATTTGTCAAAATACTTGAAGAGGTCATGTTGCCTTATGTTGAAGAGGACATGTCCTTGAAATGTTTGTTTCAACAAGACGATGACCCCAAACAAGCAAAGTCTTGGTTCCAAACCAAGAAAATTAATGTTATGGAGTGGCCAGTCCAATCCCCGGACCTTTATCCAACCGAGAAGCTGTTTTTGTCTCTCAAAGCAAAACACCCCTTTTTTTTAACACACCCCTTTCAACTAATTGCCCAATTGCACAGCCTTAAGAGCGTGCATATCATGAATGCTGGGTCTTGTTTGTTTTCTGAGAATCTACTGCACCTACTGGTAACTTGTTTGCCATTTAGCAATAAAAAATATACTAAAAACCTGGATTATTCTGGTTAGTGACATTGTACTGCTATTATTTTGACCAATACTGGATGTGTTTAATTCTTGTGGTCTGTATGATGATGCAACAGAAAAGAATACGACATGGCCGTCGTCTGAAGCAGGACTGTACAGTAAAGTAGCTGCTGTATTCTTCACATCACTGTAATGTCTGGTTTAATGCTTCTGTCTTCTAGACATAAAACCAGTGATCTGAACCAGTGATGGAGAGATTTACTACAGAGACAGCTTATGGCAGAAAATTTTACTGTTTTAGTAAATAGAGAGGCGTATTCTGTTGTATTTCTTTCCACATACTTCATGAGAGAGAAGTCAATGAAAGCTCAACTTGGAACAATTTCTGGAATAGAAAAAACGTTCTGCTTTGAGTCCTTCACATTAAAATGTTGGGTGATATCTGCTGTCTGACTAAGATGTTTTTTTGCATGTATTTATTGTAAGTGTGAAAGATTTTCCACACACTTTTAAACTTTGTCAAATTACTGAGGCCAAATTATTGAAGACTGCTGTATAATTGACTGATTTGTTTATTTATATACTTAAATTTATTTAGGCCACAGCGCAGATGGAGGAGAGATTGGCAGAGTTCATCAACAATTTCTCCCCAGAGAGTGTTTTGCCACTGGCCGATGGCGTTCTTAGCTTCATTCACCACCAGTTAGCGGAGATGTCCAGGGACTGCTTGGCTAAGTCACGCAACGGCCTCATCACTAGTGTCTACTTCTGTGAGCTACAGGAAAACCTGGAGAAGCTGTTGAACGATGTGAGTTTGACCCATGACATCTAGGAGAATGATACATGCCACTTTATAAACGCTTTGTTCCTGTCTCCACTAGGCCCATGAGCGATCCGAGAGTTCAGAGGTCACTTTTGTCACTGAGCTGGTCAAAAAGCTTTTTCTCATTATTTCTCGACCAGCAAGACTTCTGGAGTGTTTGGTGAGTTTTGAAACACATTCTAGAGACAAAAAACTCAAGAGAAGAAGTGTTTATGTATTGTCAGTGCAGTAATGTACAACTTTATATGCTGCAGAGGTTATAGTTTACTTTGTGCTATGTCATACAATATTCTATCCGTCTGTGCTGCTTGTCAGCGTTAAGAGCATCACATCAAATCAACTAAGAGTTTGTGGCCTTGGCATGTCAATACAGCCAGTGCATAACTCACTTTACTCACTTCTTAGAAGCAACAAGCTGTGCCGAATACAAGGGAGGCGTAGCCATACCTACAACAGCACACTGATTGATGGCACAGCTTAATCTACATTGGTGTGATCCCTCCTTCCATCCCCAGCTCATCTTTCTGTTGCCAAGGCGACCGACAGAAAGGTCGATGGGGTCAGGCAGTGTGTGTGAGAGAGAGAGTTTAGATGCGCTCTGTACTCTAGGTTAGAGAGGATATAACACACAAATAAAATGTGGTTGGCCGCCGTGGTCCATTTGGCATTCAAGTCAGCGGCAGTGTCTGATTTGGTGAAAATGTCACACCGTCAGATGGCTGTTGGCTGCAGGAGAATTATCCTTGCGCAGAGCAAGCTATCAGAAAGGCAGGTTAATTCCCTCCACTCAGCACCTCTTTTTTTTTTCTGGTCTGGGAGAGTCGATATGAGAGAACATGAGAGGAAGGAAATGATCTTTGGCTACCCCAGGCGCTGCTTTCTTATCAAAATGTTATTCCACCAACAGGAATAAAACTGAATCCCACAGGACTGTTACATCGCAAAGAGTGATGCTTTTAGGAATGCAATTTAAAGTTGCAAGTTGTATTAGGAGTAAGTGTGTTGCGTTAGACAGGCCCATAGTAATATTTGCCCATCACATTTTTGCAGTTTACAAGTTGTGCACACTTTTGAAATACTTTGGTGAACTTGTAATAATGTCTCGTACAGTTGTTCCTGCTAGCTTTGCCCACATGGTTTTTCGTCGATAGGGGATCATAATGTGCACTTTGACAACATCATTTTAATTTCATGGTGGCATAGAGCTGTGTGGACACCTTGTTCTATTGCCATATTGGATGTACCAGATTAACAGATGAGTTAATTTTAGCTTGTAGATTAACTAATGTTAAAGTTTGATTTATTGTTGTCTGGTGCTGGCAGGAGTTTAATCCAGAGGAGTTCTACCATCTGCTGGAGGCAGCGGAGGACCATGCCAAAGAGGGACAGCTAATGAAGGCAGACATCCCTCGATATATCATCAGTCAGTTGGGACTGACCAGAGATCCACTAGAGGGTGAGAAAAAAGCAAAAAAACATAAATAGTCTGAAGGGTGTCTTTTCACTTTCTGTAGTTGTAATGAATACATGAGCTACATTATTATGTGTAAAACCAACACAACAATACAGAAGCATGACAAGTAATCAGTGGAAGTTATTATTAAGTAGTCTTGTAGTAGCAAAATGCATAAATACTCAATAAAAATATGTATATAAACTATAACAAATGTGGACACTGAGTGAGCGGTACAAAGTATTCTAAAATGAATGTACCATAGCACATGGTTGTGGTTTCAAAAATGTGGTACAGTTACTAAAAAGTAGAGCTAAATACTGCAGTCAGTTGATTTTGGACGATGGACAATCCTCACTTTAGCAAAAGGCGAAGAAGAAAGAAAGCTAAACGTCATACTTTTTTTAAGAAACTCAAACTAAGCTATTGTTTATTATCCATGGCTGTATCCAACTGGTGGAAACTAATCATGGATTAAGTGCTAAGATAACGAAATGGGTTGTACTCTCCAGTTAGTCAGTATAAGGCAATGGATGACAAGTCCAGACTGGCTGGGCCATTTGCTGGCTTCTGTCTTTCATTAATCAACATGGTTTAATTTCAGCCCCAGTTCCAAGTCACATCTGCAGAGTAATCCATCAAGAGCTGTTCATTAGCTGATAGCATAAACAGCAATAAAGTCTACACAATGCAACACTGAAATGCAGCAGTGTTTTAGTTATGTCTATAATAATCACTAACTAAGGTAAATTGGTATCTCAGTTCTTGCATTGTATGCCTCATGTTTACATGTATAGTGCACCCACATAGAGCTGCCAACACTCATTTCTTTGTTTTCTTTGGAGACTAGTGACAACGTTATTTATTTGCAGCACAGCGAGTTTTATTTTACAAGAAGTTAATAACTAAAGTAATTATTATTCGATTATTTCCTTGCTTGAATTAAACTGCACTATCAAGGGTGTATTCAAGCAGCTGTCACACACAAAAGTGCAAGTCACTGAAAATTATCTACCAACTCTGCTGAGGGAAATTGTGGAGGATGAAGAGCTAAAAAGACAAAGAAATAAAAAAATATATTCTTAAGTTTTGTGTTCTCTTCTGTGATGGCCCAGCTCACCACAATGTAGGAGGCTAGTGCTTTCATTTTGACACTGTGCTTACATGTTAACGAACATGTCTCTCCACAGAAATTGTAAGCCTTGATAGCTATGACAGTGAAGGTCCGCACACTCCTGAGACTGATGATTCAACAGAGGTAATTATGCCCACTTACTTACACCAAGCTGTGTGCACAAATGATACCTGAGTTGTTAATGTTCTCAGGGGAAAGCGCGAGTCATCAAACCACCAACAGAAGAAGACTTTCAAACAATTAAACTGATTAGTAATGGAGCATATGGGTAAGCAGAGAAAAAAAAACATTTTCATTAAAACATAATGATGTGACTGAATATTCTGTCTCTTTGTTCTGTATCACCTCCTCCTCAGGGCCGTCTACCTGGTGCGCCACGGGGAAACACGTCAGCGCTTTGCCATGAAGAAGATCAACAAACAGAATCTGATCTTGAGGAACCAGATCCAACAGGCATTTGTGGAGAGAGACATTTTAACCTTCGCAGAAAATCCTTTTGTTGTGTCTATGTTTTGCTCTTTTGAAACACGCCGACACCTTTGCATGGTCATGGAGTACGTTGAGGGTAAACACCATCAGTATTTTTCAAATTTCCCAGTTTATTGTAGATAAGGACACACAATTGTGATTTATGCAATGTGTTAAGGCATTTGTTCTTAATAGTTTTAATCATCTAATTTTCTTTTTTTGTAGGTGGTGATTGTGCCACTTTGTTGAAGAATATTGGGGCTTTACCTGTGGAACTGGCAAGGATGTACTTTGCTGAGACAGTTCTAGCTCTTGAGTACCTGCACAACTATGGGATCGTACACAGAGATCTCAAACCAGACAAGTGAGTGTTTATGTTCGTTAAAGTGATGCACATAGAATATTTTCAACCTTGTCATTTGTCCAAGTGCTCACTGTCTTGCATCTATATAGTCTACTGATCACCTCTATGGGGCACATCAAGCTCACTGACTTTGGATTATCAAAGATGGGCTTAATGAGCCTCACCACCAACCTGTATGAAGGACACATTGAGAAGGATGCCAGGGAGTTTCTGGACAAACAGGTTTGTTTTATTTTATTGTATTTATTATTGTATATTGTCTGACGTTTTGTTAACTAGAGATTGGATGAAGACTTGTTATTGATAAAAAAGCAAAGAGAGTGTCTTCTTCAACCAAGCATGCCTACTTGCCAAGTCATCCTGCAAAAATCAATAATTTACAAATAAATAGAGACAGAATTGCAGTGCTTCCTGTGTTGTCTGGGTTAGTTCATTATTAATACTCTCCATCTCCACCACAATTCTGTTTTGCTTTAAAATAAAGTCCTAAACACTGAGGGTGGTCCATCCCCGAATCTATTTTGTATAAAAAAGTACCTTGCAAAAAAACAGTGATTTAAAACACAATTTAACACAACTTTCTACTTAAAATATATAGAGTATAAACTGGAACCAGATGCACTACAGGTTATTAATGTAAATCATGAAAGACAAGCATGTTTACCATGTTTTGTCACAGGTGTGTGGCACTCCTGAGTACATTGCTCCAGAGGTGATTCTTCGGCAGGGCTATGGGAAACCAGTTGACTGGTGGGCCATGGGGATTATCCTTTATGAGTTCTTGGTGGGCTGTGTGCCTTTTTTTGGAGACACTCCTGAGGAGCTGTTTGGACAGGTTATCACAGGTAAGAAGGTATTTTTGTATACAGTTACAAAGAAGGCTAGTTTTTAGTCAGGAGATGGAGTGCCGTGATTCTAAACTCTTGCTCAATGACTTCTTACTTTCAGATGACATCGCTTGGCCAGATGGTGATGATGCACTGCCTCCAGAAGCTCAGTCTCTCATCTCGGCCCTTTTGCAAACCAATCCACTTGTGAGGTTGGGGACAGGTATGAAACACCACCTGATGTGCTGATGCACTTATGATCAAGTGTTGACTAACGTTTGCCGTGTGTTGTTGCAGGGGGAGCCGTTGAAGTGAAGGAACACTCGTTCTTCACTACTCTGGACTGGAACAGTCTGTTGAGACAGAAGGCAGAGTTCATCCCACACCTGGAGTCAGAGGAGGACACCAGCTACTTTGACAGTAAGTGTGTCTGGATTTCTGTGTCTCTTTATTACACCTCTTACATCAAAAGGAGGTTTGTGGGGAGGATTATAATACTGACCCCTTTCCAGTCAACTTTTTATGTTTGACTGACAGCACATATATTTTTCCCCCTTCTCCATGCCAGCGCGTTCAGATCGTTATCATCATATCAATACGTACGATGAGGATGACACCAACGACGATGAGCCGGTTGAGATCAGACAGTTCTCCTCCTGTTCCCCTCGATTCAGCAAGGTCGGACTCTGCCCTTCTCTGCTCCGTCTGTCTGTTCTGTAGCTCCCCTTGATTTTTGTTTGCCTTTGCTGTTTATAAAGAGGTACACAGTACAGCATGTTGGCCTTAAAATACTTTAATGAGGTCTGATGTAGGAATAGAAAAGATGAAAATGAGGGCAGGTTTTTCAGCACCAGGTATGTGGACCAGGTCTCTGGTCTGGGATTTAGATCGAGTCTCGGTTGTTGTAACTGTTACACCATTATTCCTCATCACTCTTGTGATTCTATTTAAAGGCACTCAGGAGCCGATGTGGAATACTCACACAGCTTTTTTCTTCTAAAGTGTTAAGATACTTTTCTTGATGATGAAAAGCCTTCTTCTTTATTCCTGTGTGCACCTGACTCTCTTTCAGTCTCCCATTTCCTCCTGGAAAGATTTCTCACCTCACAGTGCTTTTTTAACTCTCACGATCTTTCTCACTACTCTCTTCATCAGTCTATCATACACAACCTTATGCAACCGTATTATGTGGATGAGTTTATTTGGTATAAACATTTTAAACCCTCACTTAATGTGGTGGTTTACCACATAAAGAAACACAAAGTTGGTACGAGGTTAACATTGTTCTAGTCCTCAGAACATGAGTGTTTGCAGACAACTGTTGTTACCATGGTGCGCTATTCTTTCCCTTCACTTAATGTAGCTCATCTTGTAGTCCTCCCCCACAGAGCTGTGTTTCTCAGAAAAGATTTCTCTAGAGTGTGAGAGTCCATAGTACTGTTCACCTGCATAAACATGGGTTTTATAAGTAATTATTCATTTGTAGTGTTGTTGACTGTGTTTTATTAACCTTTGAATTCATAAAAAGCTGATATGGTAAAGCATTATAGTATGCGTAGACATATTTTTATATATTTAATGATTATCCAAATGTTATTTTGAATTATAGAGTAAACAAAGAAGACAGAAAAACAGTACCAACATCTTTGTTATCCAAAAAAAAAAAGTAACTCTGCTTCTAACCCCCCTAGGGATTACATTGTTCCTTACAAAAAACAAATAAAACTAAACATTGGAAAAACCTTGGTTTTGTTGCAACTGTCCAATAAAGTTAAATGCAGCTTGAATCAGACACATAGCTGATGTTTCAAATCCAATTATTATGCACTGCACAACCAGTTTGATGTATTTTAAACTTTACCTGCCAACAGTTTGTATCTGTGTATCTTTTTTGAAGTATTGAAATGTGCTAATTATATAGCCGAAAAACTGTTGATGTGTTTGATGTGTCCAGAATGATTCTTTTCCTAATTTATTCTCCACACCTTGGGCAATAGCATGAATGATTTTTTTACCTCAAAATGTATGTACAAATAAATGTGTAGATTAGATATCTATTACAGACTTATGTAAATGTTTATTGATCTGCATGCCCCTGCAGGTTTACAGCAGCATGGAACATCTGTCTCAGCTGGAGCAAAAAGCCAACACCTCTGTGTCCCGTCGGGAACACAGGAGCCCAAGGGAGGACAAAGTGACCAAGAGAGAGAGTCTGGGCAGCTTCAGCATGAGAGACAAGAGCTGGAGGACAGGATCGCCCGAGATGTGAGTGGTGGTTATCATATGTATCATTAGATAAAAGGAGAATAAAGATTTTACAATTATTTCAACTCTCAGTATGATGTATCTTTTACATTAATCTGCCTTAAATCTGAGAAAGAAGAAAAGTACCATATCCTCTCAATTATTTGTAATGATTGTTAAGTTTAACCTAAATAAATGCATTATAATTACTATCCTTAATAATGTTGTAGGAAGCGTTTATCTTGCTCGGAGTCCCTCTACATGGACGGGGATGCAAGCCCTCCTCTTGGTGCCCGACGGCGTTTTTCAGCTCTAATGGACACCCATCGCTTTGCTTCACCCCTCGAGGGTGAATCAGACTCATCATCGCCTCGCCAGAACCCCATCAGGGTCCGTGGAACCTCTTTAGATGGGACCAGTGTCCCGTCACCGAGCATCTTGGAGCAAAGAAACAACATGAAGGAGATCAACGGAGGTGGTGAGTGTGTAGCGCCACATCTTGGTGAAGTGGAAGAAAGAAACAGCAATATAAATAAAAGTAAAAGAGTGAAGGGATGTTTGTCAGTGGAGGTGGAGCAAAATCAGTCAGTAACACCTTATTAGCGCACATCTGCTGAGTTCGTAGGCAGCAGCACATTTGTAAACACTCTCTAATGCTATATTTAGCAGATTGCAATACATTTTTTCTCCATATCCTGACAGACAAAACCTGTAAACAAGGAGAAACACCAGGAGTTACCACAGCCGTCAGCTCACTGTCCCCTGGCCCTGTAGCAGCTGCTCGGGACGTGATGACACCTCTATATGATCCTCTCAGCCCCCGAGCCACCAACGATCTAGTGCTTCGCAGGGCACGCCAAAAGCCTTTACCAGGGGATTGTGACAGACGCAATTCAAGAAAGGGAAATAAAGTCATCAAGTCTGCCTCTGCAACAGCCCTGTCTGTGATTATACCATCAGGTAAGGAAAAGCAACACCACATCTTTATGGAAATACTAGTACTTATATGTCTCTGATTATTCATGCACATCCTACAGTGGATCAACATGGGGGCTTCTCCCCACTGGCAAGCCCTATGTCTCCTCACTCATTCTCATCTAACCCTTCATCCCGGGACTCATCGCCCAGTAGAGACTTCTTCCCAGCTGTGAGCGTGCTGCACTCTCCCATCACCTATCCATCGCTCTGGAAAGAAGTACGGCTTTACCCTCAGGGCTATCAGAGTCTACATAGGGGACAGTGATATCTACAGCGTCCATCACATGGTTTGGGTAAGAAATGTGACTGTGAATGTGAATTTTCTATTCAAGTGGCACTTTGAACTAAACATTATTCTATTTCTTTTAGTATATAGCATTATAAATTTCACAAATATTTTTGTTATATGACAATCCATTAGCTCTCCAGTATCTGAACTCAAAATGATGTTTTCCTGTATTAGCATGTGGAAGACGGTGGCCCTGCTCAGGAAGCCGGTCTGTGTGCTGGTGACCTCATTACTCACGTCAATGGAGAACCTGTGCATGGTCTGGTCCACACTGAAGTGGTTGAACTTATTCTCAAGGTAGGCCTATTATTCGACATCAGAGCTACTTCCTTTTTCAAATTACTGTTTAAAATCCCTTTATCTTCTATGTGACCAGTTATTCAAAACATGTAAGTGCTTTGTTGTTAAAATTTTGTTTAAGAACAATTTTAAAACTGAGACTAACAAATGTAAGATGGTCAAATCCTAATTCTTATCTTATCTTCCTCCACTTTTTAAAACTAATTTAAAATGCATGATACAGTTGATCCTAATGTTTCTTATCTTTGCAGAGTGGAAACAAGGTGACTGTGACAACTACACCATTTGAAAACACCTCTATCAAAGTTGGTCCTGCCAAAGCCAGTTATAAGTGTAAGATGGCCAGACGAAACAAAAAGACTTTGGGAAAGGATGCTCAAGACAGGTACTGTACCTCCATTTGGTCATATATGTTATATATAAGGTCATATAGCAGGGGATCTGTTTGTGATTATTTGCCATTGTCTTCTGCAGTAAAAAGCGCAGCTCTCTGTTTCGTAAGATCACAAAGCAGTCCAATCTACTTCACACAAGTCGCAGCCTATCATCTTTGAATCGCTCTCTCTCCTCAAGTGAAAGTCTTCCTGGCTCTCCAACTCACAGTTTGTCTGCTCGATCACCAACTCAAGGCTACCGATCCACCCCTGAGCAGTCATATCTGGGTAAGCCATGAAATGAAACTGTACAGAACGGTAATTAGCAAACAAAAACAGTCTAGAAATAGCAGTTAATCATTTTGTATGTATGTAAAATTATTAATTGGTTTCCTTTAGGACCTTCGCCCCAAAGCAGTTCTCCTGCATCAAGCACTCCGAACTCCCCTGCTCCTTCACAACACATGAGGCCAAGCTCCCTGCATGGTCTGTCTCCTAAGCTCCACCGCCAGTATCGATCTGCACGATGCAAGTCTGCTGGTAATATTCCTCTGTCCCCTCTGGCTCACACTCCGTCCCCTACTCAGTTGTCCCCTCCACCCCTGCCTGGCCACACTGTAGGAAGCTCCAACACTACACAATCTTTTCCTGTCAAACTCCATTCCTCTCCCCCAGTGGTCCGTCCCAGACCTAAGAGCGCAGAGCCACCACGATCACCGCTTCTAAAACGTGTACAATCAGCAGAAAAACTGGGCTCGCCCTTGACCCAGTCCAGTTCTACAGGTGGTCTAGGGGGTCCGCTGAGGAAGCACAGTCTGGAAGTGCAGCACTCTGAATACCGTAAGGATGCCTTTCTCTGTGAGCTTGGACTGCAGAGCTTGCTTGAGACAGAGGGAGAAAATCTACCACCTAATCCTCCTCCTTTACCCTCCTCCTTGTCATCAACAGTTCCTGAGACAGGAGTGCTTAAGCCTGTGAGGAGACTAGGCAGGCAGGAATCACCACTTAGCAGAGAGACACTTTTTGCTGAGAGGGAGAGAGGAAGAGAGAGGGAGAAAGACAGGGAACCCGAGTCAGGTTTAGTTTTGGACAGATCAAGCAGACTTGGACCCACAGGAAAACCTCAAAATGAACTTGCTTTGAGTAGTCAGAATGCAAGAGTAAATGTGGAAACTACAAAACCTACAACGCCTAGCACCCCAACCAAACCTACTGGAAGTGTGAATGGACAAAAAGGGTTTGTTAGAACTCACCAGAGTCAGACAGATTTGATGTCAAAACAGGACCCGAAGAGTGTGTTGCCCACTAATAAAGACTCCAAAGAGAACCTATTAAGTAGAACTGAACTAAAGAAAGAGGGAAACATGAGTAACTCAAGTATTTCTGGCTTACCCTGTGCTGCCATCACTAAAGGCTCTGCTTCTCCAGATAAAATCATCAGTGCGTCAGTACTAGGTATAAATAAAACATTTAAATCAACAGGAATAGGAGACAGTTTTAGAAAGACTGGATTGGAAAGTAGTGACTCAAAGACTCCAGATATTGGTTCCAAGAGCCCCAAACTGCAGCCGAGAGTGCTGGCTCCTGTTGTCCCACCACACAGCCAGCCACTCTCACTGGGCAAGGTTCGACAGGGGCTTGGGTCTGTCAACTGCTACAGGGGGACCCTTGACTGGGAGGACAAATGTCGCCTTGAGGTGGTGGAAGAGCACTCACCGTCCCCCTCGCCGTCACCAACAGCTGTAACCCCCTCCCTCTGTGGACCTTCCCTTTGTAAATCTCGACCTGTCTCCCCAGGTGACAAGACAAGTTTTGTAAGCCAGTTGACCACTGTGGCCAAAAATGTCCTTGGACCTATCAAACTAGGCTCCCAGGAGGGGACCAAAAGCAGAGAGCAGCAGAGTAAAGTGCCAGAGGAGAGGCAAGGGGCCGCAGCAGGGAAGTGTGACACTCCTCCTGGGGGTCGATTGGCTGCTGGGACAGCAGTAGTGACCCAAAGTCCTGCCAGTTCACCTCTTGATAAGGCTGCAACAGGTAGCAGCTCCCCCGAAATGTGACCACACAGGTCTCTCAACAGAACCTAAGAAAAAATATGCCTTTTTTTGGAACAGACGTTAAGCACTTAATACATTGTACATTCCAGTCTATAAATATGTTATTTATTGAATCCAAACTCTGAACTTAAAACCAGGAGTACAATTCTACTGTAAGGTGCATTAACTGTTGAATTTTTATCACAAATGATTCAACGCAAAGACTCGTCAAATGTAACATGGGACACTTTATCTGATGTTTATGTGTGTGAGTCTATGTGAATGCATGACAATATAATAATGTACATATATTTATAGGTACAACATGGTCAAAAGTGCTTTACTGATCAAAACATGCTGAATAGCCTACTGTGAAAATCCAAATCCAGTCACTCTTCTATTTTGTCTTTCGACCAGCTCTCTTCTCCTCTTAATGGCAAGGAGAAAAAAAATGCAGATGAACTAGAGAAGAGCAACTTTAACAGCATAAAATGTATTTTATTTTCATTGTGCAGTTTGGCATACCAAGTCAGACCTGGCACATTGTCAGGAGACATTTCATCTACAACTCTTTGTGTGTTACCTCAGGCTTCTTTCTGCTGGTTGTTGAAGACTGTGTCCTGTTTCTGTGAAAAACAGGGCTTTTAGAGCTCAGCTTAGAGCTTATCTCCCCTTTGCAGGAGGGCTACTAAAGCACCTTCCTCCCTCTGCCTTTGACTTAAGCCTACACATTGACACTAATATCCAGTCACACACAGTGCCACAGGAGGCAGTAGTTAAATATTTTCCATACAGTTTGTGAATTAGGACAAGAGTGACTAGGTTAAGAAGTGTGTAAGCATAACTCATTTCCAGTCTTAAATACAGAAAGCAGGATTGACACAGCATGAGTTTATGGCAGGACCCAAACAGGAAATAATTAGACACAGTAAATATCTAGCAACCGGCACAGTTTTTTGCACAGTAAAGATTGCTTGTGTTGACATTAGGCATAAAAGCATAAAATAAGCACATATACAGTGAAATTAGTTTAAGTTATAACAATAAAGCAGGCATCCTTGAATGTAGCATACATTATTTAAAAAGGGCTTAGGTTAGACTTCATAGACATGGAATAACTTAAAGGACCTGCTGTTGTGGAAACAAATGGCAATTAAACAGGTGGTGTAAGGCATGGTAATTAAATATGTCTACTTTTTGATTGAACTCCGCACAGGTCAGGAAAGACTAGTCCATTTTCCCACAATTTTAATATTACACATCCCACTAAATATCTAGTGTATGATATCTAAACAAATAACACTTGTGTGTAGATATCTGTTACTCAATTAACCACTGGTTAATTTAGGAACTGAAACTTTATTTAATGCAGAATTTTCTTGAGGTAGAAAGCTACTCACATGTTGTCTCTAGTTGAGTCTATACAAAAGTTTCAACTGCCTAGACATTAGGTGCCTCCGTGCCCACAGTTTTCCTTGGTTATCAACTGTCACGGGATTGTGTGTGTACCTTATTGCAGGAAATGATTTCCGATTGTTTTTCTTGCAGGATTGGGATTTTGTGAGACACAAACACAATTGGCTGCCATTTTACAGTTGTTACTAAGCTGTTACCATATTGCTCAGTGCATCTTTGAATTAATTTAATTGGAAAATAATCACGTTTGTAATTCCTAGCATGAAAAAGATTCACATGGAGTAGCGAGTAGCTTACTTTCACAGACATGCAACTGTTTATGTGACATGTTACTTTACTGTCCCCCAGTGGCCATTGTAACAATCTATATTTTCTCAAAACTGTATCATTAAATTTGACTAAGACATGATTACTGATCAACAACAGAACGGTTACCACCCATAGAGTTATTGAATATGCATTAAGTTTGATGAAAATGAGAGTTTTTGTTTTATCAAATGAACACTTGAAACACATTATTGCTTTTCTTTTGATTTATGTTCACGTGTTCTTAATGTGACTGTTATAATTTTGACTGGAATATTGAATCAAGTATTATAGGTATAATACACTCTCCTATTCTGTCTGGCAGGCTGCCCTTTTATATTTTAATATAATGTGTCATTCCTGACAAAATAAACTGTAAAAAAAAATCTTAACCATCATGTCCACTTTCAGGCCTTTTTCCAGACAATGACGTCTTTGCTAGTGCTTCATGTATGAAGATACTTTTTGTGATTGTTAGAGAGACTAGTACAATGGCACTTTATTTAAAAGGTCTTTTACTGGTATTATTTATGTTATTTTACAAATATATAAAGTATGAAAAGGAACACAGATGTCCAAGTATAAAGAACATTCCACGTTTCTCTGTTCACTAAAAGTGTATTTATTTGTATCATGGGGCATTTTTGTTTGTGATAGATGTGATTCAAAAGCAGACACCTAAAGTGCAGTATATGGAATAAAATAAAGTAAAATACTTCCAAAGTATAATGTCTTGTCTTTTTGTAATATTTGATACATATATGTATATCCTCTACACTTTTGCAGCAATTGAATATTAGCTTTTAGGCAACACTGTTTTGAAACACTAATTTATTTATTTAACCAGGTGGGTCAACCAAATTACATTTACAATGAAGACCTGGCCCCATGACAGGGGGAGGGTTATTGCTTTTGTGATAGGGGAAACCGGAGTACCCGGAGGAAACTTACGCTGACACAGGGAAAACATGCAAACTCCACACAGAAAGGCCCTGCCCTGCCCGGGGATCGAACCCAGGACCTTCTTGTTGTGATCAAAGAAATAGAAATTTTGTGCGTACGTGCGAGGTATTTTTTGATGACATAGCCACGGAATGTCATAAGCCAACTACGCATTTCACGCACGTCATTTTTAACCACGTTTCTATGGTCGATATCTGAACCAATCCCGTTACGGCAGGAAAAGACAACAGGAAGTGAATCCTCTGATGTCCAAATGAGATGCTAAGCGTCGCTTGGTCAAGGAAACCGTGCCCAATGCACTCGGTTTACCTCCGCAATAATGTGGAGGTAAAAAGGACTTGTTTTGAGTGGAGATATATTTACCAGGATTACCTCAGCGGATTTGAATGAAAAGGCGTGTTTAATTAATATGCCTATGTCTTGATTTCGTAGTAATTCACCACCACCGGGCTAATGCTTACAGTAAACTGTAAAAGGTTAGCAAGTTAGCTTTAGCAAAATAATTGTTCGCGGTATTCCTCCGTAAAGTCTGGAACTGAACTATAAAGAAGATGATGACACTAACTTCAAGGTAACGTTGTTTTTCTCATTTTAGTGTACTTTTAATTTGCTAGGTCTGTGTGCAATCATGTGTAGCGCTATGGTCTCCTAGCTTATAACCTAGTTAGATTGTAAGCATTGTTAGCTATAAGCAACAAATTCAACACATGTATTTATTTACACCACTGTCCATAGTCAGTGGTAAAAAGTCAATGAACCCATATCCAATGATATATAATGCTGGACGGTCCTGACAATTTCACCATATGACCTCCAATGACGCTGACAAAGCCAGACAGGCTGATTGTCAGGCTGCTAATCACATGATGTCTTTTTTGTGTTAAGTTCCCAGCATTGCATAGCGTTGAATTCCTGTTCCTTGTTGAAACTGTTAATCACGAGTTTCTGGGAGGACTGAAAATATCATTTTACCTCTGTATTTGAGCAATAATAATTGAGTAATCAGGGTTGACTGGAAGCCAACCTTGTATTTATTTTTATTCCAGGAAGTGTTGCTTTCCTTACAGTAGTAGTAGCGTTGCATTTATAATGAAACGGTGTGATTTTTACATATTAGTTTTTAATATACAGTATTTATAGTACAGTTAAGTAATTTCTATTATTTTGCTGCAAACAATCGCCCAATACACAAACGTATTGCTGATAAAGTTTAATTTCTTCAAATTCACTTTGTAACTGTTACAAAGTTTCAGATCTCACACTCTTTGGTACGTTTAGTTGTGTTGTCAATTTATTGTTTTGTAGGAGTGTTGCTATGTTCATGTTGAAGTCCATAGTTGGTTACAATTTAGCAAAGTATTTTCTTTTCCTTCAGTTCTGTGTTTTAAATGAGGAGCAGCAGCCTGCCGATGTGAGCCATGAACTCAGTGTCCCCCAGTGCAGTACAGTATTTTGGGGGAGTAATGCAGGATGAGCTGATGGATTTGCAGAGGCGCCAGGGCAGCGTTGGACACAGGCCACCTCAGACCGCTGATCCCAACAGAGACATGGCAGATGAGCCAGATGAAGTGGAGAAACTGAGAGCTAAATTCATGTCTGCCTGGAACAATGTCAAATATGGTTTGTTAACTTAACTTTAAGGAAGAAGATGTCTAGAATATTTTAGCATGTTACAAGGAACTGTGAATTCCTGTAAAGCCTGATGGCTACTAATGTCTCACATCATTTTTCTTTCTCTCAACAGGCTGGACAATTAAGACTAAAACAACCTTCAACAAAGTATCACCAGTCACCATCCTAGGACACTCATTTCTGCTCAACAATGAGGGTAAAGAGTTAAACAGAAATGTCTTTTTATATACTGTAGTTAATATAATGTATGTAAATCTGCCTTTAGATGTTGAATTGTTTACTGTCCCAAATATATCTTTGTCTAAATGATTAGTCAAAGCTGTCATCTTATGTTGGTCCTACTCAGATGAGGTGGAGCGTTTTCGCCTGGCCTTTGTGTCCAGGATTTGGATGACCTATAGAAAGGAGTTTCCTCAATTGGAAGGCACCACTTTGACCACAGACTGTGGCTGGGGTTGCATGCTGCGTAGTGGCCAGATGATGCTGGCACAAGGGCTTCTGGTCCATTTGATGCCTGGAGGTTTGTTGAAATGACAAACTGTTCTCTGTTGTATTTTATGTGAATACAAAACACTTATCTGATAAAAATGTAGAGACTTTTGCCTAACTAAACTTAACTTATTGTTTAGATTGGGCCTGGCCAGAGGCTCATCAGCTAACTGATGTGGACTTTGAAGTATTTCGTCCTCGGTCTCCAGCCCGGGCTGTTGGGATCCCCATTCCTTCATTTACTACTCGAATCCCTAACACCCCCGAGAAGTCTTTTACAAATGATCATGTGGCCAGAGTTACCCAGAATAAAAGACAGGAGTGTGTAAGGGATAGGCAGGCAGAGCCCCTCCACCTCAAACTGCTCACCTGGTTTGGGGACCAGCCGCTGGCACCTTTTGGAGTCCACGAATTGGTTGAAATTGGAAAATGTTCAGGGAAGAAAGCTGGTGACTGGTATGGCCCCTCAATAGTGGCACACATTCTCCGGTAAGAAAAAAACAAAACAATGAGTTTCCCAAAAAAGCAGTTTTGAAGTTGTTGTTTGTTTTTTTTGATTCAGAAAAGCTGTTGCTAAAACCTCAGTGGTACACAACCTGGCTGTATATGTGGCTCAGGATTGCACAGGTGAGATCAATTTGAGTTGAATTTTCATTATACATTTATGTAATAATTGTAGTAAAAGGTAAGCCTTTCCCTTTCTTAAATAGTTTACAAGGAGGATGTTGTCCACTTGTGTGATCTATCACGAAGTCAGACTCCCCCTGATCCCTCCTGCCACTTGTGGAAGTCAGTCATCATACTTGTGCCAGTACGGTTGGGAGGCGAGGTTCTAAATCCTTCCTACATTGAATGTGTAAAGGTCGGTTTAACTTGCTAATTATTCTACTCCAATATTGCAAGATAAATGCTTTCTCAAAATATTAAGTGGTGTGATTGCCAGATTTTTGTTTGTTTGTTTATTGTCTAGAACATCCTAAAGCTGGAGTGTTGTATTGGTATCATTGGAGGCAAACCAAAACACTCCCTCTACTTCATTGGTTTTCAAGGTGAGACCCATTCTATGACATTACAATGTATATATATATATATAATTTTTTTTTTAGCTAAACAATTTTGATCTCATGAATTTTTATTCAGAAAAGTGTGCTGTAGGATATTGTTTCCTTAAGTGGGTGATTTAAACCTTTCTACTCAATCTCACAACAAGTGATGGTTAACTACAGAAAATGTTATTTTGTTTTAGGTGCTGCACTTTACTCGACTAAAGCAAGTTAAATATAAGCTCAAACAGATGACTGTGAAGCAGTATACATTAACTAGTGTTGCATAGCCTAACTGACATGAGGTTAATTATCTTTCACAAAGCACTTAATGCTAATCCCTTACTTATTGAGATTTTTAGTGGCATCAATAAGACACAAATTGAAGTGAAATTTAATATTTACTAGGGATGCAACAATTCTCAATACATTATTGAACTGTTTGGTACACCCAATACGCGTTGGTCAATTTCGGTTTGTTTGTTATTGTGTAAAATGAATAGTCCCCGTCTTTTTATGCAGCGTATTTCTTCTCAGTTGGCTACCTTGACCGTCAATGGTTGTCTATGTGTGTGTGTGGTTTATCAGTTGGGAAAAGGGAACGCCTCTGTGAGTAAACAACCAACACTCTATGGGCTGATCACGACAAACAATACAATACAAACAATATTGTTTCCAGTGCTTAACGGTTTAGGTGGCTGCCTTGGCAAAACCTGCCCCTCGCCAAGACTAGTGAATACCCACTTGATAAACCAATTTCTAGCAGCTCGGTGGCATCTTGGGCTCCAAATGAACAGGCCCTACTCAAACCTGCTGAGTTACAGGGCTCCGCGGTGAAAGTGAAACCAATTAGCGCTGTATGTCCCACTGAGAGCTGCCTCTGAGGCTGCGCTGTACTTGCAGAACGTTGAACATTAAAATACTAAATGTCCCGTTTACCAACAAAAAAGAGTAACTAAATTTGAAATGTAGCTCTTGTCCTTGCCATCTCCATCTGGAACATTATTACATAACAAGTCTAACTTAAACGTACAGTACATCAGCTAAGACATTATTGAAGCTTGATCAAACGTGAGTCTGTTTTAAGTCTACTCCTTTGTGATTTATATCCAGTCCTCATGTAAATGTTGGTTTATAAATGTTGTGTCTGGATGTTATTGTTTTGTTTTAAACTGTACTTCAAATGTTAAATGCACTATTTCTCTAAGTTTTAGTATTGTTTTTCTTTAAGCACTTTTTGTGTTAAATGCTTTATTGATAAAATGAAGACCGTTTTGAAAATACAACCCATAATGACTACACTTGATTTAATTAATGTCAAGTGAAATATTTTATTAATGGCAATATAAATTCTACTGTACCAAACCCGAAAACCGTGAGAAAAAATCCGAGGTACGTATTGAACCGCGGACTTGCTGTATTGTTGCATCCGTAATATTTACTATTATTTGATGATTGTCAGGGAGACTCGGAACATGAATTTTTACTAGATAGAAAATGTTGAAAGAATATTTGTGTTTTCCTTTGTCAATTTTCCCACATGGGCAGCTTTTTTAAAACTGGTTTCTGTTTTTTGGACTTCTGTCAGATGAACAGTTACTCTATCTGGATCCTCATTACTGCCAGCCAGTGGTTGATGTCACACAAGTTGATTTTTCACTGGAGGTTTGTGTTTTTATTTTATTTGATGGCTGCTTAGGAACTGATATTCTTATTGAACAGAAGATAATTTGTCATATAGGCACATATTCACCTTTTCTTTTGTAATTTTGCAGTCATTTCACTGTAGTTCACCTAAAAAGATGCCCTTTAATCGTATGGATCCCAGTTGTACTATTGGTTTCTATGCCAAAAACAAGAAGGACTTTGAGTCACTCTGTTCTGCTGTTAGTTCGGTGAGTTTTTTACACATTTCTATTCAAAATCTTTTTAATGTGGTTGACTTCATTTGTTTGAAGAAAAGAAAATTATAATGTAATTAATCAGAATTTTGAAGAACCCAACATTGATTTTACAATGTATGCTTGCCTGTTTTTGTTGATAAATTATCTCACTTTTAAACTTAATGGTGTATTTAAACAAAAAGTTTAGCTTTTTTTTACCTTTTTAGACTCTTTCTGATTGCATTATGTTATGCTCTTAGGCTCTGTCGTCATCTAAGGAGAAGTACCCCATCTTCACCTTTGTTGAGGGTCAGGGCCAGGACTATGGACTTGACAGCAGTCACAGCAGTAACCACAGCATGCCTACAGCCCACATTTTGCCCCTAGACAATATGGAAAACTGTAACACTAGAAGATACAGTGATGAATTTGTCTTCCTGTAAAACCAATGCGAACAGTGCTTACTCCTCTCCTGAAGGGGGTGGTAAAGAACTATTTATTTTTGTTTTTTTATTGGAAATTGGAGCTTCTGCAGCTGGTACTTGGTATCATGTATATTGTGGGTACACAGGTAAGTAGTTCAGGCTTGAGCATTATTTTACATGGTCTGGTCATAACTGGATCAATGTCACACACTGAATATTGTTTAAAACCATTGTCTTGGTCTCAAACACTGAACAATATTAAAAATCATCTTCATTTATCTGCTTAAAGACAGCTACTGTTCTTTCCTGATCTAAACTGAACTAGGGCTGTGCAATATGGTCAAAATAATCAAATTGTGAATTATATATTTTGAGATATTTTCTTTTATGAAAATTGCAGTAGTAATTTTATTGTGAATTGTTTTTGCTTTTTCAAACATGTTACATTCTAAATGAATTTAGAATTTCATAAACTTTATATGCATTTAAACTGGAATACATTGTGTCTGGACACAATGTACTGCACATCTGCTGGTAAAATAAAAGCTTACCGGCTCAAATGACCTGTGAGCTTTTATTTTTAAATGACCAATGACCTTTTTTTAAACCAAGCTGATTACAAATTAAACAAGCCAAAAGCCAGCGTACGCCGGAAACGGAAACTCTGATTCTGAAATAACATATAAATAAAATTGCAGCCCTATGTGATTTAGAAATTACATGTGCTCATTGTTGGGATTGTTTTGCGATTATTTGCACAGCCCTAAACTGAACACTGAAGTTGTTGTTAATGATCTCACTGGTTTTGTGGCCTGGTGAGGATGACAGTTGTAAATATAATTTGCTGTACATCACATTTCTATGTTTATTTATCTCATGAGTGTTTGTGTCTGTGTGTTTAAAAGTGAAGTTCTACACTTCATCCTAAAGGTTTTTAAATTCTTTTAAAACAAATTCAGCAGGTGTAGACTTGCGTGCCTCAACGCTCTGCAGGTCACATCTCCCAGAAACATGCTGTTAGTGGGATTTAATCCTATTCACTCAGGTCATTGTTTTAAGAAGGGTTTTCCTGAACTCCATAAAGAAAAATGACACAAAAATCAGCTTTTGAAAAGGATCTTATCATTTTGCAATGGTTTCTTTTTTATGTGAAGCAAGTTGCACTACTGTTAAGTTGTATTTAGTTTGTCCTAATTAAAGTAAATTACTGGAACAGATAACATCTCATTTGGGTGATTTGTTTTGTTGTAAACTGGCTTATCTTCACCACCTTACAAAAAATCTTACAACTATTCATTAACATTTTTTTTTCTGTACATTTTTGCACTGTACTGTGCAGCAGTAGTTTGTAGTTTTCATTTTTTTAAATCAAATAATACTTCTGGCAAAAAAGGCCTAGGTTTACATTGAGCTAGAGAATATTATCAATGCTTCAAATTATTTTTACATGAAAGAAAATTATAAACAATGCGGATCAACTGACAACTGTACTCGCTGTCACCGCGTACGCATGCGCATTGGGTGGCAACCGTGACTAGACATTCGGTCATAGAGCGGTGCAGGGGGGCGCTCGAGCCACGTCGGTGAAACAAATCAAAGCTTGAAGGCAGATTGCAAAGCGGGTGAGTAGACTAATTGCTACTACTGCTGCGTCTTCTTTTATCGGGCCCAAATATGAATTCGTGAGCGCAAAAATGAACGCAGGACTGCTTGTCCCGTGGATGCGGGTAGGTCAGTCGCATAAGCACAGTCCGCCATTCCCCTTTTATATTTAACGAGAAACCCTTCCATGGTCTCTACGAGAAATTAATCAATAGTGTCACTCTGGTGCATATTTGATTCTATTTGACCATGTTCAGTTCAAGTTCTCTGATGGCACCTGCAGCTGCAAATGCTTGTGTCGGGTGGTTTGGTGCAGCGCAGCAGTATGGTGACTTCACATCTCAGAGACGATTCACCCATAATCTATAAATTGAGCACCTTTTTGTCACCATTCACCAATCCTTAGTAACAGATCAACCTCTACTTATTTTTATTCTATTCTATTTTAAGATAATAAAGGTTTCATTAGCATCTTACATTTTTGCTGAGATCTATCCATGTCTATGTCACTTCATTTTCCAACTTCTCTCTTCCTCACTCTTTCCTCAGGCCCCTGCTGCTCAGTCAGGAGCAGGTGGTCCAGGGCAATGTCCACACCAGACCCCCCCATGGGAGGCCCCTCCCATCCCGGGCCCTCACCGGGTCCGGGGCTTTCTCCTGGGGCTATGCTTGGTCCCAGCCCTGGGCCCTCCCCTGGCTCCTCTCACAGCATGATGGGCCCCAGTCCTGGTCCCCCCTCCTCTGGTCATTCCCAACCTGGACCCTCAGGATATAGCCAGGACAACATGCACACGCTGCATAAAGTGAGTCACTGTTGTCCCATGCTGGAGTCACATCTGTTAGTTGTTAGTTAATTTATCAGTTATGCCTCACATAGACATAAGTGTATTACAACACAGCCGTGATCAGTAAAAATGTTAATAAACATTTAACAAAGAAAGTCAGTTTTTACAAAGGAGTTCAGGCCATTTGTAACCTTCTATGTATGTGTAATTCTCTAATAATTATTAACATCTTTATCACAACAATAAATAGCAATCCTGACATGAGACAAGCAGGTCATATATATTAAAAGCATATGCTCTAAGTTATTAATGTATTAATTTGGACAGAGTAATACCTCCGTTTTGTTTAATTCTTTCTTTCTTCACTTGAAATAACTCCATAAAACTGACCTTTTGGGACTGTTAAATATATTAAAACAAGATTTTAATATTATGTACATTTTCTTATATTTTTCCACAGCCTGTGGAGGGCATACATGAGAAGAATCTGAATGAGGACAGTCGCTACAGTCAGATGAAAGGGCTGTCTATGAGACAGGGTGGACACAGTGGCATGGGCCCTCCGCCCAGTCCTCTGGACCAACACTCGCAAGGTAGTTATACTGTGTTTATGGAGTTTAGGTAATGTAATCCTGCCCAGCATTGTGTAAGATTTTTTTGTAGGCGTACTGTTCGACTGGTCATAAGGGCCCATTGAGCTGAGGGAGTGTCTCTGCTGTTTTATATGTCTACATGACTTGTTCTCTGTTAATATCAAAATGCATTTCCACAGCTATGAAAACAAACATATTGAACAAATAAAACCACTTATTTCTGTGCACTCTTGGCACACTGTCAAGTTGCGAGAATACAAAAACAAACAAAACCCTCTAATTTATAGTATTAGGAAATGTCTTGTTAAGTGATTGCACAACTTTACTTTAACTTGTAGTGAGTGAGTCACCGTTATAACAACCCTGTCTGTCTCCAAGGCTACCACTCTCCATTAGGCGGTTCAGACCACTCCAGCCCAGTCCCATCCAATGGTCCTCCCTCAGGCCCTCTTATGGCATCATCATCATCCTCCTCCTCCTCTGGTGGCCCCAGCTCTGCCTCTACACCTCTAGATAGTGCCGGTGCAGACCAACACTCATTGGGGCCCAACAACCGACCTGGCCCCCCAAGTAATTCTGGCCCAGGCCCCAGTCCAGGCCCCAGTCTGGGGTCAGGAGTTGGCTCCCTTGTTTCAGGCCTGGACTCTAGTGGTCCCACTGGCCCTGTTGGTCCAGGAGGTCCCGGAGGTCCAACTCCCTTTAACCAGAACCAACTCCACCAGCTCAGAGCACAGATCATGGCTTATAAGATGTTGGCGCGGGGCCAGCCTTTGTCTGAACACCTACAAATGGCCGTTCAGGGTAAAAGGCCAATGCCTGGGATGCAGCAGCAGCCTATGCCCAGCCTGCTTCCTGGGGCAGGAGGGGGGCCAGGAGTGGGACCTGCAGGACCTGGACCAGGGCCTATGGGCTCAAGCTACAGCCGGCCCCATGGTGAGCACTGTATGTTGTAGGTGAGATCTGGTTGAATGTTTGGTATAAAAGCAGGTCATCTGGTCAAATTAGTAATTTACTAAATTTCTGTATCATATCATGAATAAATTGTTTTTTCCTTTAGGAATGATGGGCCCCAACATGCCTCCCCCGGGTCCTTCTGGAACCCCAGCTGGGATGCAGGGTCAAAACCTCAATGGACCTCCTAAATCTTGGCCAGAAGGTGTGTATGTGGCCATTTCTTCAGACCAAATTTATTTTCCTATCGCAAACATAGTCTGCAAAGTTATTACATAGATACAATGAATATTCTGTAGGGCCCATGGCAAATGCAGCAGCCCCCTCCAATGCACCCCAGAAGTTAATCCCCCCTCAGCCTACTGGGCGGCCCTCTCCTGCGCCTCCTTCCGTTCCCCCAGCTGCCTCCCCAGTAATGCCTCCACAGACACAGTCGCCTGGCCAGCCAGCACAGCCTATTCCAATGATGCCTTACCATGCCAAGCAGAACCGCATTACACCCATCCAGAAACCCTGTGGCCTCGACCCAGTGGAGATACTGCAAGAGCGAGAGTACAGGTACCCCCTGCTCTTTACTTTACTGCATGGTATTCTTTTCATATGTTATACCTTCAGTAACTAAAACACATTACTTGGTATTTAAGGTTACAGGCTCGTATCACACATCGAATTGCTGAACTTGAGAATCTCCCAGGATCTCTAGCTGGGGATCTACGAACCAAAGCTACTATTGAGCTCAAAGCTCTTCGTCTGCTTAACTTCCAGAGACAGGTACAGTAGAGCCTGTCATCACTGCATATGTTTATAATGATATTTTCAATCACAAGTCTGTGTATTTGTGCACAGCTGCGCCAAGAGGTGGTGGTGTGTATGCGTCGTGACACAGCTTTAGAGACTGCCCTTGATGCTAAGGCTTACAAGCGCAGCAAGCGTCAGTCTCTGCGAGAGGCCCGCATCACTGAAAAACTGGAGAAACAGCAGAAGATTGAGCAAGAGCGCAAACGCAGGCAGAAACATCAGGTAGAGCAACAACTAAATGACACAATGTTGTCTTTTTTGACATAATACATTTTATTACTCAGTCTTTGATCAATTAGTTCGAACCGGAATATGTCAGTTTTCCTTTTTTGTTTTAGGAGTACCTCAACAGCATCCTGCAACATGCCAAAGACTTCAAAGAGTACCATCGTTCAATAACAGGCAAAATTCAGAAGTTAACCAAAGCTGTGGCCACATATCATGCTAACACAGAGCGTGAACAAAAGAAAGAGAATGAGCGGATTGAGAAGGAGCGAATGAGAAGACTTATGGTTAGGGGAAACCATAGATAGATTTTACATACACACTTCTTACCTTCCACAGATTAACAACAATGTGTTCATTTAGGCAGAAGATGAGGAAGGGTATCGTAAACTGATCGATCAGAAAAAAGACAAGCGTTTGGCCTACCTACTGCAGCAGACTGATGAATATGTGGCCAACCTCACAGAGCTGGTCCGAGCACACAAGGCTGCACAGGCCCTCAAGGAGAAGAAGAAGAAGAGAAAGAAAAAGAAGAAGGTATGTAAAACAAACAATGCAATGCAAGTAATACTGGGACATGATGTATACGTTTTTTATTGATACTGTCCAGCAGTTGGAAAATGCTGAGGGTCAAGCCCCTGTCATGGGACCAGATGGAGAGGTAAGCATTAGCAGTAATGCTATTGTTTTTTTATTATATAGACTGTTAAATAGACAAATGTAACCTAGATATTTGTTTTTCAGCCTCTGGATGAAACAAGTCAGATGAGTGACCTGCCAGTCAAAGTCATACATGTGGACAGTGGGAATATCCTAACAGGGGTGGACGCTCCCAAAGCTGGACAGCTAGACACATGGCTAGAAATGAACCCTGGGTTAGTCTAAATATTGAATGAAACTAAACAGTTGAGCATTCAGCTGAAATGGGCTCTTCTTAAAACTTGTGTTCTCTAACAAACAAGTGCTTTAAGTTATGCATTAGAACAATTATTGTGTTTATGATGATTAACTCAGCACAGGTCAGAAAAATTTATATTTAGTTGTTGTTTCCCTCTGTTTCAAGATATGAAGTGGCTCCCCGTTCAGACAGTGAAGACAGTGATGAGGAGGAGGATGAAGAGGTGGGTTTATGAATTTAATATCATGTTAAAATTTACAAAATCATTTGGGAGTGGAGGGAACTATTTATTCAGTACAAATATCTTAGTAGTATTTTAGTCTGGCTTTAGAACATTATTACAATAAAGAAGTTTGTGAATCAGCAACTTATAGTAAAAATGTTAAAGCAATAAAAGGTCAATCTATTCAAGCTAAGAAACAGAATATAGCAGTCAATAAATAAAGTTTTCTCCTATGCATGAAATATAGAAATGGTCTTCTGCAGTTATAAGCATAGCTGTAACCAAAAAAATGAACAAATGTCCTGATTGACAAGCTTTGGACCGTGTGTCTGGCAGGAGGACGAAGAAGAGCCTCAGCCGTCTACTGGTCAAGTGGAAGATAAAAAAAAGATCACAGACCCAGACAGTGAGGATGTGTCTGAGGTGGATGTCCGGCATATCATTGAGTGAGTACATTTGAGAAACATTTTTACAGTAGCTCCTGGACTGAGTTTCAAATGATTAGTGAAGTTATATTTTATTTTATTTTTGTATAGAAATGCTAAGCAGGATGTGGATGATGAGTACAGTGGGGCAGCATTTGCCCGTGGCCTTCAATCATATTACGCTGTGGCTCACGCTGTCACAGAGAAGGTGGAGAAACAGTCCAGCTTTTTGGTAAACGGACAGCTAAAACAGTATCAGGTACAGACTATGTACTAATAGTCAAACAGAAACATTTTTGCACTTAAACATGCAATTATTAGATTAGATGTTTTATAGTAAAGCAATATTGTTTAATATTTAATTTTATACTAACTATAGTTTCCTTTTCTCTATTTAGATTAAAGGGCTGGAGTGGCTGGTGTCTCTTTACAACAACAATCTGAACGGGATCTTAGCGGATGAGATGGGTCTAGGAAAGACTATCCAGACCATTGCTCTTATAACGTACCTCATGGAGCACAAGAGGCTCAACGGACCCTACCTCATAATTGTACCCCTCTCGTGAGCGAAGCCACCACAGTGTCCTAATATTTTTGACGTATTTTTGTTTGAAATGAATCGAGCTGACTTTTTTTTTTCTTGACAGAACCCTTTCTAACTGGGTGTATGAGTTTGACAAGTGGGCACCAACAGTTGTCAAAGTGTCCTACAAGGTAAAAAAGTGAAGTGAACATATGAACATTGTTTATTTGTTATAGTTTCTAACATTTTTGCTTATTTTAGGGGTCACCTGCAGCCAGAAGAGCCTTTGTTCCCCAACTCCGTAGTGGAAAGTTTAATGTTTTACTTACAACTTATGAGTACATCATCAAAGACAAGCAAGTACTGGCCAAGGTAACATTTGTCAAAAGGGACAAACAGAAGACTAGAAACACATGCACATTCAAAAGAAAGTCCGAGGAAAGATTTTGTATTATTTACTATTTATTTTTCAGTCCCAACTACAAAAATTCTTAAAATGCATCTTCATCTTTGCCAATCTGACTGCCCCCTGTGCTGCGTGTCAGTGTTTTCTCCTAGGTGCTGCCACACACTGATGTGTCCTCTGTCCTCTCAGTGGCTGTCATGCTCCTATGCACTCATGTAATCATGTATGCTTCCTGACTGAACTACAAGGTGCGTATTGTAGTTTAGGAAGGAGTTTCCCCATGGTGGCTGGAGGCTTGTCTTTGGGACAAAACCATGAGGACAATATGGACTACAGAGTTTCCATATAATGTTGTGTGGTACAAACCCTGCATCTCCATTCTTCACTTTTTATTATCTTTTTCACCATTGATGTATGTCACTGGGATTTACAATTTTAATCAAACATATTTAAAAGAACCTGCAAACTTTGATAATGCAGTTCTGAAGTAAGAAGTTTTGAAGATACAAGGTTTGTGCCTGAACAGCAGCCAAAAGCACACTGTGTGTTTGATAAAAGGAATAGGTTTTAGCTTCCCTTTTCTCTTCTGTGTACTTTCTTTAGATTCGATGGAAGTACATGATTGTTGATGAAGGTCACCGTATGAAGAACCACCACTGTAAACTGACCCAGGTCCTCAATACCCATTACTTGGCTCCTCGTCGTGTCCTGCTGACCGGTACGCCCCTACAGAACAAACTGCCTGAGCTGTGGGCTCTGCTGAACTTCCTCCTGCCCACTATCTTCAAGAGCTGCAGCACTTTCGAGCAGTGGTTCAATGCCCCCTTTGCCATGACTGGAGAGAAGGTCATTTAAAACTTGTAAATACACCTTAATTGCAAGTGTTAACAGTTAGATATTATCCTTCCTGGTTTGATTTTAAATTACTTTTTTTATTTTTAGGTGGATCTTAATGAGGAGGAGACAATCTTGATTATTCGCCGTCTCCACAAAGTACTTCGCCCTTTCTTATTACGGCGATTAAAGAAGGAAGTGGAGGCACAGCTTCCAGAGAAGGCATGGTTTTCAGTTACACATAATGCACACATCTCCCAAGTTTTTTTCAATAAATTTCAATTTTCTTTTCTCTTTTAGGTGGAATATGTCATCAAATGTGACATGTCGTCTCTACAGAGGGTGCTGTACAGACACATGCAGGCCAAGGGTGTCCTGCTGACTGATGGATCGGAGAAAGACAAGAAAGTGAGAATAAAAATGTATTCATTATTTTGTTTAATTGCATTACGTAAATGAATTGCACTGCTTTATATCAAACAGGGTAAAGGAGGCACAAAGACCCTGATGAACACTATTATGCAGCTGAGGAAGATCTGTAACCATCCATATATGTTCCAGCAGATAGAAGTAAGGCAGATACGTACATCCATGTACTTAAAAATACTTTATTATTTCTGTCTATTATTCAAGTTATTTAGAAATAAATATGGACATTTATACAAACTATGGGTAACTTTAGTTAAATTGAATTGCATTTGCTGTCTATACAAATAGAAACAATTTTTCAGGTATAATTAGTGAATCTTTCTACAGGAATCCTTTTCTGAACATTTAGGATTCTCCGGTGGGATAGTCCAGGGGTATGTGCCATTTTATCCTTAGTGTAGAAGCATAACATACAGACATTCTTTAGTATTGTTTTCCTTTTTGCCCAATAGACCTGACTTGTATCGAGCTTCAGGAAAGTTTGAGGTGTTGGATCGCATCCTGCCGAAACTTAGAGCCACGAACCATAAAGTGCTGCTCTTCTGTCAAATGACCTCTCTGATGACCATCATGGAGGACTACTTTGCTTACCGTAACTTCAAGTATCTGCGCCTTGATGGTGGGACGATTTGAATGATGCTTGCTTTCCTTATATTGTTCTTCTGTGTTTTCTTATGTCATGGCTGTTTTTTATTTGCAGGCACAACAAAGGCGGAAGATAGAGGAATGTTACTGAAGACGTTTAACGACCCAGAGTCAGAGTACTTCATCTTCTTGCTGAGCACAAGAGCTGGGGGCCTGGGCCTCAACCTGCAGTCAGCTGACACTGTCATTATCTTTGACTCTGACTGGAACCCACACCAGGTCAGGTTATGTCTACCAAAGCTAAGCAAAAAGATGCTCTGGACAGTACACCAGCAAAGTATTCATTTGACACAGGGCAAACCTTTTATGAGATGTTTTTGTTAATTTGGTCATTGTTGTACGTCTCAGTGTGGTGAGAGCTTAGTGGCTTGTCTTCCCTGTCAGAAAAAGCTGTGTAACAGCAATGTGAAGTGGTAAAATGTTCTAAATATAGCGTATATCCCATTGACATTTAGGCATGATCTCTTGTAACCCCCAAAGTAATAGATTATAGGTTTGGATCAAGTACAGAAATGACTAGTTACTGCATAGTGTTTATGTGTGAATAATGTTAAAATGCTTCCATCAGTCCTAAATCATACAATAATAGGGCATCTGTTTCTTCTTCAGTCACTAAAGCCCTTAGGTTTTTCACCTTTTACTGTTTATTTTTTGTACAGGATCTGCAGGCCCAGGACAGGGCCCACCGTATTGGTCAACAAAATGAAGTACGTGTGCTGCGCCTCTGCACAGTCAACAGTGTAGAGGAGAAAATACTGGCTGCTGCTAAATACAAACTGAATGTGGACCAAAAAGTAATCCAGGCTGGCATGTTCGATCAAAAGTCATCGAGCCATGAGCGCAGAGCCTTCCTGCAGGCCATTCTGGAGCATGAGGAGCAAGACGAGGTCTGGGGTCAGGAACAGTGTCTCCGCATAAATGTGTGTGCGTGCACCCACGACACACAATTTTTAATGGTGAGCTTTCTTATACTCTGCTTGCCAATGTTTGTCTGTTATATTTAGGAGGAAGATGAGGTGCCGGACGATGAAACAGTCAACCAGATGATTGCTAGGAGTGAGGAGGAGTTTGACCTGTTCATGGTGAGATAATTCAAAAGACATTGACTACAACCCTAATTATGTCTATAAATCACCAAAATTTATTTGTAAACTCTTTCTTGTCCTTTTTTCTAGCGCATGGACCTTGATCGACGCAGAGAGGAGGCCCGTAACCCACGGCGAAAACCCCGTCTGATGGAGGAAGATGAGCTACCCACTTGGATCATGAAGGATGATGCTGAGGTAGAGCGACTGACCTATGAGGAGGAAGAGGAGAAGATGTTTGGACGAGGCTCCCGGCAGCGTAAGGAAGTGGATTACAGTGATTCACTGACAGAGAAGCAGTGGCTCAAGGTCATTAGATAACACGTACGGTATGAAGAGAAAGTGCAACCTTTTACTCTCTTCTAATGTGAGATGTCTTGATCACAGGCAATAGAGGAAGGCACATTAGAGGAGGTGGAGGAGGAGGTACGGCACAAAAAGACAACACGGAAAAGAAAGAGGGACCATGACCTAGACCTCTCCGGACCCTCCTCCTCTGGAAGCCGCGGACGAGGAGACAAGGATGAAGATGGTAAAAGGCAGAGGAAAAGGGGAAGACCACCTGTCGAGAAACTCTCCCCTAATCCACCTGCTCTCACCAAGAAGATGAAGAAGATTGTAGATGCTGTCATTAAGTACAAAGACAGGTAGTGTAGTTTAAGAGTGCAGGTCATCCTCAGGTCAGTAACATGCCTAAACGATCTGAGATCAAAATATGTAATGACCATTTGGTAACGACCGTTAAATTAGTTTGGTCTTGTCCTGATGTCACTTCCTTCAGTGCAAGTGGGCGTCAGCTGAGCGAAGTGTTCATCCAGCTGCCTTCTCGCAAGGAGCTGCCAGAATACTACGAACTAATCCGCAAGCCTGTGGACTTCAGGAAGATCAAGGTGCAACTCCATATAACAGGTGTTTTCATTACATGCATTTAGTCTTACAAATATATTCATAATTACCTTTCTCAAACTGTAGGAAAGGATTCGAAACCACCGCTATCGTAGTCTGGGTGACCTGGAGAGAGACGTCATGTTGCTCTTTCAAAATGCTCAAACTTTTAATCTGGAAGGCTCCCTTGTGAGTACCCCTTGTTGAACACAATATTTTAATGTATTTTATTAAATACAGTCAAGGTGGCCTTACATTTGATCCTCCCTTATCTCGGCTGTGTAACAGACAAAAAAACAGTGCCAAGTAAAATGTCAGTATAGTTTTATTTTTAACTGAGTCACATTACAAATTAAAGTAAAATCCACCAGTGGCACACAAAGTAAACGCAACAACAAGTCCCTAGATATAAATGAGATATAAATGCACATCATGCTGGAAAATCTGGCCTTGTCCTTTTTGTTTACAGTTGTATGCACACACTTTAAATTGTAATGCAACATACAGGTGCTTTGATGGATTTCTTGCCATTATGTGAGCAGATCTATGAAGACTCCATTGTGCTCCAGTCAGTGTTCACCAGCCTAAGGCAGAAGATTGAAAAGGAGGAGGAAAGTGAGGGAGAGGAGAGTGAGGAAGAGGAAGATGATCAGGAGGAAGGATCTGAATCAGAATGTAAGTTTGTGTATCAACTCAACTGTATATACCCAAGTCTAACTAATCAGCCCCCCCAAAAAAAACATTCTTTTTAGTATTTCTTATATTTTTATTATGTTATTATTATCCAGCTCGTTCAGTCAAAGTGAAGATCCGCCTGGGAAGAAAAGACAAAGCAGGAGATCGGGGTAAAACACGCAGCCGACGAACGGGACGCACTCGAGCCAAACCTGTGGTTAGTGATGATGACTCCGATGAAGAGCCAGAAGAGGTAGCTCACACACAACAAAGGGACAGGTTTTAAGCTGACAGTGCCTAGGAAGTGCTGTTTTTTATCACATTAACTAACATTCTGTTTTTTTGTTATCTTGTCACAGGAGCGGACTCCCAGTGCTACTGATGATGAGGCCTGAACTCTACTGTGATGTGTGAGGAGGGGCATTGTTTAACTACTAAAGCCCCACAAACCACACTTCTGTTCAGACATCCTCCAAATTACATAAAATCTGAATTTTCCCATGAAGATGAAGGTAATGAGCTTTTAAGCATACAATAACCTAAGTCTGGAAAAGGGTCAGTTTTCTTTTTTGTTTGAAGAATGTCTCAAATTAACCAATTATCATTTTCTGTGTACTTTTATCAAAAGATGGTAACATAGACTACAAAATACAGTATATTGTAATTTGGATAAGAAATGTAATTGGAAATGTTATGTTTTGATTGTGCTAATCATTACAAATTTGTTGAAATTGCACAGGAAGAACTAATGTGTCTGATAAGGACACAGAGTGTTCAGTTCATTGTGTCTATCTCGTAAGATTATGAAAATGTTGAACGTGGTGAACTTCTTGCAATGCAGTTTTATCAGCGTCACAGTGGCTTATTGACAAACGGATCCGTGAGGATTAAATTTAAATGGTCACAATTGTGTTTTAAAGGCTAATTAAATTAGTTGAAATAGTTGCTAACTCACTATCTTAGCCAGAACTGGTTTCAATCAGTAAAGTATAAACAACATTGAATGTAAACAGAAAAGACAGACAGAGCTTTGTGTTCACATAAAGCTACTACCACAGACCTTACATTACTTTTGACATAAACAGCTGATGTTTTAACTCTAGCTCCAGCAATGCAATGTGTTGCAACAGCGTCGTCTCGTCCAGCCCTTGAGAGCTGCTGCAATTACTGAGGTGTATTTGTGACCAGTGCTCACTGTTTGACTTGGAAATATGTCCCGTGGTGCGCACAGCATGTTTCCACAATTCTCAGAAGCTGCTCAGCCACTTGTCACATTTGTTTGACTGAATGTGTTTGAAGTTGATCCTTCTTCATGTATATATAATATGGTATTGTATCAGAACAGCCTAGTTCACTTTGCTGCTGCTCATCTGTCACTTTTACAATCACAATCCTAACTGGTGATTGTAGATTTAACAAATCATGACATTGTATTTCATTACCGAGTACTGTAACTTTACTTGCTTCTTTGTTGTGTGGTGATTTAGGAATTTTAAAACTTTTTGATGTACTTGTGCACTTTTTTGTTATTTATTTCAAGAAAATGGACCAGAGGGACAGTGGCTCTTCTCTGTTGTGAATGCCTCATGGCTGTTTGGTGTTGGATATTCTGTATAGTAATTTTTAAAATAAAATGTCATTGCACGTATGTACAGCTTGCAACGCCTGCACTGTACTGTTCTCATTATGGTAGACAACTAGAGCAAAGAGCATACAACCAAAGCATCCACTTTTTCTCACATATCTGTCTGTGATGTACTGTGTCATTGTTGCTGCAACTATAATGTATTAATAAATTACAGTGAACACTATAGTGTTGTGTCTCATAAATACATTGCATCTTGAAAATGTAATACCTAGCTTCCACCACTAAGAGGAAGCCTGACACAAACCATGTAAAATTTCTCATGAAACAATTTATTAAATAATTCAAATGTGTTTCACATTAAATGTTTTCCATTTATCCTGAATTAATACATGTTCATTTGCAATACCTTTTGAATAAATAAATAGTTCTACATCAAATCCAGATCTACTGGCATTATTTGACCTTATTACGTTTGTGAGTACATAAAAGCTTGATCCCACAAATGTCAACAGCCTGGTTTGTATTTGTTTTGTAAGGGACCTTCATTAGGCAGAGGCAGCTAGACTGTGTGTGTTTGGGTTCGTGAGAGTGTGTGGAGTAGATTTGACATTTCCCTGTATTGGGAAATTGTGAGTTTCCTGATTTCTAAGAACACATACAGTAGATGTCTCTTTAGCACCGCTTAATAGCCACACTTACACAACTGACTTACAGAAACCTGAACTACACATGTTAATAGATTTCTAATATTATCCAAAGGTAGTGTTTTAAAGACACTGACAAACAAATAATCCATAAATGACATCAAGAAAGACCTTCAGTCAAGTTTGTTTCTTGTTATCTTAGCCTGCCCTAGGCCAGCTTGCTATTATCAACAATATCCTTTACTAATAACTTTTGACTTTTATTATTGTTAAATATATTTATTTGATTGATTAAGACCAGTGTAGACATGTGTATGATTAGGACATGAACGTAAAAGACTAAAACTGATTGTTAGTATTGTTTTACAAATTAAATGAATAATAGCACATGTCATTATGAACAGATTCTTCAGAAATGTTAAAAAAAATATATCTTAAAAAGTAATGATGATGGATTATTATTGTTCGAACATTGCAACATAAGCCTTTGTGACTGAGCTGTGGTTCAGGAGGTAGTACTGGTTGTCTACAGAGAGCCGCGATAAGTTACACTCACATCTTTATCAGAAGGAAAGATACAGTGCAAATAAAATGGAGCCCATTTAGCAGTTCATGTAACAGAGTGTTTAGTGAGGAGACCGGATGTGAGCCAAACATCTGAAGGACTCATGTGACTCAGTGTTTTTTTTTGTAAAAGATAACTTGGTAAATGGGACTGACTCACTATTTAACTAAGTAACAGATGTGTTGGATGGCTTTATGGTGTCTGTTGAATGATGACAGTTACAGAATAATATGCAGTCCAACCGCCCCATCAAGATTCTCCAAATGCCTTCAACAGTTAAGTTAATTCCCTGCCTTACACACAGAGACATGCAGTGAAAATCTCAACATTGTGTGTCCAACCGACTGCAACTTTATTTAATACACACCCAATGTTCAGAAATGGACCAAACCCACAGATATATTCAATACTGCAGCTCCGCTAATCCTCCAATTAGAAAAGTCACATCCAGATGACTAACAACAACTGCAGCGTTTAAATGAACAATAGTAAAAAAGAAAAAAAAAAGCCATATCTGGAACCAGCTTCTTTGTCATGATTCCTTTCAGCAAGCATCACTTTGGCTGAACATGTCTTGAGTGAAATTAAAAGTGACTGTAGGAGTAAAATCAAGAGTCGCAGTGATAAATGTGTGTCATTTTATGGTAAACCAATGCTGTGTCACCCTTTGATGTTAATGTTATTGTACTGCCACCAGCATCATGAGTTTTCCAGTGTGGGCATGAGGTTTCATATGCACACTAAATAACTTTCAGAACATTTTGTAGACTAGCAGTGTGAGAGATCAAGCTGTATAATTATATATTTTTGTATTTGTTACTGTGCATGTCCTCTTTTTATACACACAGAGATTAATTTTATTATGAACAAACACAGGACTTCTTCGAAGATAGCTAGCCAAAAGAGCCGGAAGGACTCCTCCCCTTTTAGCCAGGCAACGCCAGCATCTAATTTAAAATATCAGACCACTGTTTTAGCTCCTCCCTCTCGTCAGCCTCCTAGAAAACGAGACTCGGACGCCTTGATGTTGTGTTTCCAAACAGCGTTGATAGGTTGTGTTACTGTTGTAGGCCTGTTACCTCACCAAGTCTTTTCTCTGCTGATTTTTCCGGCCCCGTAAGGACAATGTCTGGGATGTGGGGAAGATGGTTTGGCGCGCTGCCTCTGAGTTGCTGCCTGCTGATGCTGATTCACAGTACGACCAGAGCTGGTAAGAGACCTAATTTAATCACGAGTACATGCCAAAAACAAGTAAAGTTGTCTTTTTATTGACAGTAGGCTACTTATCAACCATTGACGTGCCAGACATGTTTGTTTTAAAGTGATCTTTTATAGGCCTACGTCATGTAGACTATAGACCGACGTCAAGAAAGAAGAATTAAGACGCTTTTCTAAAGACATATAATCGGTATAGACACGCTAAATTATTAAATAAAGTTAAACATTTTAGGATGGTTGAGTAGATTTGACATTTCCTACATAAATGAATGGGATCTACGCACGGCCCTGCGATTGGTTGGCTTCTCAATAGGAAAGCAACTGAGCAGCCAATCACGTCCTTCCTTGATGCCGGTGGCGTTAGGTTTTATTGAGGCACAGTCAGATGGGTGTGGCAGAGAGGATGCAGAATTTAACCGTCCAAAGTTAGTCAGAAAAATAATGGCTTGTCATTTTTCAAGTCACTTTTATTCATTACCCTAAATAAGTCAAGTTTGTACTTCATAATTTACACTTGATAACCTTCTTGACAACTGATCAAAAACATACTGCATAATTATATTGCTCATATTTGTATATGAAGCAGTATACATTTATTATCTCATAAAAAAACTGGCTCATTGGGATTGTTGGTTATCTATTAACAGGAGTCAATAAACACACCCTTCTGTGAAGGAAGTATGTGCGGATGCTTCACGTTTCATAAAAAGACAATTGTTCGTGAGCAGCAGTGACAGGGCTGTTGTCCGGCAGTCATGCGATATCGACCTGTCCACTGCACTGGAGAGCTGCAGTCTTCCTCATTCCACTTTAATGTAATAAAACTGTGTGCTCACTGTCAGGTTCACAGAAGGGACAGATATGGCAACAAAAGGCCCACAGCACTTCCAGTAGAGGTGCTCTGAATGACAGAGATACATATCAAATAGGTGTGGTTATTGTATTGTAAATAATGTATTAACATTGGGTGTAATTGAGCATAAGCTTGTCTTCTTGCTGATTCATAGTAGAGTTTAGACTATTTATATTAACTTATGAGAGACACTGGACTATTTTTAATCTGACAAGCCAGATATATACTGCTCCATAGTACATAGTTTGTTCCACAGTAGCATCAGGGAGGGCTCCGTTGAAGGGACAAAAGGGCAGTTACTTTAAATGAATACCTGGTCAGTGATTGGATTCATCAACTGCAGTTTTATGCATTGCAATAATGTTACGTTCTTACATCTTCAAACCTAAAACACACGCCCAGACCGTCACGTCAGTCACACCACATCATTGGTCACACCAGCTGGTTGGTGGTTCGCCCATAAACGCTTTGCTTTTGAGCAGTTCAAGATGGATTTTTGTGAGTTTGTAAACTCTCTAATCTTGCAAGAATCCAGCTGCAATGCAAGGTTACCCTCAGAAACCAGGTCAGAACTGCTTTCTCCCTGCTAAAATGAATGAACATTGCACCACATTAGAACAGATATTGTTAAAACATCACCATATGTGTCATTTAGAACAGCACAAAGTACGGTCTTGAAACTCTAACCCTAGTCATATACAGTATTGTGAAATCATCCTGTTACTTTTGTAATCAGAAAACTTCCATAATGTCATCACTGCCATTATAGCTTAAAAGGTGCAGACTTAACATGTGTTTCAGTCTCCGCCTATGTCTGTGGGTCACTGTGGTAATACTGCTATGAGGAATGCCACTTTGGGACCAATCAGCAACTGGTGGTGTGAGTGTACGACTCCTCCCATGCTATTGTCTTAAAGTGATAGTCTGTCATGTCCCCAGGCTTCAGGTCATACGTAACAAAAGACAATGCACAGGTGTTGGCTTATGACTTGAACTAGCTCAACAGGCTGTGATGTCATCACCTGCAGACCGGTATCAAGCCGTTTCTTTCAAATTGGCCAGAGCTAATTATGTTGATGCCCTCTCTCAATATGGTCACTGAGGTATGACTGTCTAGTGGCCAGAACCCTCAAAAATATAGGGTCAAAACAAACAAGTATTCAACAATTTACAAGAATTTTTCTTTCAAACATAGTACAAAATGTATGAGTCCCACATTTGTGAAGTTTTCTTTGTGTATGTGCAGAGAATGTGTTCTATATGTACATTTTGTACAGTCACATTGCCTCACTTTTATCTGGGAACCCTACAGTGTTATCTTGATTTTCACGCAATTTTTCAGTAGCTATTGATTGTAATGCTTGTTCTGTGTGTAATCTTTGGAGGAATATTAACCCTGCAAGGCCATCAGGTTTGAGTGTCAGCTCATCTTACTACAGGCCATTCATGAATAGTAAAGTGCCAACTGAGCTGTACTGGGGAATTCACATTAAGAGCCTGTTATGCAATTTGCTGTGTAAAGATGTTAAGTCATCACTAAAGAGTTGTCTGTATGTACTTTTTATTGTTCACAGATGCAGCTTTCACCTGCCGTGCCAATCAGTTTCAGTGCGGTAATGGGAGGTGTGTTACACAAAAGTGGATCTGTGATGGAACTGATGACTGTGGAGATAACACGGACGAGCTGCCAGAAACTTGTGGTATGTTTCTTTTATCTCAAAACTGCACAACACAAACAGTAACGGCCTTAATCTCTAGACTCTAATAGTGATTTTCCGATCTACAATACAATCCCAAACACATGCACATGTTCTGTTTAAGAGTAGTAAATAATTGTTTAGTTTTATGGTAGCTGTAGACTTGAGCATAGTTTCCTCAGTATTGATCAAATATCTTTTTATGACTATAGCGGCAAAAACATGTCAGCAGTCAGAATTCAACTGTGGCCTTCCAACAAACCAGTGTATACCGGGAGGCTGGCACTGTGATGGTAAAGCTGACTGTAAGAATGGAGCTGATGAGAAAAACTGCAGTAAGTTTATTGACTTATTCATTTGACAGTAACTAAATATATGATTTTTAACACAATACAAATGTAGTGTACAAATAATCCAGCTAGATTACTGACTTAACTGTACATCTAATTTTGTTCTATTACTTATCTCTCTATCTCCCCTTTGAAAACAGCTGCCAAACAATGCAAAGACAACGAGTTTCAGTGTACAAATGGCCAGTGCATATCACCTGCCTTTGTTTGTGACAAAGACAATGACTGCTCTGACGCCTCGGATGAGCTCTCCTGCCCTAAACCCACTTGCAGCCCCAACTCCTTCCAGTGCAATAACTCAATATGTGTCCCAGCATTCTGGCGCTGTGATGGAGATCCGGACTGCTCTGATGGCTCTGATGAATGGCCAGAAACCTGTGCTGGACAGAAGTTGGACAAAAAGCAAGTGCAGTGTTGGCCCCATGAGTTCCAGTGTGCGAATGGGCAGTGCATTCACCTGTTATGGCGTTGTGACAATAGTATAGATTGTCAAGACAAATCAGACGAAGTCAACTGCAGTAAGTCTTAATTGCAGACTTTATATTTTTATCTTATTAAAAAATTCTATTATATCCTATTTTAAATTCTTGTTAATTTTTTCAGCTCGACCTTGTCGCCTGGATGAGTACCAGTGTAATGATGGCACTTGTATCCATGGCAGCGGTCAGTGTAACCGAGTGTATGACTGCAGTGACAAAAGTGATGAGTTAGGCTGTGAAAAAGGTGATTTTTCAGACCACGTTTTACCCTTCTTCTGAAGGCTAATTGGTTATAAGACAAAGGTGTGCTGTTGTCCACAGAGAATGACTGTGAGGGCCCCACCATGTTTAAGTGCCGCACTGGGGAGTGTATCAGCATGGACAAGGTGTGTGACAAATTTAAAGACTGCAGCGATTGGTCAGATGAACCCCTCAAAGAGTGTGGTACGTAACAATATTTTAACCACTATGCAAATTGTACCTGTATCTTCAATATATTATTTATATTGTCCAAAAGTACATCTGCAGCTGAATAAAATTTAAAGGGTAAAAAGAAACTTCTTCATCCTTGAAAATATCATAGTAGAGCTAACACAGCAGTATGGCCTGTCAGTTTGTGGTTTGAAGGATTGAGCTCCTGAAAGTAGAATGAATAAAAATGTATGTGTTGGTTTCCAAAGGCAATGACGAATGCTCAACTGATAATGGTGGCTGCTCCCACACATGCAACGAACTGAAGATTGGCTTTAATTGCTCCTGTCCAGCTGGGTACCACCTTAAGGCAGACAAGAAGACATGTGAAGGTATGAAGCAAATCTCAAGGTTAAAGAAATGATTCTGAATTTATTATGATAAAAAGTGTTATTTATATGACAATTCTTTCTTTTATTCTACCCTCGCAGATATTAATGAATGTGCTATGCCAGACACTTGCAGCCAAATCTGCATCAACCTTCCAGGCAGCTACAAATGTGACTGTGAGGCAGGCTACGAGATTGACCCTGCAACCAGTACATGCAAAGCCGAGTCAGGTAGTGTTTGTGTGAGCCTTTTTTGAAAGTTAAACGTTTTATTGTAAAAACTAACGACCATTCCTCACTGCTGCACTTCAGGCACCTCCCCCATTGTGTACTTCACTAACAGACATGAGGTCAGGATGATGACGGTGGACCGCAGTGAGTACGTCCGTCTAATCCCACAACTCAAGAATGCTGTTGCTTTGGATGTGGATATACCAAACAAGAGGCTCTTTTGGTCTGACCTCTCTCTAAAGAAAATATACAGGTTAAAACTGTTCCTGTTCTATGAAATACAGTTGCCTATTTAATTCATGTAAACCTTTTGAAATCTAGATCTGAAAATCCAAACTTTTTATCCAACAGCGCAAGTATAGATACCGCTGGTAACCCCTCTACCCACACTGTGGTAATTGATAGTGGTGTTGAGGCACCAGAAGGGATTGCAGTTGACTGGATACATGGTAACATTTACTGGACTGACAGTGTTTTGAAAACTATCTCTGTGGCAACATTGGATGGAGCTAAGAGAAAGACCTTAATCTCAGACAATTTGGAGAAACCAAGAGCCATCACAGTGGATCCTGTAAATAAGTAAGTTGCGTTATACAGCTTGAAAAATAAAGTTGTAATTGAGACTTATTTATTTATTTCATTTTGTTTAATTTTTTAGCTTCATGTACTGGACAGACTGGGGAGAAGAGGCTAAGATTGAGAAAAGTGGCTTGAATGGAGCTGATCGAGTTGCCTTAGTGACAGACAACATTATGTGGCCCAACGGCATCACTCTTGGTAAACACAAGCACAGTAGATGGAAATGGCCGATATCCATTTGACTCACATAATGAGCATCCAACCATATAAAACCCACTCATGTAGTTGATCTTTTCTCTGAACAGACATGGTTAATCAGCGTTTGTACTGGGTGGACTCTAAAATGCATACAATCGCAAGTGTGGATGTCAATGGAGGGTCCCGACACTCTAACTTTGAATGAGAAACAACTCTCACATCCTATGTCTCTTGCTGTTTTTGAGGTTAGTAATACATGCCATTATTACAGATGTTATTATTATGTCTGTCATAACCATCAGGAGAATTGTTTAGTGATTCTTATTATATAAATTTAAATGCTTTTTCCAGGTTTTCTAATATATGTAAAGAGCACTATCCATCCTATGTTCCAGATTGTAAAATTATGTGTTAGCGCTCTTCACCAATCAATGTACTTTATGAAAGTATGATTAATCAAAAAACTACCATAGCTGACTTGTATGTCTGTATTTGTTTCTAGGAGAAAGTGTTATGGACTGACACTGGAAACAATGCTGTGTTTAGTGCCAACCGTTTGACTGGTGGGCAGATTACAGAGCTGGCAAAAGACCTGGACCAGCCAGAAGACATTGTTGTGTATCATGACCTCAAGCAACCCAGTGGTACATTATTGCTAGGAAATAAAGAATTATTTTAAATTACGCCAAGTATTTTTCAAAGGATTAGTTGTTTTAGGATCAATTAAAACACCATTTTCCGTTGTTTTTTACAGGTACAAACTGGTGCCTAAAGAGCAACATTAATAATGGGGGCTGTGAGTTTCTATGTCTTCCTGCCCCCCACATTACAGAGCACTCACCCAAATACACATGCGCCTGTCCAGATCACATGACCATGGGCCCCGATATGAGGAAGTGTGTAGGAGGTACAGTACACAACCCTGTTAATAATAAAACAAATCAACAGTTGAGAGTATATGTTTAACTTGTTAATACATGATGTTTTACAGGTTCAGATGACATTCCTGCTCCAACGGCTGCACCTCTGCCAAAACCTGATGCACCCACCAAACCTGCAGCACCAAAGGAGCCTACAACTACTGCCACTACTACAACCACTACTACTTCCACAACCAAAACTACGCCTAAAGCTACAACACAGGAGCTGATTGACACTGCCCATGGTACAAGACACTGTTCATTCAATAGTCTGGGGAAGATCATAAAATGGCTCATGGTTAATTATACATTGTTTGCTTTTCTAGTGAACAAAAGATTGGAAGGCATGCCCACTGAAGACAAGTCATCTCACCCCATCGCTCTATATATTCTTGTGCCAATATGTAAGTTCCACATTTTAGCATCGCCATTTAAACAGACCTTAAGCGCTCATTTTTTTTATGCTTCCTCATCTGACCTTCACTTCTTCTCTATAGTGGTCATGTCGATGCTAGTCTTTGGAGCAGTGTTTCTATGGAGACACTGGCGTATGAAGAACACAAACACCATCCACTTTATCAATCCCGTGTACCAGAAAACCACAGAGGACGAGGTACACATTTGCAGAAACGGCTCGCAAGGCTATGTCTATCCTGAGGTATGATCACCTCGCTTGATTATGAAAATGATTAAAAACATGTGGGAGTTTTGAACCACTGCTCATTCAGCTGTACTTCTTTACAGAGACAAATGCTGGGTATGGAGGACATGGACATTGCATGATCTAAATATGAAGAAGACACTCGATTTTATATGAAGAAACAAAGCCATTTTCTTGTACTGCTGCTGCAGCTTGGGGAAAACAAAAAAGATTTCCACCCACTGTGACCTCTTTCAGTGGCTTATGTTTCTGCTGTCTGCACTGTTCCGTCCAAGTCTGAAGCACAAGCTGCTGAAGAAGAAAAAAAAACACCACATCCTTTCTTTCAGTGGCAGAAAACAGAAAGTGCAATTTTGTTTTATGATGAAGGACGGCTTCAGAAAATGATGTTTGCATAACTTTAGTCTTCACTGTTTTGAAGTTATTTTAAATTATTATTGAAATGATGCAGATCTTGACTCTGTTACACTTGTTATGCTAGTTTCATTTGAAAAGCCTTATGTCTTATGTCATACTGATGTGTGCCTTCCATCCTTGCTAGATTCAGGAAAATACATGCCTTATGGAGCCTATCTATCTGAACTACCTTTACAACCCTGTTTTCTGGGGGCAAACCAGGAATTACTCATGTTTCTTTTCTTAATGTCTAAAATGTAGTAAAGGGTAAAGAAATAGTTTTCACAGTTACTGATTGGACCGAAATGAAGATGAAGAAGTTCTATTTGAAGAAGGATACTATACTAGGAGTACTATTGAAGATAATGTTTGTTATTCTTTATTATGACAGTGTAAATACTGTATATATTTTGTAAACTTGCTTTATATTTGTACATTTTAATCAGAATATTGTAAATATTTATTTTCTATTATTTATTGACAGACATTTGTTGATTTAGTTGTCTTCTTGTTGTAATACATGCTGGATTACCATCAAAGACATCCAAAGACATTGTATTATTTGAGTGCACCAGTTTCTTGTTACTGCTGCGGGGTTGTACTGCATGCAAAAAAACTGCGCTTTTATAGCACCACAATTCATTTCAGCAATAAATTGACAATATTTATTTTGTTTCCACATTTATGTTATTGTGACTTTTTCTTTTCAATCTCAGTGGCACAAAGTGCGTGAAGCTACACGTTACATCAGAATTTGGCTTGCTGGTTCATGATTGTTCTTTTGAAAATAAAATGTTTGGTTGTTAAACTGTATCTGTCTGTATCTGTGCAAGTTCTTCAGACTGGTTCATGTATGATTAAGTGTAGTTTGAGAAAATGCTTCTAAGCACATGAAATGAAAACATTAAACTGACTCTTGTATCGAGAGAAACAAGATTTAAACACCAATGTTGGACTCGTTAGTTTTATTAGTTGCTGCTTGGGGTGTTTTTAATAAATAAAGCAATTTGACATATTTAGACAAATTGTTTAGTCATATCTCCAACTGAAGTCAAATTAAATAAAAGCCATGCTGCTTGTAAAGTCAGAAATGTCTATCATGGCAAAAAAAAACAGTATACTCTCTAAATGTAATGTTTTATGCTCTTTTTTCCCATAGTATATCAAAAAAGTGCAGTTGTGTTGATAGAAAGATTGTCCTAGTTATCTCTGCAGTAGCTTTTATGGTTAGTCTTTTTGTCCTCCATGCAAAACTGCAGCAAAACTTATTTTCATGACAGATACAGTGCCTTGCGAAAGTATTCGGCCCCCTTGAACTTTGCGATCTTTTGCCATATTTCAGGCTTCAAACATAAAGATATTAAACTGTCATTTTTTGTGAAGAATCAACAAGTGGGACACAATCATGAAGTGGAACAAAATTTATTGGATATTTCAAACCTTTTTAACAAATAAAAAACAGAAAAGTTAGGCATGCAAAATTTTTCAGCCCCCTAAACTTAATACTTTGTGGCGCCACCTTTTGCTGCGATTACAGCTGTAAGTCTCTATCAGTTTTGAACATCGAGAGACTGAAATTTTTGCCCATTCCTTCTTGCAAAACAGCTCAGTGAGGTTGGATGGAGAGCATTTGTGAACAGCAGTTTTCAGTTCTTTCCACAGATTCTCGATTGGATTCAGGTCTGGACTTTGACTTGGCTATTCTAACACCTGGAAATGTTTATTTGTGAACCATTCCATTGTAGATTTTGCTTTATGTTTTGGATCATTGTCTTGTTGGAAGACAAATCTCCGTCCCAGTCTCAGGTCTTTTGCAGACTCCATCAGGTTTTCTTCCAGAATGGTCCTGTATTTGGCTCCATCCATAGTCCCATCAATTTTAACCATCTTCCCTGTCCCTGCTGAAGAAAAGCAGGCCCAAACCATGATGCTGCCACCACCATGTTTGACAGTGAGGATGGTGTGTTCAGGTGATGAGCTGTGTTGCTTTTACGCCAAACATAACGTTTTGCATTGTTGCCAAAAACTTTGATTTTGGTTTCATCTGACCAGAGCACCTTCTTCCACATGTTTGGTGTGTCTCTCAGGTGGCTTGTGGCAAACTTTAAAAAACACTTTTTATGGATATCTTTAAGAAATGGCTTTCTTCTTGCCACTCTTCCATAAAGGCCAGATTTGTGCAGTATACGACTTATTGTTGTCCTATGGACAGAGTCTCCCACCTCAGCTGTACATCTCTGCAGTTCATCCAGAGTGATCATGAGCCTCTTGGCTGCATCTCTGATCAGTCTTCTCCTTGTATGAGCTGAAAGTTCAGAGGGATGGCCAGGTCTTGGTAGATTTGCAGTGGTCTGATACTCCTTCCATTTCAATATTATCGCTTGCACAGTGCTCCTTGGGATGTTTAAAGCTTGGGAAATCTTTTTGTATCCAAATCCGGCTTTTACACTTCTCCACAACAGTATCTCGGACCTGCCTGGTGTGTTCCTTGTTCTTCATGATGCTCTCTGCGCTTTAAACGGACCTCTGAGACTATCACAGTGCAGGTGCATTTATACGGAGACTTGATTACACACAGGTGGATTCCATTTATCATCATTAGTCATTTAGGTCAACATTGGATCATTCAGAGATCCTCACTGAACTTCTGGAGAGAGTTTGCTGCACTGAAAGTAAAGGGGCTGAATAATTTTGCACGCCCAATTTTTTAGTTTTTTATTTGTTAAAGTTTGAAATATCCAATACATTTTGTTCCACTTCATGATTGTGTCCCACTTGTTGTTGATTCTTCACAAAATAAGACAGTTTCATGTCTTTATGTTTGAAGCCTGAGATGTGGTAAAAGGTTGCAAAGTTCAAGGGGGCCGAATACTTTCGCAAGGCACTGTATTTGACGTCAATGTGTGTGTTCAGGGACACATTTCACAACAAGGGAAGCTGTGGCATGTTGTCTGTCAGGAACTGAGAACTGCATTCCATCAAAAAAATGACACCATGCCAACAGGTATTGTCTACACATCAATGTGTGCTTATATTCATTCATATTTCTTGCAGACAGAGTTAATAGGCAATTTTTACCTATACTATAAAAACGCATGGTGAACACTTGTTGATGATGCTACAGCTGGCCTCAGTACCATAATATGCTAATGAGCTAATCTCATGAAGCAATGCATGATGATACCACTAAGACCAAAGTGACAGATGACACTGGCTCATTGTTATGCTGCCTGTCACCTGCTTTCTCTGCTCACCTCACATTTGCACATCATTATCCCATTGGCCAGATGGCAACCCAAAGGTGGAGTTGTGTCTCACACCACTGGGCGTAAGCTAAAGAGGAGTGGCCTTACAAATTGCCAATAGAGATGGTGAATGGAGAAGAGGTATTCCCCTGTCAAGTTACCAAAAGTCCCATGATAAGGTAACAACAATAGACTGTTCGGTCTCCACCTGACAACATGAGGCCAAACAAACTGAAGCCCAATGTCTCTCACTGCAACAGATACTTGTGATAAAGCAGTCGCTGCAGCATTTCTTTTTTTACCGCACTTGTGTAAATACTGGAGGATATCTGGGTATAGGGATCTGAGGAAGGCTAAGGCCGAAACGTTATCTATTAAATAAAATACATAACATATGAAGACACTGAGTGGTCTGTTGAATATTGAGAATACTAGATGATATATCATGGGAAAACTCAAAGACATCTCTGCTGGATGTCCTGTACCACAAAGTTATTGGGTGTACCATTAAAAACTCTCTCTGGTATTTGTGTCTTCCTTATGCACCATGCTGAGCATGACTTGTTTGACCCTGAAAGTATTCACACAAGTCCTTGAGCTGTGAAGCAGACTAACTATCCAAGGTTGCACAATATAACCTTCATCTACATTTACATCTTCTGACTTTTTCAATATTCTTCTTATAATTTATAACATAAGCATAAATAATTTTAATGTTTCCCTGTATGTATTGTGTCTGTAAGGAGTCTGGTTCACAGGAACAACTCAGTATATGTATTTTCTTGTTATATACTGTCTGTTATATATGGCCCATTTAATAAATATGGTCTGGACAAAAAAAAAAAAACAATCTCTGTCTATCTGGTCACTGGGGCATATAATTATCACACCTTTGTTATACCAGGGTGTTATGTGTTATTGTAGTCATAGTGCGTCGCTACACATGACTGATAAGAGGCATTGTGAAGGAGATTTGGATCAGACCTGGGGTAGGGGCCTAGGAGGGTGAGATCTTGTGCTTTGAGCTTTATGGCTTAACAAGTTCCCAAAGCATGCATCTTGTGAGTGTTTTGCTCAAGAGCAAACTTTTAGATACAATTAGAAAGGTAGATTCTGAAGATTTTTTTTTTATTTGAAAAGTGAATTTTTTTCCTACAGTTTAATCACTTTATTTAAATGTGTATACATTAAACTGTGTACCAAAGATGAGAAAAATAAGTATTTTGATTGCAAAGGAAAATTAGCATTAGTATAATTACATATAATATCCCCTCAGTCCTTAAAAAAAAAAATAGTTAATGAGTGTAAAGACGTTTGTATTGGTCTGGTTTGGCTCCTATGTCTTTACCGCCCTCTAGTGGATAAACTAATCATTACGCCGCTCTCCTCAGGTGAGTTGTACTCTGTGAATGTTTTACCTGGCCGTGATGACGTCAGTACTGCTACAGGAAAAGACGCCGTGGAGCTCGCGATCACCTTACGTTGATTAATTTCTCCAGTTTGGATGAATAGACAACATACCTATTGACATTGGGGATCCGGTTGAAGTCGAAATAGTTTGTTTATGCTTCTTGAGTCGAGGACTTAGCCCCTGGTGCAAACACAATGTCCGCATCCGCTATTTTTATACTGGACCTGAAGGGAAAGGTAAGATAACTCAGTAGCCTCGACGCAGGAATAATTCAATTTGGACCATTTTTTTATTTGCATTATAGTGCCGTTTTGTTCTTTTAGTTGTGTGGCTGTAGCTTTAAACGGTTGTTTTAACATTAAACTTTAATGACTTTGCCATTGTTAAAGATTAATCAGCTTGTAGCAACAAATGAATTCATTGGCCCTTTTCATTCTTACTTCCGGTTTCAAGAGAAGTTTCAAAATGCGTTAGGCCTGTTGCTGTTATTGAATTATTTAGTCAAACTGTACCGTGTATATTACAGAATAATAGATTACATACGGAGCTTAATTCTTTTTCACGGTTGTCAAAACACCTTGCAATGGGCATTTTTGCTTCAACATATTTTCATCACATGCATCTTTTCCATTAAAGCTAACTTGACACTCAAGGTCAGTGCATGACAGAAACTGGAAAGGCAATACAGCTTTCTACTGGATTAAGCACTGGAGTGTGTTACCTGAGGAGACACATGTCTAAATAAACTGCTGCCTTTCTATGAACACATGTTTTTTGAACAAATGACAAGTTAAACAGCGTAATCTGTTTTCATTTAGAAATTGTCTGCATATGTCATTATGCAAGTGGTAAAAGAGCATTGTTACTATTTACTAATTACATTGCAAGTGGAACTTTCTAAAATATATAATATTTCAAATTCAACCATGTTGCTTTTGCGGAGACTAAAAGATTTTGCATTTTAACAAGTTTTGTTGTGTGCCTTATGTAGGTGTTGATCTGCCGTAACTACAAAGGAGATGTGGACATGGCAGAGATAGACCACTTCATGCCATTACTCATGCAACATGAAGAGGAAGGACTCCTCTGTCCTGTACTGTCACATGGAAAAGTTCACTTTATGTGGATCAAACACAGCAACCTTTATTGTATCCTTTTTGGATTTTAAGTCATATTTACTGATATTCTCTATAGTTATTATTAGTCTAAAAATAAATCATTGGGTATATTAAGAAACAAAATAAAAATGTAGAATACACCTTAACTTGGTCTTTGTTTAGTGGTGGCCACAACAAACAAAAACTCAAATGCCTCGCTTGTGTATTCCTTTCTCTACAAACTAGTTGAGGTATGACCTTAACCATATTCATTGTTGAGTGAATTATTGTTTCACAATGGATATAAAAGCAACATATTACACACTGTGCAATTTTTGATAGGTGTTCACCGAGTACTTCAAAGAGCTGGAGGAGGAGAGCATTCAGGACAATTTTGTGGTTGTGTATGAGCTGCTGGATGAGCTGATGGATTTTGGCTTCCCACAGACGACAGACAGCAAAATCTTACAGGAGTGAGATTCTATCCAACACCAACACAAACTTATTATCGGGTTGTTACAAATTTATAAATGCTTTTTTGTGTCACCATTGCAGATACATTACACAAGAAGGGGCAAAGCTTGAAGTAACAAAGACCAAGGTGCCAACCACTGTCACCAATGCAGTCTCTTGGAGGTCAGAGGGTATAAAATACAAAAAGAACGAAGTCTTTATTGATGTCATTGAATCGATCAACGTCCTGGTATGATAAAAACAAACAGTATAAGACACAAATATACAATTAAATGTATTGTAAATAACATAGTAAATATATTTTTATTAAGGTAAATGCAAACGGTAGTGTGATGAGCAGTGACATTGTGGGCAGCATTAAGCTCAAGACCATGTTGTCTGGGATGCCTGAGCTACGGCTTGGACTCAATGATAGAGTGCTTTTTGGCCTCACTGGACGTATGTAACAGCCTCAGACCTTAAAATAGGCAATAGTGGTATTTTTATGATGTGTGTTTAATGATTTTTATAATGTGTTTTGTGTGCAGGTGACAAGGGGAAGACAGTGACAATGGAAGATGTTAAGTTTCACCAGTGTGTACGTCTCTCACGCTTTGAGAGTGATCGAACAATCTCCTTTATTCCTCCAGATGGAGAGTCTGAGCTTATGTCCTACCGCATCAATACTCATGTAAGTTCAATTCAAAGCAGATGAATTGTAGCATGCCATGTTTTTGTGCCTCTTGCCAGGTGTCATATCATTATGACAGTCTGTCTATTCTCTCTTGTAGGTGAAGCCACTGATATGGATTGAATCAGTCATTGAAAAGTTCTCTCACAGTAGAGTGGAAATCAATGGTCAAGGTATGTACAACCATATATTAATTGCATGTATCATAGTCAGATGGAAATATTCCTGCTCACAATTATATGTTGTCTCATATGTGTTGGGTTTACAGGCAAAGGGACAATTTAAAAAGCAGTCTGTAGCAAACAATGTGGAGGTCAGGGTTCCAGTTCCTAGTGATGCAGACTCACCTAAGTTTAAAACTAGCACGGGAAGTGCCAAATATGTTCCCGAGAAGAATATGGTGGTGTGGACCATCAAGTCTTTCCCTGTAAGAATCATGCAAATAGAACATAACAATGTCCAAATTCAAATCACTGTTTTATGTTTTATATTAATAGTTAAAAGTTATGCTTTACTTGAAGGATGTTGGCTGAGTTTGTCTGTTTTCAAATCAGTTATTTTTCTGACTTTTAGGGAGGCAAAGAGTTCCTAATGAGAGCTCACTTTTGTCTGCCCAGTGTGGAAAATGATGAACTTGAGGGCAAGCCTCCCATTACTGTCAAATTTGAAATTCCCTACTTCACAGTGTCTGGAATACAAGTACGATGTGCATGCTTTTGTATTTTACTTTAATGAATGTTGAACTGCCTCCGTGCACTGTTGTGAGGTTTGTTGCAACAGTTGACTTTATCCATTTAACTCCAAAGAATAAGCATAATATCATATGTACACAGATGTTACAATATTGTGGCTGGATAGCCGACACATTTGGCTTTAATATACTCAGATTTTGTCTTTCCCACACAAACAGTCTTGCAACTAAATGAAATGCTAAATGCTTAAACCACATTACAATTTATATTATCTATGGGTGTAAGGGGACTAGTAGTAGCATGTAATAAGTCTATTTTTAACAAATAGTCACTACACACTACTACACTAGGAGTTTTATTTTTTCCTGTTTGAAACAGACTCATTATAGAGCAGTAGTCTATAAAAAGTCATTGGCAGGCAGAATGACTGACATTACATTAAATTAAAAATGTGTGTCACTATTTCTCCCTGCTAGGTCAGATATATGAAGATCATAGAAAAAAGTGGCTACCAAGCTTTACCATGGGTCCGTTATATCACACAAAGTGGAGGTGGGCTATATCATAATAAAGTAATATTTATTCATTTTTAAAATGTCATGGCCGATGCACTAATGTCTCTATTTGTCTTTTCAGATTATCAGCTGCGGACCAATGTGTAGCCTAACTATTTTTGGTCTTTTGGCACAACTAAATGAAGAGTTGACTGGATGTCTTTATATTTCATTTGATTTATTTAATGTCTCTGATAATGTTGTGTTAAATATTACAGTTTGATTTTAATGTGATGGTTAAATGAGTTAAATTTTAAATAAAATATTATTTGTAACCTTGATCGTTTTTTGTGACTGTTGTTTTACTGTTTGCAAGTCATTATAAATTAATTATAAATTTAATTCTTGTGACATCACGGTCACCAAATTCCGCCCAAAATGAAATACACACCCGCCTTTTTACACATTTGGTTTAGGAGATCTACAACCACAGGTCATAAATGTGAATGAGCAGCCTTTGAAGACGTCAACGTATACAAATCGCCCGCTTTCTTCGCTGCGTGTTTTGATTGGTGGAGTCTTGCTGTTACCACAGTGATAGTGTAGAAACCAGGTTGTAACTCCGCCCATATTACCATTTATGGAAAAGCAACGCCCCCCAGGCGAGCTGTAATTGGACAGCGTGCGTTTTGGCCAGTGTTTGTATGTTCCAGTCTAGACACTACTGTGTAGATCTCAGCGCGCAAATGTATTTTGTAATGTTTATAAACTTTTCTTGTGTGGTTTTGATTTAAAAACTACTGGCTTTTTGAGGCGGCGAGTCACGAAGCTTGGCGACGTCGCGAACACCAATAAAGCAAAAAGGTAATCATAAAACCTTGTTTTTAGCTTATTCTTATTATTAGCATTAGCATTAATGTTCTCGTTTGTTCTATACTTATATAATATATGTTTCTGTATAGTAATACTCCCTAATCATTTGTTGTCAACATAAACGAGACGATAGCATTCCGCTAGTGATGGCATACATCAGTAACATGGCGTCAACCCTCAGCAATAGTTTACGATAGCCGAGTTTAGTTTTTCCTAATGTACCAGTTTCTATAATTAGTATCACTATGAGGTGTTGGTTTAACTTTTATACTGTATATCTATTGTAGGTGTGTTACGGAACAGAGAATAATGGTCTTGAGTCAGATGGATGCCGGTAAAGCTTTGACGGCGGCGGCAGCCAAAGGAAACACAAACGAGGTGCAAATGATGCTGGATGAATGCCGGGTACATCCTGATACTCGGAATGAATTTGGCAGGACAGCTCTACAGGTGAGTTTATCTCTCTTTCTTCTCTTTTAGTATTATAGTATCTTATATGTATTAGTTTAAAAGATATAATTTACTATGATTATGATATCATGGGAAATACATTTGAACTGCGTGGCACTTTAGGCTCATTACTAAGATGTCAGGCCATTCTGCCTTTATAAAAGAAAAAAGACTGAATTGCAGCTCATTTCATTTAAATTCAGCTAATTATAATTATTTAGAACTAGAGTTCTACAACTCTAGTTTATAAATGCAAACTAGAGTTTTACAACTCTAGTTTATAAATACTTCAATTCAATATATTTGATTGATTGTACTTTTTCCACATAGTTTGCTCCAGTCAACAGTCAAAATACAAGTTATTAGTAACAAACAAACAAAAAAAACAAGATCAAAAAGACTATTCCATATTAATAAAATCATTTTTTGAACATTGTAGAGGTATGACTTTCTTTGTAGACATGTTTCTTTTAAACATGCTTGTTCTTTACACACAGGTTATCCAGTCTTCAACATCTTGTCCAATTTTGTTTACAGGTCATGATGATGGGGAACTCCATGATCGCCACTTTACTGTTACAAAAAGGAGCAGACCCTAACATTCCAGGACAAACACGGGATAGCGCCCGTGCATGATGCTGCCCGTACTGGGTTCCTTGACACACTTCAGGTGCTTGTGGAGTATGGTGCTTCAGTAAATGTCCCGGACAATAGTGGGGCCTTACCAATACACATAGCTATCCGGGAAGGCCACAGAGATGTAGTTGCGTTTTTAGCACCTCGGTCTGACTTGAAGCATGTAAACACCAGTGGTCAGACGGCAGTAGACGTGGCCCGAGCCTCATGTGTGCCGGATATGATGGATTTGCTTTTTGCTCACATTCACAGTTTGTAATCGTTTTGGGTACTGGGGACCTTTTGGTCCTCAGACTTACATGTCTCGCTTCCTGGTGACTTGAATTCATTGCTGTGTAAAGGTATGCTTATGTTAATAGTGGCTCAGCATTAATATGTGACATAGAACATATTGTGTCGGCAGCTTATTTTCAGTAGATGGGTGGCTACATTTAGTAGACAACTCTTTTGCACAGTGCGATTTAGGCACCTTATACTTACTTTTTCCCTAGGAAATGGGAGTGCACATTTGTAGATAGTTTGTCCCCCAGTGTTTTGTAATTATTCTATTGTGTATTGGTGATCCAATGTGTTTTTTACATTTTGACAAAACTTGATATGGTTCACAGGATTATTTTGCATAGTTGTTACAATTTATTAGATGTATCTTGAATTTACTCCTATTTATTTTTGGAATAGATTAAATATTCCTGTTACTTTGTAAATAGCAACATTAATTGTGATTTGTTGAAATGTTATTTATATAAATTCTTTTTAAAGGAGAAGTGAAAATGCTCACTTTTGAAAGATGAAAATACAATAAAGTGTTTTAAAATATGTTCTGAAGATTTACTGCAATAAAAGTCAAATACAAAATGGGAAGATCCATGGCTCTTTGCAAATGTTCATAGCTACAGACTTTATATTATTGATCAATGTCCATTATCCACACTTTAAAAGTCTAACACTGCTCAGTATAAATGTCACAATCCACATTGATAACATTTCAATACATCCTCCTGCTTACTTAGAAACAAATCCTCAGAATTTGGGAGTTAAATATACTGTAAAATCAGTAGGTTAAGAATGTCTTGCATGTCCCAGTAACAGTCCCAAGTCTACTTGTACCTAGTGTATTTCAGTGGTAATAATCCTCAAGGTGATTACTGAAGGACATTTATAATGACTCCCCAGTGGATTGTGCCCCCCCGATGAGAAGTATTTAACATGAATAACTGAATTCAAACCCGCATGAATGAAAGGCCTGTATTGTTGAAGCCTGTAGGTAACAGTGGGACAGTTTGCTGATGTCTATTCTCAGAGCTCTCAAGATACAATGGCTATTTTGTTTGCTTGTGTGCCATAAGCCAACTTTACAAACCAGGAAAGGAGATACAGTTCAACTACTTCACTGCAGTTCTAAGGAAACCCAAGAAGTCACACAAATGTTCAAGAATATAAGCATGTTTCCCCAAATTAAAATTATATAATTTTTTATATTGCTTTTAATGTTCTTGTGCATTTCTCTGATTTTTTGTGTGCTGTTTTTTCAACAAAAAAGTTAACAAAGTTAAAAGACTTTAATTGCACTACATGAGCCACAGGACATTTCTCAAACAACCACTAGGTTGAGCTCAACGCCTTCAGTTCGCACTAATCTGGATGTGTCCTTACATGTGTCCTGTGAAAATACTTCATGTGAAAACACACCTCTTGGCTTGTTTGCTTAATAGTTAGGGAAAAGACAATGCATATGCAGGAGCATGAGTCAATAAATGAGTCAAGTTTACTGCCCTAACCACACAAATTGTAACTTTGTTTATCAAAAATACTTGAACACACCATTCCATTAAAGAAACAATATTCACCTGTTTACACCTTTCCCTTTGGAGAAGATTAACTTTTTATTTTAGACCTGGCATCAAAGAACATATTAATATTTGTAAAAACATTTGGTTGAGGATTAAACTATCTTACACACTGAACCCCATTTTTACTCAATATACTGATATCAAACCCCTGTATTTGTAGTTGTCGAACAATTAATGAGCTGCCTGTTTTAAAAACACTAGAGAAAACATCCAGCAAGAGAAATCTAGATGTAATCCCCATAATCAGATGTAAACAAAATATCAAGACAAGTTTACTCTTGTGTTTGTAGCACTTTAGACTCACATTAGCACTTTAGGCAAATATCTGATGTTATAGATGACACAAACTTTTTCAAAACTATGTGCATACAATTTGGTTGACACACCTGACTGACCTTACTGGCGACAAAAGGCTACCTCACAAGTCAATGATTAATTGACTTTATGACATTGTTTTTAAATAAGCCGTTGGAAATTTCCGTAGCGCAGAGTTTCTCACAGTTTGATATACGTATGTTGCCATATGTCCTGACATGATCTGCCTGGAGTTGTCACAGGATACAGGTCTGCATAAAAGACACATTTTTTTTTGTAAAAAAACAGAAGAGATGAGCAAAGGAACAGAGGAATTTACAATACATTTCACATAACTACAAAGACGAGCAGGTCTGTACCTGACTTAAAGCTTTTAGTTTTAGTTCAAGTACAACTTTAAAGTCACTTAACTGCATCATCTATTCTATTTTGATTTTAGAATATTGTTAAATGAGGTTTGTATCAAACATTTATTATTTTCCGCATAATGTGTAGCAAATACAAAATCTGTTGTATTCATTTGTGTAAACTGAGAGGCACAAACCCAACATAATACTGCTTCACAGTAGCTTAGTCCAGCTCCAACTGGGCCTGGCCTGAGGGAGCAACATGAGACAGTGTGCCTGTAAACTTGTCTAACTGGTGTCCAAAAAGAGTAGCTGGACTTTTCAAACTCTACAAATGACTAAATAAAAATGACCAATAATATGTAATTATTTTATTTACTTTTATGGCCAGATAAAATTCTAACAAAAGCTGCTGCTCAAACGTGTTTCACCAAAAACATTTACTAGAAAAACATATTTCAAAGAAGAATAAAACTGTGAACTTGATTGTACTAAATAAGGGGAATACTATTAATCATTGACCAGCCTCAGCACGTGGTCGTACTGCTTGTACAGATACTGACAGTTGTTCCAGTAAGTTGTCCTCTGCTATGATCCCACTGGGAGCCAGCAGTGGACAGTCCTTTATTTCCACAGGCAGAGACTCAAAACGATTGCCTTGAAGCTCCAACCGGGCAAGTTGTCCTAGACTGGAAACTCTCGGACTCAGATATGACAAACAGTTGTTTCCCAAAGCTAGAGTCTTAAGTCTTTTACAGGAAAACAGCTCTTCTGGCAGAGTCTCTAAGGAATTGAAAGCAGCAGAGAAGAACTGGAGCCCTTGGAGAATGCCCATCTCTAGAGGCAATGATGTAAGCTGGTTGTGGGACAAATCCAGGTGCCTGAGCTTGGTGCAATAACAAAGCCGAGATGGAAGCTTACGAAGCTTGTTCCAGCTAATGTCCAATGTCTCCAGTGAGTGCAGCTTACTAATGTGATCTGGGATGTAAGTGATTTTGTTGTGCCACAGTCGCAGGGTCATCAAGCGTTGGCAGTGCTGCAAGCTCAAAATCTCCTCCACCGTGGTCAGTCTGTTCTCTTTCAGGTCTAACGCTTGGAGATTACTCAGACTAAAGATGGCACTTGGGATACGCTCCAAATGACAGTTAACCAACTCTAGTGACGTTAGACTGGTTAACTTTTTTAGGCAGCTGAATGCTTGGAGCTTCTCCCCTTCATTATTGATGCATAAACACTGCAGCTGCATGGCCACATCTACTACACTGGTGGGGATTTTTATCAAGTGGCAGCGAAGAGAGAGGACCCTCAGTGATTTGAGCTCACGAAGGGTGTCTAAACATGTACTTCGAGACACCTCATTAATTAATGGACCATTAAGATGTAACTCTTCTAATCCACTCAAAGAGTACATCCATGAAGGCAACTCTTCTACACTTTCAAAAGCCAAGTGAAAAACCTTTAAATTCTCTTTAAAGTAGTTCAATTGCAGGCAGCTGGAGCTTTGCAGGGCTGTAGATCAGTGACAACTCTTGTAGTGAATCCAGCATGGCCACACTAGGAGGGAAGGTGACATTTTTGACTTGCTCTAGTTTAAGTGCTTCTACTTCATTAACTTCAAACACTGTGTCAGGAAGCCCCGGCAACATAAACAAATGAAGCTCCAACCGGTTGCTAGAGTTCTTGCCAAGACGAGTGCGGAGCTTTGTTGCTGTCCACTCGTAGTTAAGGTTGAGTTGGTAAAGATGGCTCTCACTGACCTCTGACAGAAAGACAGCAAATCTTTTGGAGTAAAGAGCATCATACTGGTCCACAAGGTGCAGGAGAAATGCAAAGTCATTCTTCACATCAGGTATGTCATTAATGCCAGTCTCAAATCTGACTTGGTCGAAGGAGTACTCCTTTAGAGAGCGGTGGAAAAGCCAGTAGAGAGTGTAGATGCACAGAAGGCCGTAGACTCCAACAAAGCAAATGTAGCAATAAGAAAGCTTTGAGAAAAGATTAGCCTTATTGTGATTACAGCAATATATATTAAAGCCAGTCAGTTCTGGAGGCACCAAACAACGCACCACAATCTCAATATTTGGAACCAGTGCTGTAGAGTAGATTATGACTAAAAGGAACTTTAAGACCTTTAGCGATGTTTGCAGCACATACATAACATACAAAATATCAGTCTCCTCCACATGAGTTCGAAACTTCTTCACCTTTTCAAACAGCGCTTTGGCCTGCTCCCCTTCCTTTTTATCCAGCACTGTGAGTGTGGACAGAGGTTCCAGACTATTTTTCTCAGAGTTAGACTTAACTGATGAGGAACGAAGAAGACCTGCCGTCTCCTCGTCATCTGTTCGTTTCGCCACAGGATCTTTTGATATCGTGTTCCTTCTCAAACTCACCAGTTTTTCCTCCCCTCTCTCTTCCGAAACCTCACTCAAAGCTCTTGTAGTCCACGGGGAATCAAAGCACTTCTCGAGGATGGTGATGAAAAGCTCAATTTTAGAAGAAGTCCCTGGGTACTTGAACGAAAAGTTACTTGCCACCATGAAGATCATAGTGTGGATGACAACAAGGTATGGGAAGAACTTAGCATACCAGTGGATATACCTTTCATAGCAATAATTGTTTACAAACACATATTGGTGGATGTCTAGGTCGTTTTTGCGACCTTTGACCTCCCAGATGATAGGGTTTACTGGGCTCTCCCATGTCTCATTATCGCCATATGTCCTGATGTGGTTGCAATCAATTGCATCAGGTGTCGGGCTGGTGAAGTGGCTGGCAGGCAGGCTATCTTGTCTTGGGTGAGCTTAAGAGAAAAATATAATTGAATAAATAGGTATAGCTGAAGACAACAGGAGAATGAATTACAAAGATACCAACATTTTTATTACAAATGTGCAATATAGTTGTTTTATACATTGTTTCACTCAATTCATAGAAGAAATGCCACTTGTTCACTCGATGCAGTTGTAACATTGTATCAACTTAAATCTGCAGTTAGTGGGTCAGGAGACAGTTAAGTTGCATGTGTGCCACCAAACTAAGAATACATGAATAAACCATTCTGATATGCAATATATATAAAAGCTGCAAACTGGGTAATACATGCTGTCCCGTCTCTTTCCAAAAGAGGACATTTGAGGATTTAAGAGTTTATAATTAATCACAAAGTTTGAAGGCGTCTTCTTACCTGCAAGGTGCACCCAAAGACTCCAATCATTAGCATAGCAAGGCACAGGTACTCTGAGAACACATCCCACCATGGCTTCAGGACACGATACTTAGTGTTATGCTCTGTGCCCAGGTGCCTGAATTCACCCACTGGGATCATCCTGGATGTTGCTCCACACTAGAGAAAGAACAGGGTGATTGTGATTTATATGACTTAAGCTAGAATAGGCTTTCTGCGTAGTCTCCAGACCGCTCCCTCAAAGGTTTTACAGTTATATGGCACAAAAAAACAAGTGATTCCGTAACAAAGACTGCCCACTGTATTAATGCCCTTGACTGAATGAACATGCTAATTTTCTACTGGAGCTTAATAAAAAGTTGTGAAACTAGTTTGACAGTATGAGTGGAAGTGCATGAGAGGTAGGTAAGCGGTAGATGAGAAAAACGGCAATAATAGAGACATAACCACATCAAAACCCTGTATAAGTTACTTGTACAGGTAAACGTATGGGTATCCACCTGACCTACGACAGAGCTTTTTTTTTCATTCTTTTTTTTTACTTTCAAGGACATATAACACAACTTTGTACACACTTTTGTATGTTAAACATATTTGAATTAAAGTATAAAGGTAGGATGTAGTTTTCTTCAAATAAAGTAGCCTGCCCTGCACTTACCTGTGTCTGGGGAGGATCTGTCTGGTGGAACGTGAGGAACACATCGTTCAAAGACAGGACACCGGTTGAGTAGGTAATGAATCCACTTCCGATGGTTATTTTCAAAACAAAACCAACCACACGTAAAAAAAAAGTTAAGAGATGACATAACAAATACTAATTTAGGATGGGTACCAAGCTTGGTTATTACAGTAAACTTGGCTTTTAAACACATATTAAAGTGTTCATTTTATACAGTTTTAAATATGTATAACTTAATTTTAGCACTTTTATGTTTGAAACCCTTTCCTGACATTTCCCCCTGATTTAGTTTATATCACCGTATTCTATAGCAAATTTATTGTTTTAACTTTGGTCCTGACTGTTATACACTGAGGTCTGTGTAGGGCGTTGGACACATTTTGAAGCCTAAAACAGTTATTGAGTCAAAATGTTTACATAAAGTATAGGGCCGATCCGCTGGATTATGGGTAAATATTTTGTGAAGGCCACATAATCTCTGGAGGTTTCCTCTTGAATGACATAATAATGGTGTAGTCCATTCACCTGCCAGATGTCTTTCCTGGGTGGCCCAATTGGCAGATAACACATAGTGACCCTTAACGTTTGATATAGAAATATTTCAGGTTCTTTTTTTGTAGTTTTCTGTGTTACATGGCCACGACAGGTAAACTACAATGTTAATGAACAAAGGACAATTAGACAGATTGCTTTAGACTCAACATACAACACTTCACACAGTGTAAAAGCTCTTTAACCCCATCCAGTGGTTGTACCTTGAACAGATTCCTTTTGTGAATCGGTACAGACATTCCCAAAAGGCTAAACATAAGCATGTATCGTCCTATATGTATGTCAAGAAGCAAAAACGTCTGAACAACAAAGTTTTACTTTACAGTGGAAATTTGTACATTTATTTCTGAAAAATGTACAAAGCCAACCTTGAATGGTTCAATTTCCTTGCCACCATTATAAAGTCCCATTAAACAGAAGCAAAAGTTTAACAAACATCCAAAATAAGCATCAACAGACATTCCTAGTTAACACATGCACATTATTCAAAAACACATCACCAGAGTCAAATTCAATACAAAGGTCAAGGTCAGTTTGGCAAAAATAAGAAACATTGATCTGATCAAATAAATAAAAGGTGAGCTCTTTAAATTCTGTACAAGACTTCTTAGAACATCAGTGTACAAAACATTACTTAAAAACCATGGTAGCTTAAACTGCTGTTACAAATACACTTCTTTAATAACTTTTGTTATTAATTCTAGTTTGTGAACACCAATGCAATCAGTTGTATTTTCTGAGGTTTAGTGGCTGTCCAAAAATGGATCGAACTTTATGAGGATGTTCAGCAAAATATCTAAAATGCTAAACCTATTTCTTCTCTCTATTGGCACTCAACATACTCCGTGTTATCACCTTACACAAAAGGTGAAACTGTAACTACTTTCACATTTGACAAACAAATACTAATATTGTCATGACCACCCTTCATGCCATGCTTACTCCAGCATTTCAAAACAATATACTGATGACAGTAATGCCCACAGGCATAACAATGGCACTTTGGACAGGATTGCCCATGTTCACAAATGCTACAATGAGATTGTTTTTTTTTTTAATATATGGAAGTTTAGCACAGGTACAAAGATCATCTGGTAACAATAAACAGCTCTTTGAGAGTGTATGTCCCCATCCACCCCGGGACACTTAATGAAAAAACGTTTTATTTATTTTTTAAAACAGACATTTGCTTTGTTCTTATCAAATCATCATATTAAAATTTGGTTAGTTATTCCCTAGATTTATGTTTGCATTCAACATTAAACCTGCAGAGCAAAGTATGAACACACAATTTTTTTCTATTGGAGCCCATTAACCACTGAGGCAGCAAGTGGTGTTTAATTAACTCTGAAATACCCTGTTATCAGAGAGTATTTTGATTATGGAATAAGTGCTGAGTTTGGGGATATGAGGCTGTGAAGGTCTGTGATGAGCCTCATGTGTGTTTGCCAAAGGCCCAACTGTGCTGCTGACTCTGGTGAGAACCATGACTGGAGTTGTTTGATTGGTCAGGTATTGATGAGGCCCCACACTCCTTGGCAGGATTCTGACATGGAGACAGATCTTTCTGGCAGGGCTCCATGGTAATGGCTACACCCACGCCACTTCGCCCCGATGTCATGTGCGTCACTTCTGACCACGTGTCGTTCTCTGGGTCATAACACTCCACACTGTCCAAGAACGTGTTGCCATCGTAACCTCCTGTAAACACAAGAGTAATTAAGATTACAAATTCAAATCAAAACTAATTACACCAAGTACAGTTTAATTTATTTAATTCCTCATAAAGTCTATTTATGTTCTTCCATGTTTAAAAAAGAATTTACACTTGCCTTTAAATATTACATTGTTATATTTTTTACTTACCCATTACATATATGCGTCCATGTAGTGCAGTGACTCCCAGAGCACTGCGTCTGTGCCTCATGGAGGCAGCAAAGGTCCAGCTGTCTGTTTCCACATCGTAACGTTCCACTGTGTTCAGCTGATTGGTGCCATCATAGCCTCCCATCACAAAAATGTGATTTCCAAGTGCACACACACCTAAAAAAGGTTATTTATGACATTATCTTTTTCAATCTTAGTAAGGCCTGAATAATTTTTTTGGATGAACTTTATTTTTTTCTTACCAGCTCCAGAGCGGACAGTGTTCATGGGGGCCATAGACTTCCATTCATCCTTTTCGGGTTGTAGCATTCACAGGAGCTGAGGCGATTGGCTCCATCAAACCCCCCGACAGCATAAAGCAGTCTATTGATGACAGCTACACCAACCCCTATACGACAAGTCAACATGGGGGCCACCAGCTGCCACTCGTCCTTCTCTGGATCATATCTGCAAAAAAATATATTCATCTCTTGTCAAACAACTTTAGGCCCAATGAGACTTATTTAAATCATCCAAGTGTGAATATATGAAAATTCAGGTCTATTAGAATTTGCCATTTCATTGTCTTCATTCTGAGGACAGAACAGTGTTCTGTAAATTTGTAACTTATATCTAAATTATTTGCATAATTGCCTGCATTGTTTCCTCACATTATGTTTGTATTTAACCCTGAAGAATGAGTAACAAGCACCTTTGGAGGAAATTTACACTCAAATGTTTAACAAAGCAGTTATTCTTTTTGGGAAAAAAAAAAACAGCTTTAAACAGCTTTAAATGATTTATTGTATTTTTAGCTGTTACTGTCACTTTACCACTAAGAAACCAATTTGAACTTATATTGCAAGAAGTCCTATTAATTAATCCCAGGGTGAATTAAGAACATGTTTGTGTTTTTGTTAGACTCAAAATATAGTAATTTATCAGATTCAACATTTCAGCACAATAATATCTGACAATTATTTGTTAGCTAATTCATTATACATGTATATGAAAAGAAAATACAATTAAAGTTAAAAATACCTCTCAACACTATTGTGATGAATGCATCCATGTGATCCACCAACTGCGTACAACATGCCATCATGACACCAACTCCTATTCGGTTTCTTGGCACACTCATTGGTGCACAGGGAAGCCAGCAGTTGTTCATAGGATTATAGCAATCCAGCGCATTTGAGTCCATGTTGCCATCCGGTGCGTTGTTTCTTCCACCCACTGCATAGAAGAGCCCACTGATGACACAAGCTGCCAGGCCACTTCGAGGGACCTGCAGGTCAGCTAGCCTTAGCCATGCTCCCGTACAAGGGTTATATGCCTCCAGATAGCTGAGGGATTGGCGGAAATACCCCCCTGCGGTATAGATTAATTGGGGAACCTTGGGTGTTCTGCAAGGAATTACTTTGGTGGGTTTGTGGAGGGTGAGGTCCTGAAAGATTTGAGCCAGGTAATCTTTACACTCAGGGTCCCAGTCCAGAGATTGAAGTTGGGTCTTCAGGAAGTTTGGGGTGAGTGAATGGCAGCGAACAGCCTGCAGTAAGGCCTGGAGATATGGCTTCCGGTTCTCACGGTCATAACGAACCCATGCCACACATGCATGAAAGACTTCAGACTCACAGCGCACGTTCAGTTCATCCCGACTAATGAGTGTTACCAGTTGGCAGTGGGACAAGTTGAAAAACTCTTCCTGTGTTGCAACCTTAGAACAAGAAAAGGACAACAGCAAATGTAACTTCAGTCAGTACAACATCAACAGTACATAAAATACACAACAAAATGCAGCTTATATAAAGGTGATCAGTAAAATTCGGTAAAATGTTGATCTAAAAGGTTAATCACATAACATGACAGTCTATCAAATAAAATTTTGTTCCAAAATTTATGCCACTACTGAAACTATTTTCTTTAGTGAAAGCTAATTTCTCTATGACACATCTTTTAGGTGTTTTATTGTTAGGTGTGCACCAGTCACTAACAAGCACACACTGCTCATTATGACTCATGCAGTACATATTTTACATTGGACTGAGGGGAAAAGGCCAATCATTGGCAAGCATATGGCATTTACTGTAACTCTTACAAAACGTTTGGTAGAAAAAATGCCATTGATTACCTGGCAACTACAACTTCACATTCAAACTTACACCATAAAAGGGAGTAATAATAGCCAATCTTTCTCTTTACCTGACCAAAGTTCATGTAGATGTATTCACGGGCCTTCTGGTGAAGTTCTGTACAACCTATCTGTTCAGCAAAGTTAGCGATGCCGATAGCATTGCTGGGATCAAGTTGCTGAACCAGAAAATCACAGCAGGCCTTGACCACACAGTCAATCTGGTACATAACCGCCCCATTCATTACATGGATCACACACTTCTCTCCAACAGAGATGCTGGCTGTGTAGGCAAACTCAATCAGTCTGTCCATGACCTGAGGAACAAAAAGACAGCAGAGGAGAACATAAAAGTGAAAATTAGGTAAAGATTGAACACAAAACAACAGAAGAAAACAAGACGGACAACATCTCCTCCCAATGACAGTTCTTCTAAACAGCCATTGCAAAGTTACATGGATTAAAAAGAGAACACACTCACCCTCGGATGGATCCCCTCGATGGGTACCACCTCCATACCACACTCCTTTAGGCCATTGGTAAACATGGCTCTGAACACCGGAGAGGAAGAAGCCAAGACCACTTTGTGAGCCACGAACTCCACGGCTTCCAGGTCTTTGTAACAAACACGCAGCGTAACATCACACAGTTGACGCTCAAGCCTAAGCTCGTTCATGATTCTGAACGCAGCCGCCGTGTGGCTCTCGAGTGTGTAGCTGAAGACGCGGTGGCCGTTGCGCGTGGATGGAGTCACCAACGCTTTGCATTCTGTCAGGCACTGTGTCATTTCCTACCCTTTCTCCTCCTCTGTAGTTTCTATCTCAAGAACAGTGAGCTGCGTCACGGGTCATCTTTGCATCATGCACTGGCATGGCTAAAACAAGAACAATATAAACAGAAGAACTTGGCAGATGGCAATATGTGATGCTGTTGTCACACCTAATTTATGTGGCTGTGAGCATTTCCTTGTTCGTTCAAACAGTCCAATAAAAATATTATGGCATTACTAAAGGCATCCATGCCAGTTTTGAGTCATTGCTGGCTTCTCTTCAACAATTTGCCATTCCAACATGGTCAAAGTTATGCAACACTGAGCTCCTCTGGTTTTGTCTAAAAGTAAACTGAAGAATTAACAGAGGAAAGAAAATAAAATTTCTGAAGTTTAAGAAGGGTACAGATGGAGCAGAACTAAAAGGTCTTGTCTCAGTTTAAACTAGAGTTTGTGGCACTCTTTTGCATTACTACAATAAAATAGTCTTTTAACCTATTCTTCTGGTGGGTATAGTAAAGCAAAATGTATAGGCACAGAAAGGTCTGTTGACTCCCTTACAAGAAAGGGATATGTTCCTCGAGGTTCAGGTGACAACTGGAAAAGAGAGAGAAATTAACTTGAGCAAATATTATTAAAGGCACTTTAAATGGATCAAAGCTTTGTCATTAATGATGCTTTGTAATATACAGCACTTGTATATTGTACATTTAAGAGCGTGCACCAACAGCTAACCGGATAAGGAAAAGTCTTATATAAAAGTTTATATAAAAGTTTATACGCAAACATGAATGTGTCAATCATCATGCCACTACCTGGTGGTTGTCTCTGGTACAGATTAGACAAATCAAGGTCTCATTATGAACATATAGAAGCAACAATAGTTCCTTTCAAACATCTACCTACATCAAACTGCACTACTATCAAGTCACTGAGTATCATAGAATGGACAATGTGAGAGCAACAATGTAGTTTGTTTGGATCAATGACTACATATTAGTTGACAGCCCGGTCTTTTTCGGGGCCAGCTGGGGACCCAAAGGTGAGATGAAAAAAAAAAAAAAAAAAAACTGTAGACCCAAAGCACAATTCAAACTTAATTTGGAACAAAATATGCATTGTGTGCGTTGATTGAGAAAAATCTTAAGACACAGAGACAGGGTTACTTAGCAATTATACAGCTAAAAAAGTTTCCAGTTATAAAACGCGAGATATACATCTGGAACACATAGTACTCATTACCTGAAGTAATGATAAGAAAGCTCACTGTCAGAGTTCAGTTATGACCATGTACATATTCTACATAAATTAGACACAACTCTAGATGTCTCCTGGCTTTTACTGTAGAAATGTAGTCTGTCCCCAGTTAAGCCCAATGTAATATGAAACACACTAGGACTTACTGCTGTGCCTTTCCCTCCAGGTTTATGGGTGAAATAAATTTGGAGAACATATTGCACAACATATTGCCTTCTCGGAGTCAAAAACTGACAATATTTGTGCTAAAAAAAACGTATCCCTGCAAATCTAATTTACTATTTCATACAGAAGTAACTTTAGTAATTCTAATTACATGTTATTTATTTTTACAACAACAGCTTCCTCTTATCAGCCAGTAAACTGACCGCAACCCAGCGAGTTATTGTTTTGTGTTTAAGTGACAGTTAATTTGAATCCTTAACTTCAGCTTATGGTATTTTTTTAATTACTTAAAGCAGAAGACACACTGTTGTATGGACATATTTGCAATAGTGGGATCCGCACAAATTGCACAATTAAAACATACATGCATGTTACGACATTAGCAGTGGCCAAAGCATTTCAAAACCGATTTTTATTTTCTTTTTACGTGTTTCGTGTACAATGACTCATCCTGAAACCTTCTCCGGGAAGGTGTTGGACGTAGGTTAAGCCTACCCTACCAAAACATGACCCAGAAAAGAAGCTAGACCTTGCGTAAACTCACATGAAAACATTGGCGCCCTTTGAAACACAAGGCCCCCCCAGACTGCCTTTTAAACACCATAAACTTTTTAAAAGCTTATTTTGCTGTAAATAATATGCTGCGTTCGCGTACACACAGGTGAACCGAGCCTTTAGTGGAACCCGTGGTTTACGACGAAATATCACTCGACGTATATCTGACAAACAAGTGGCACTACCGCAAAATAACACGTTAAATGTTCCGTCAATAATGCTGACAGCAAAACTAGCTCCAAATAATAGACGTTTACTCGGCAGTGAGCCTAGCCGAGCCTTAAAACGCCAACTGTGGGGCGCGTTTCTGCCGGTGGATACACTTTCATTATAGAGCGACTGTACAATAATGTCGGGTTTACACACTGATGATAATGTTAATATGGAACAGAAGAAACTCACGTATTCTAGCTCAATTTCTCCATTGCAGTTTGCCGAGCTATCCGCCACAGAGGAAGAAGCGAAGGAGGGGGAAAAACTGTACCTCACCGTGACTAAGCATTGTACCAGCCCCCCATCCCTTTCACAACAAAAGTCTAGTTATACCGCCTCCTATGGGGAGTAATGGCCAGAATTCGTCCCAATGGTTTGCAGCTTTTATTGAGAAGGAATTCTGAGTGAAGGAAAGCAGCCCATTAATTGGCAGAAATTCAAGAGCCTAGACACAACCAAAATACTTTACAATAAATTATTTTTGCTTTTACAGCCTATGTTCTATTGTTCAAAAAAATAAAAGGTAGTTTTGTACTTACAGAAAATAGACAATCACCGCTACAGCATAGCCTAATAGTCCATTTGACCGGCTTCGTTTAAATGAAGGAGCTACTCAAAGTTAAACATGTTTGAGTTGTTTTATTAAAACAAAGTCATTATCCACTAATAACCTGTCCTACTTATCACCAATTTATTTTTTAACTGATTAGCAGATTTCAAGGAAAGAAAAAGAAAGAGAAAGAAGAAAGAAAGAAAGAAAGTGAAACCCGTAGCCTCTGAAGAAAGATGACGTTCAACACAATGCGCATTATTCTCTGTCACAAGGCGGCGCTATAGCCTAAGTCAGCTCCAGCAAAGATGACCTTTGTCCCGCAGCTTAACTACCATAAATTGGCTAATATTATGATTTTCTGCACTAACAGGCACTAATATATCTTTGTGTTAGCCACAGAAAGCCCTATAGCCAGGATTCACAGCTCATTTAACCATTCATTTCAAAACCACCTTTAAATGTCATCTGTCACAAGCACTATTTGATGATGAGGTGTAACAGGCATAAAATCCTTGAATCAGTCATCGCTTTTACTTTTTTAAATTAGAGTTGATAGAGCCTTTTCTGCCTCAGTCATAATGCCCTCCATGTTCCTCATGCAACTGAGGTTAACTCTTACTAAAGGCTGGTTTTATGGCATGTGTTACCTTTGCATACATTTACCATCTTTGCATAAAGGTTGAAATCTTCTTGTTATCTTTGCTGTTGATTTAGAGTTAGTGGATAAACCAACATCAGTTTAATTGTTTATTACTTTGTAGAAAAAGTCCCAATAAACAGTTTTCTACATGCAATGAGTTCAGTGCATAAAGCCAGATTTGTAGATTCTTGTCTGTAAGAGCTACATGTAGACAGACTGCGGTTATAAAGGCCAATGTTACAGATGGATAAAGATTAGAGAAACAGAAAGTGAGAGTGCAAGTTTCAAATAAAAGGTTCATTGTGTAGTCCATAAGCTTGTATTTGAATATTGTGTATAGGCCAATGCCATTACCAGATGTGAAACATGGGGGTTGACTTCCTGCGACGCTTCTTCTCAAAATATTCCTTCTCTCAAAGTCACAGAAACTCCGAAAAACACATCTAAATTGTTTTAAAGGACATTTTATTACTTTATTTTTCTCAAAGAATACTTTAGTTTGTTGCTGATGCATTTTACAAAAGATGTAACAAAAAAATGTTTACTGCACAAACCTTTGTACAAATAATTACACTGCCACATTTAGGTTAAAACCAGCATAAGTGAAAAATCCTCAATGCCCAAAACATTATTCCTGTTTTTAAGTGGGGTTGAACAGAAAAGAACAGTAGAAGTAAGTTGGACCCAGCTCATGAAAAAGTAGCTTAAAAATGTAGCTGCATATAAAAACTTTGAAACATCTGAATAACAATGTGTTACAAACCCAGTTTATTGTTGGTTTGAGAATAAAATTGAATAATTGGTATAATTTAACAGATTAATATATACAATACAAAGAAAATACAATCAGTTATAATTAGCAACACACAGATACCAACACAAAAAGTAAGATATTGGTTGCTGCACATACCTATATGTCACTATGACATTTTCCACAGTTCATCTGATAAGTTAACAATCTGTAATTTCCAAAGAGCAGGGAATCTTTAATTTCCAACAACTATAATGTCAGCATGCAAAACTTGTGATTGCATGTCTTTGATAGCCATCATTCTTCCACAGAATCAAATAGAAGTATATGCAGCATAATCTCAAAATCTAAACAATCTAGCACACACCAAGCCTTCGAACCAGCAATAACCAGGTGTATGCAGATGCTCCTATAACACATTAAACATACATACAAACGTAAAAACAGAAAGAAAGATGCAAAAAATAGAAACACCGACACACTCAAAACGTGTGACTATAGTATATATATATATACGGAGAGTTCAAAAATGCACTTACAGGCTTACTGAGGACTGCTATAATAAACTTAACCATAAACTCTTCACCTCATAGTGATGCTACTTTCACCTGATAGTAACTCTACAGTGCAAATTAGATTATATTTACATATATGTACAATACAGGTTTTTGTGTTCACAGTTAGGATGCAGCCACAGTTTTTGGAAGGGTGAGCGTGAAGTATTTGTGCATCCCTTAGTGGTTTCCTTTGTAATAGTTTCAAACTCTGTTCCAAATTTGTTTGCACAAGTCTGTACAATTGTTTTCCTTTTATTGCCTTGCAACTCACTCATTCCTACTATTATTAGGTTTCAGACTTGCAGAGTTTTGGGTAGAGAGTTTTTATTGGAGATGGTAAAGTGATAATATTTCCAGAGGAGTTAGTGGTCTCCAGGCCAGCCTCTAACTTCTGTGATGCTATTTCAGTTTGACTAAAACTGCACTCAAGGAAAGGCAACACGATCTTCTTTACCTGGCCATCTCTGGTCATCAAACATGGCTTACAGAGCAGTCTCAAAATGGCTCTCCTCATGTCCTTACTAGTAAAAGTATAGATTATAGGGTTGAGGAGAGAGTTGACAATGGCTACTCCCAGGAAGTATGCTTCCTGATAAAGCAGCTTGCATTTGCCTGTAGGGCAGAAAAAATCAAGGAGGAATAGGATGAAGAGGGGCATCCAACAGGCAATGAAGACCCCCAATACGATGGTGACTGTCTTGAGAAGAGCAATGTACTTTTGTGACTTCCTTGCTAAACTTTTCCTCATGCTCCCTGAGAGGGTCAGCCTCTGGCGCTGGGTGTTGTTGCGAACAATGCGAAAAACTCTGACATACAGGACCACAATTGCTAGTAACACTGCACTGAAGACAGATACACAGAAGAGGATGTAACTTTTAGCATAAAGAGGGAGGACTGTGGAGCACTGCTCTAATCTGTGCATACAGTTCCATCCCAAAATTGGCAAAATCCCAGAAATCCCGAAAGGGCCCAACTTGATCCAATGAGTGCCAGCATCCGTCCTTTTTTTGCACCATGATATGGCCGCATGGTTACCATAGTAACATGCCGCTCAATTGCAACGGCCAGCAAACTGATGACAGAGGCTGCCAGAGTGATGAAGACCCCTCCTTCTCTGAGGAACCATTGTAGTGGAGTCAGTTTTAGAGAATAAGGTCCAGACATGATTATGTTGGCCATGTAAGCAATTCCAGCCAACAGGTCAGACAGAGTCAGGTTCCCCAGGAGGTAATACATGGGCACGTGAAACTTTTTGTTCCTCCAGATGGCAATGAGGACCACACTGTTCTCCAGGACAATGAACAGACATACCACCAAGATTACAATTCTTTCTGGTTTGAGCCAAACGCGGTTTTCCAGTTTGCCTGTGTAGTTGTAATGCTCCAGAATCACAGAATTGTCTTGGTATTCCAAAAAGAAGTGCAGATAACTGGGAGCAGGGGTAACAGCGGAAGAGGGGAAGATGGGTGTAGTGTGTTCTGCCTCAGTAGTTGCCTCCATGCTTGGTCCTGCTTTCTGGTATACTGGTTGCAGGAAATGGTTATAAAGTCATTTTGTTGATTGCCTTTTGAAACTTTGATTGTAAAAAAGCCAAGTATTTAAGGACAATTTGAGTTTCTCAGTCAGGGCAACATGAAGTTGATAAAGTGTAATCCACCACAAAAGGTTTTCTTTTTGCCAGAGAATGGTGCACTTGAGCTCCTTGTCAGAACTGCAGAAGGATATAAATACATTACAATAAGGCACACAACAAATGGCATTTATTGTGATGAGTTAATATGCACAAAACTGTACTGTTAAATGTTAATTCATATCATATGTCGTATAATGTCATAAATAACATTTCACAAGTTTACTGTACAATCCATTCTGTGTTCTGGTGCATATTCTTAGCTGGAAAATAAGAATATTTATATCTCAATGTCTAATGTGAGTCCTAGTTTAGTCTTTCAACCTTTGCAGTAAACTTGAACTGAAGAAATCCCTCAGGAAAAGAGAATCATGTTAAAGTCAAACAGGTATTTAGACTTTCTAATTATGTTTAAAGTGTGTGTCAGTCAGTGTATGGTTGTTAAACCAGAGCTGTCACATGTGCTGTTCATTTAGCACATAGAGATGCAGTCCATTCTCTCATAGTGTAAACGATCTTTTACACACAATAAAAAGAAAAACGTTGATGCCATAACTTTATTTCATTTAGAGAATTTACTCAGAAAAGTGATGGAGAATATAAGGATATAATTGCATTCCTCTCTGTTTCATTCATGTCTGTTATGTTAACATAACTGTTATGTTAACGTTTAACAAAAGGGCTGTATTATTTAATCTGTGGAGTGAGATGGAAGTTTGTTAAATGACTACAAAGGGGCACAAATGACTGAGATTGAGGTGGAGAGTGGATACAGTATGGTTAGTCCAAAAGTAGACATTTATCAAATGGTCATCAGTTAAATTTAGTATATACAGTATACTATAACTGACGTGTGCAATTCATTTAGTTGCACTCTAGGTCCTTAAGGCAGTGTACATGCACACCACATATCAGAATCAAGTCATTCTTCACATATTACATTAGTGGAATCATCAAAAAATTACCTTAAAATAGTTGCGTTGTCCTGCCTTCGTCTGGTTTTCAGTGACGAGAATCCAAACATGAGCAGCCAGAGACTCACAGCCAGACTGACAAGCAGTGGGAGTGGAGTGAAAACTTCACAGTTGAAATACACCACCACTAGAAGGGGCTGTCCCAAGGCCAGCCTCTCCGCCTCTGGGATTCTTTTCCTTTACAATAACACAGATGTTTGGGTATTGTTTGGTCCAACTTTTTTTTTGTAAAAGGTCTCTTACATGCGGGTGGACAACATGAGGCATAGTGATACCTTAAATCCAAGTTGTCAATCAAAGAGTTGAATGTAGGCAGTGTTTAGAAAGAAACCAAATCATGTGTGTAACAAAGTGGCACACAAAGTTTGGTCTTTTGGCACTTGTATCTTTTTCAAATATCTGTAACAAAAGTAATGTTTCCATTGTCTTCACCTTGAAAGAATTGTTCTGGGAATATAAGGAACAACTATTTTTCGTTTTGTTGGTTCCCTTGAACAACCAGATTTTACAACAAACTTCTTAGTAACACTAGACATTGATGAATGTTCTTCAGAATAAGATAAATAGATAAATATAGATAAATATCTGATAAATCAGATAAATATCTTCCACCTTTACAATTTCCTCCATCCAGGCTTGAGCAGTAGTAACTAGTGCGTATCTGATTCTCATGGTTTATGTAGAGTGATGGCATCCTAATTCCCATGGCCTGTCAGCAAGCTTTGACACGCTTCAGCCTCTCACCTGCTCAACCTTTGCTGCGGGGCGTACAGGAGCTTTATCAGGACACAACAAGCTGGGCTGAGGTAAGTGAGATGAAAGCTTTATTGGCTTCTTGTGTGTTTCAAAGAGTGTACTTGCACAACTCATGCACTACCGTATGGCCTTTTTCCAATCCCTCTGTTGTTTACACTTTCACTGCTGCAGTCTGTTGAAGGCACTTTATTCAAACACTTTTCCTTGTTCGTTGCATTGTGACAGTTGGAAATCCTCCTCTTTAACTGGTTACTTTACACTGTAGCTGCAATTCAAACAGAGGCGTTCTTCTGTAAAAACACATTTGTTGTAGGATTAGTGCTTAATTGGCCATTGGCTCCTCAGTATTAGTATAAGTTTCTCACACTGTTTCTCTCTCACCTTCCTCCAAATTCTGTATTTTCAACTGACAAGTGTGTCATGTGTGAGATCCTTATAATGTTGGTAAGTGTCACACATCGGTCAGCCTAAGCTGCCCAATGGGATAGTTACTTTATCTGGGTCAATGTTTGCAACAGAAACTTAATTTAGATAAAAACACAACCTTGACAAAACAGCAAATCTGCATCATAATTAAACCTAGAAGGATGCACCTTCATCAGAATTGTAATAATCAAACATGTTGTCTAAAAGCAACATGTTACATGTGTCTGTGCTGCTGCGTGTAGAAGACTAATATCCTGCCAGGGTGAAAGACCTCTCTTCAAAGCCTCAAAGAGAAAGAAAACAGAGGTCTGACACTGTCTGAACAGTCTAACAGACGCAGAAGACTCTCATGCATGAACAGGAAGGAAAAATGGTTCTCTTTCCTGTCATCTTGATCACTTACTTTGTCATGTCTGGTTTCTTACTCTTTCATCTCTCTTTTTACAACTCTTTTCCTGTTTCTTTTTGGTCTTGTTCCAGCTGACTGAACTCATCATCTTAGCATCACTGCAGTGTAATGCTGAGAGCTTTACTTTGACCTTGCTCCACTTGCATGTAGACATCATTTACATTTAGTCATTTAGCAGACGCTTTTATCCAAAGAGACTTACATGAAGTGTTACATTTCTTACACCAGAGTTACATTTTACATTTACATTTTTGTAATTTTAGCTGACGCTTTTATTCAAAACAACTTACATTAAGGTTCAATTCAACAGTGTTACAGCTGGAACACCACTGGAGGCAAGGTGGGTTAAGTGTCTTGCCCAAGGACACAACGACAGTATGAACTGTGGAGAGCGGGAATGGAACCACCTACCTTCTGATTGAAGGACAACCGCTCTACCACATCATGATGGATCAGGCATCCAGGAGCGATTTATTTTTGGTTGACCTATGCCACACAATTTGTGCAAATTTGGGTGTAATGGCTCAATTTCAAGATAGGCATTGTTGGTGCCCATAGTCTGTTTTAATGTTTACAACCTTACTATCCTGAGTAAAAGTTGGAAAGCTTCAACTTAGGCTAGACTTCATAAAAGTTTCAATTTGCCATCACCCTCTAAAGGCCTGTCAAGTTCTTTTCAGTCCTCTTACTCATCACCTAAACAGTTCAAACATGAGGTCTTTCTAAGGCTATCGGGCTGTGGCTCCTCCTGCAATCCATCACCACTCCATCCTCGCTCCTAATCCACTGATAAGTGTACAGCCAGACTAGGTCTCGGATGATAAGACACATTCCTCACTGTAAGGAATTGTATTTCTCTCTTTTTCTGTGAGACGTAGCAGAATGGCCCTTCACCTGAAGTACATTTATCTCCTCTCCAGTTTCAATGTCCTGTTTTTAAGTTTTTAGTATCCGATGACATCAGTCTGCAGACCGTACAAGCGACTCATCAGTGTTGGTTTGGATTTTCCAGCCAACTTGCCTGGGTTTGGTAACTACTCAAGAACGATTTATGAGGATCTGAGGTTTACTTTTGAATTACTTGTGGGGCACACAGGTTTCAGTATGAGGATAAGTTCAGAGAGAACGTTTGAAAGGGAGGGGACAATGTGAGAAAGGGGTACAGAGCCCTTCTAACCACAGCTGAGCGGTTGTGAGGAGATATAGCTCTATTTCCTTAGACAGGAAACGGCCCCTATAGCTTTAATTACACTGATAACAAGACAAAGAAAAAAAAAAGATGTGTGTCTGGATGCAAATTTGTGAGTCCAACAATGTTTTCTGTGTTTTCCTTCTATATTTGAACGTGTCTGCAGTTTTCATGAGGTAGTTCCCTCGTCTGCCATTCAAGTGCTTCAGATTACTAAACACTCTTGGGCCACTTCATCCAGCGTTGTTGTGTTACTGTGCTGTTGCAGTCTGGGTGTGTTCAGGCTAGTACTGACAGACTACTCAGCATAATGATTTCCAGAAAATGTGAGTATTCGGTTTTCTGTGTGACACTGACACCCCTTGGCTCTTAAACCTCAAAAGTGGTGCGGTCATACCAGTAATGTCAGGGTGAGCTAACACACAGCACAAATCATTGCTATTTCTAGGGGTCCTTTCAATGTGTGAGCCCATGTCAGTTAGAGGTTTTGCATATACTTTTATTAAACTAATATCTGTGCAAAACTCTGATATGACTGTTTGTCCCAAAAGCTTCTCTTTGTATTCTCTAACCTGACTGCTAATGAAAAATGCTCTGCTTCTGTACAGAGGACTTAAGTCTGACAGATTGCCACTGGGACTATGAACATTAATGTTTCTTAAAAGGTATATTCCAAAGTATACTTTATTGCCACATCGATTGTGAAATTTTTGTCTAAAGTTCACAGTAAAGCAACTATGATGCAGACAATGTTTCCTTAGGCTATTGGCTACGGATCAAACAATGCTGTACAATTTAGAAGTTGGCCACTGATGTTTAGAACTTGCTTAGACAGCTTTCTGACTCATTTTAATATCACATTAATTACTTATTTATCATGTTATTTTGTACAATATTTTCATAAATGTGATACAGAACTGTAAGCTGTTTTACTCTTTTCCCTTTCAGATCAAAAAGCAAAGTAACTGTTATTGTTTTACTCATAACAGTGCTGACTTTTGGACAAAGAAATTACAAGCACACAGCAGTCACTTGGATCTGTGTAAAAAAATAGATTTATTTTTACTCCATCTTTTTGTTTGATGATTCTTGCTCTCTTTCTTTTTGGCCTCTTGAAATTCCATCTTGTGTTTCCTTCCTAAAACCAGTAAGAATGTAAATGAATGCCAGATCTCCTAGTTTTGGCCCCATCTTGCATCTGGGACATTAAATGTGCAGCCAAGTTGCTTATAGGGTGAGAGTGAAGAGAAGGGCCTGTGATAGACTTAAGATTTAGCTTCTTTTTTTTTTTTAGAGAGGCAGTTTTTGCTTTTGGCTCTGTTCATATCTGTCTTGATTTAAATAGTGTTTTATAAACATCAAGGCAAAATGGGCAGAGTACCAGCTCAGTCACGCAGACTTTAGATTAGCATGACTAGAAGTCTTTTGAACTGAAGTCATGCTTCATCTTATTCTTTGTGTTTAAGCTAAGAAAACACACAATCAACGGGATAGCAGATAAGTTTCATTTTTACAGAAGAGCCATCTCCCTGTGGTTTGTTTATTCTATCCATTTGTTAGACATTTGTGCTCAGCACTGGAGGCTGGCCATGAAAAATTAAAACAGGAATTTTAAGTATGGGCATTTTTACAACATAAAACTCTTAATATTGCTTTTAATACACTGAACCTATTATTCAATCATTCATTCATGTATTTATTCCTATTATTCATTCCTCACCAAATCCTCTTTTTTCAAATGGTATGTATTGCTATAGAAAGTTAACTTTACCTAAGGTCACAAGTAAAAATATTGATCTAAATGGAACTATAAGGCAAGCCTCTGTTTAAATGTTTATGATAGCTTGATCATATCTGATGTCATGTTGACACAATATTTCAGTCTTGTACAGTGTTAATCACACATACAGTGTTAATTCAAAGACTTGCTTAATTGCATACTTGACATAACCAAAACAGTAGGATTTAACAAAGTGTGTCCTAACTCGCTTGTTAACACAGAGCATATGGGGCTCTCTGCCAGCTGATCTGTTGATACACATATTATTTGGCTGCTATCACTGACTGTGGGAGTTTTATTTTTATTTATTATCCCCGTGGGTAAAATGTTAGTTGGCAGCAAGTTTTTTTTTATGTGGATGGGGAAAACCAGAGTACCTGGAGGAAACCCACCCATCAAGGGGCCAACATGCAAACCCCAAACGTCCCACCCGACCCGGGAGTTGAACCCTGGACCTTCCTGCTAAGCGAGCATGCTAACCACTGTACCACCAGTAAAATCTCCTACTGCTGCCTGGCCAAGACTTCTACAAAGCAAGCATTAAACCTGAAGTACCTGTCCAAAATTTAGCAGAGTTCAAATAAACTTTTAAAAGATTTTATTTTTGTAGTAACCTTCATGATCTCTTTTTTAACCTTCTAATTTTTCCACCAAACCCATTAGGAGAAGTATCCCCAATGAAGTCATCCATGCTCTGCAACCAATTAAGTGCGGTTCACAGAAACTCAAATGCTCAAACTTAATGTGTTTCACTCAGTTTCTTAGCCTCCATATCTGTGTTACTCAGTCTTTGTACCCTCATCCCCTGCCCCATGAACTGAGCTGCCACTACTCCCCCTTCTTCTCAAAAACCAAATTTCCAAGCTGCTTGTTCCATAAGCACTACAATGTCAGGTCACACACACACACCAGCAGCTGCCTCTTGTTTCGAGCACGAGTTCATCACAGGTTCCAGTAAAAGCAATATCATGGAAGCAATGACAGACTGTATGCCTAACTAGGACAGCTGGCCTCCTTCTCCTAATTGTCTCCGGCAAAAAAAGTGAAGGGAACTTTTAAAAAGGCTCTTAAATGTGAATTGCAGGTATTTCCGCTCTGCTTTGAGTGATGGCTGCACCAGAATTTACATCAGTCTACACACTACACATGTAACACTCACACATACTCACAAGGGAATGAGCAAAATTCTTTCAGAGCCATGTTTGACAAAAAAATGTCAAAAAATGTCATTTTCCAGTAAAAAAAAAACAAAAAAAACCCAAAAACAACATTCTCATTTGATTGCAACCCGCCGCTGAAGTATTAGGTTGCTATTAGTAGGTTTCTGAGATACGTCCACATAAATGTATATGTTAGATATCTTTGTTTGTCAGGAATATGCACTTAAAATTAAAGTTGTCAGATCAACCCATTTGGCAGCAAGCACTAATCCTGGGCCTAACTTGCCTAGTTTCCAACCCTATTAAAAAGCAATGCTGCAGCATAAAATGATTTATGTAAAAAGTTATTCCCCCCAAAAATTCTAAATCAAGATCCTGTAACTTTAGCGACATGCAGGAGCAAGCGCATAATACTATCAAACTCAAAGATGACTGCTGGGAATGAGACGCCTGGCATTCCACCGTTGCCTTAGTAATATGTCTGTAAACAGTAAATCAGCAGGTCACTTTTTGCCTGATTTTGGTGTTTTCTTTGCAAGGATTTTTGTTTCCCCAGTGACTGATAAGCCTCACTATTTAAGGAAGCCTGATTATACGAGCAAACGTGCAACGTACTGTTCCCAAATTAGTCCCTATAGTCTCACAGTCTATAACTGTCAGGGTCAGGAGAAAGGACAGCTTATGTGTCTTTGCAAGTTGCTGTAAATGAATTAACAATTTGCTAACACTGGATGACTATGTGGTTACTGTGTTCTCCTGTGATTCTGTTGAAAAGGATTGAAAGAGGCAGAGGTATTTTTACATGTGGCAAAAAAATGGAAAGCAGAGGAGATGGATTTCACAAGCTTCCTGATATGTCTCTGACATGCCCACTGGGATCTGTCATGTAGGACCTTTCCCCTCTATAGGTAGGACGCCAAAGGCAATTTAGAGGGCAAGAAAACGATAAAGACACAGAGGCAAATAATGAGGGACAAAAGTGGGATAGGAATTTTAATATTAGTCATTATTCCTGTATGGAACCTTAAACAACTTGTAAAGCTTTACATGCTATTTTCAATAATCATCCAGGAATATTCCATTGCCAGAAGACAAATGGCACTCTTATTTCTATCTTGTTTAGATTAGAACACAAAAGATCACCTATAATTCCTCACACTGTCATCTAGTGTCTTTGTATTTTCACTAACCCAAACCTTGGTTCCCCGGAGGACATTTTTCCTTGTCATTTTTTTTGGGCCTTAGTGTTTCACCGGGACATGGCCAGTCTTTCACATCTGCACTTTTCTTTAGAAAGGAAAATGTGAATTCCCCTGCGTTGGAGTGCCCAGTCCGGAAAAATAATGTTCTGCCTCAGCTGCAGTGCATCTTTTAGCAAAGTCACAAGAAACAGAGCAGTTGCACACTCAATGTTAATGGGTCTGACTATTACTCAGTGAGTTTAAAAGATAGGAAACATGTGGTCAGATGATGTGTGGGAACTCAGCTGGATGTAACAGACGTCAACCTTTACAGGTTGTTATTTTGATGTGAACAGAAGATGAGAAGATATATCCTCTCTAGGCTAACATCCAAGCATTTAGGTCAAGACAGCTCGTAATGTAATAATTACCAGACAATGCCAATTTGTGCTGCATAAACCAAATGTGAATGTAGTTTTTTTGCCCTTCTAAGCCAATCTTTGGCAATAAGACTCTCAATCATTACATTCCAGGCTGGCAGAACATGAAAGACTGATTAAAAGCAAAGCACATTATAACTTGTTTGTATGTGTTTCAACCTTCAACCACTTTATTTGTTTTGTTGGGGTTTTTTTTTGGACCTTGCAAAAGCAGCTGTGATTTCCCCCAAAGCTTTTAATAGTCAAGATAAAAAGTTAACCTTAATATGTGTGATATTTCAAAAACCGGAAACCTGGGGGTTGCAGTGATACTTTTAATCTATTTACGGTAAGTTCACAGGCGTTTGCGTAGAGTGGCTTATATGCACTAAGCTACACAGAAAGTAAAAAATACACCACGGAAACATAGCTCTGCAACAATATCTGTCAACTGTGACCATAGGCCCTTAATGACTATTCTCGATAGATTGTTTTTATTATTTACATTTACCTGATTCCCTCACAGTGCTCCACTCTAGTTAAAGCCTTCATCCAGATATTTTGTTTAACATTAACTTGTTTTCCTCGGTGACCCTGCACCCTCCTTCTTGAGGGCTGCATTAACCTCAATTTACAACAATTAAAGCAGAATGTGTGAAGCACATTGGTGCTCTCTGGCCAGATACATAATTGAGCTAAAAGCAGCTGTTTGAGTTGGATCCTGTAACATGTTCACATGTTCCATTAGGATCTGCACTCCCAGGGCAGCTATGGAGTGACGGACTCCAGATGTTGTCCATGTTTTTAAAAACCCTCGCAGGGTACAACAAGTGAGATGGGCTGTTTTCAGTCACAAGTCCTCAGTCTCAAGGGTGAGAACATCTCATGGTGATTTAAAATGTTGTAGAAGGTGCTATGTTTTTTTTTTTAAATCAGCGCTTGGCTTATAATTTTTGAGCATTAATGACACATATCAGTCCCAACAATAAGTTTGTTATTATGTTGTAGTTTATGTGCAGTGGCTCAAGACGTAGAGCAGGTTGTACAGTAAGCAAAGGTTGGAGGTTTGATCCCTACTTCCACCAGTTCAAACTGTTGATGTGTATTTGGGCAAGACACTTCACCCACCTTGCCTCCAGTGTCTGTGCCGTTGGTGCATGTGAATGTGTTGATTGTGTTGATTGGAGAGTCTGATCCAGGACTGCTGTGGCTACAGAGGTAGCTTACCACCACCACAGTGTGAATGGGAGAATAGAAGCATAAGGTAAAACACTTTGGGTGAAAAAAGCACTACATAAATGCATGCCATTTACTATTTACTTCTTGGAAAATATCACCGTAGGGGCTCTGATTAAATTATGTTTGCAGATGTAAACACTACTGAGTGGTTCATAGACAAAGAAGATCAAAAGAGACTCCTCAATCAATGTTTCAGTTAAATTTGTTTATGTGTGCTTGTCTCAGATGTCCTGATGTTTTTTTCAGTACTGTTTGTTTATGCCGAATGAGGAGTCTTCATTGTTTGGTCAGAAGGCACCCATTACAGTAACACTGCAGAGACACTGGACACTGATGAGCAGCTTGTGAACTTCTGCTGCAGCCTGTTGTCTGTAACCTTTGTCCAAAAGAGACATCTGTGCACTCAAGGGAAAGAGATTATTGTCACTGGTGAGGCCTTCTCCTCAAGGCATTTCATGTAGAATCAAGCTTTTCAAACGTTTCTCTCATGACTCAGGGTTTTTATTTCCAAGTAAAGCATCCAAGTTTGAAATTAAAGCACATTTATGCTTTAGTTGATCCTGTTTGGACTAGTTAAGTTTTATTAGTTGGTGCAAGTGAAGTGAATCAGAACAGAAAAGGGGGCACTGGTCATAATCTACGTACAATACTTTACGACATTATCTTCTATCTATCATTATGATTATTAAAGGCTTAATTATATATTTAACACCTGAAAACTGACCTTTACTTTCTTACTGTTAGCGCCTTACAGTAAAGGTTGAATGCAATGGGAACAAATTAGTGTCATCTCTAATACGTTGGCACTGCCCTGCGTTCATTGAGTCCATGTTGTCATCTGTGCATAATTACCACAGTTGCATTCTTTTGTGGTGTATGGTTTGGCTCTAATCTCGCTCTGATTTCTCCTCCTTAAGGAGTCAACTTAGCTATAAATCGAAAATGTTAAACAGAGCTCCAATCAAGACAGGATATTTTACCACATCACAGATAAAGTAGTCGGTAATTGAAATAATTGGGGGGTTTCATTTAATGTAGTGATTGTGGTGGCTTGTAATGACACTAATGTGATGTACATCTGGGTCACAGTGGAGTCCTATTTGAGAAAGATGCAGTGTGTTTCTAGTAGGTAAGATGGGATCTGTGCTGCCTATGATCCAGTCTTTCCATCTAACATCTCTAAAACCGATGCTTTTCATCTGACAAGACAAATGCAATGATAGTTTATCTGTAACCAGACAAAACACAATCAGCTTCACTTGAACAGTGATCAAACTCAAGCTAGTGATGGAAAAACCTAAACAATGGCCTGAGCTGTCTTATATATTTAATAGTAGTGCACTAAAAGCAGCTGACACAAGCCTCACTCCCATTATGGACCCCCTCATAATATTGCTTTTTCATTGCTTTTTTTTTTTGCTTTTTCACTCAAAACTAAGCACATTGTGAAGATTAATTCTATAGAGAGAGTAAGAAAGACCATTAATGAGATTAGCTGTAACTGACTTTAAACAAAGCAGTGACACTCCAATAGTGACAGGATCTTCAGTTTACATTAAGAGCACTTACTGTAAAGACACCTGCATAGTGCCACATAATGACATGGACTTAATGTCTAGCACATAACACTTAAGTTAACAGACAAGACACTGCATGGTCTTTGAGTGATGTCAGATCCTCTGCAAATGAACCATTCCGAGACACGAGAAGATGGAGCCTATCCCTTAGAGTACTTTGGAGTTCGGGTTTCTCTTGACCACAGAGTGTTTTCATGTGCGGATAATAGTTGCTGTGTCAAAGTGTGGATGAAAATGCATTAGGGTGACCTGCTCCAAAACCACTAAGAATGTTAAAATGGTGAAAAAAAAAAAGATTTATTAATGGTTTATTTAACAGTCTAAAACAATAAGTAAAGACTGTTGAGCCCAAACACGTTGTCATTACTGTTACTGTCATCAACACGTAATTCAATGTTGATGAAATTACGTTTGAACAGTGTCTGATTCCATTGAATAAACATACTGTGTTTCCCAGTTGCTTTCCTAGACAACTGGAGCCATTACCAACCACCAGAGAAACCCAAAGCTTTCTCCCATAAGCCCCTCTACTCCTGCTGCCTCTTTCTAACCCTTCTCCTCTCCCATCTCATCCTCTGTGGCTTTGGATTCAGTTATTGAATGCGTCATTCTAATTGGCCTATTTAAATTTTTCTCCTTCTCCACTCCCCTTTCTTTTTTTCTGTGTCGGACATTCACATATTTCAAAAGTCGAGGCCTCGCCAAAGCACATGCTGTTGGGGAACAATGAGGGAAGGGTTGGTTTGTAAGAAAATACGGGAAATCTAACTGTGTGGAGTCCAATGAAGCTGTACTCCAGTAATAGTTTTAAATAAAGAGTGTGGAGAGTGTGGTTTGTGGGTGCGGTGCCTTGGATTTTTTTACTGAGTAAAGGAGTGATTTACCTCACACAGACTGAAACATAGAACCTGCTGAACTGAAGGAATTTGCACAAAACACTCACCACAGAAGAATACACATGTCTCTCATGGGCTTTTGACTTTTACACTGGGTACAGAGTAAGATACGGTATATCAAACATTTTCATCATCATTATCATGCACAATTTTAATATTGAAATGTCAAACACAAGTGAAAGATCATTTACTCACGATATTCAGGTTCAAAGTGTAATGCACTTTAATCACGATCCAAGTATCCTTTTTTCAACAGCCTGGATTATTTCAGAAAATGATGCTACTCTTTATCTCAAGGCTGACAAAATGTGACATTTACAAAGATAATTCTTTTTTTTTTCTTTCGTTATTTTTGTATTTTTATACTGTGTGGACGTTGTCATTTGAACAACATCCTGTCCTTTTCTAAGATTGTGTAGCCCACGTATAGAAGGAAAATGTTCAAGCAGACATTTACGAGCAGTGTGGGCTTGTGGGCCACAGAAACCCAAATGAAAGTGGTTAATGAAGGAGGTCTAAACAAGCCTTTGGTTATAACAGAGAAGAATGATGTTGAGCTGTACAGCAGTAGATGGTATCTGCTTTATGGTGAACAGAAGATGGGTCTAAGCGAGATGAGAGAAAAGAGATACTGTTGTTTATGAGTTGTTTCCCACTGATGGTTTTTCAACTGTTCAGCAGCAACATGAAACATATGGTGAAAACAGGATTTGGGATGTGAACAAAGGTCATTATTGGCATAGTGGGAGTCATGAGGGAGTGTGTGTAACAGGCATAGACTCCCATTTTCTGGTTTTATATGAATCATTAAGAAGCATTTACAGAAGGATTTTACCTCTCGAATGAGTTCTGAAACACAAGCTTTTACTTTAACTGTTGGAAGAGCAGGAACTGACTTGCAGAGCGGATACATTGTTTTATCTGCTGGCTGTTCTAGTCTGCTGGAATGTGGGTTCCTCATGCATGCCTTTAGAATGTGCACAGATGGTAAAACTGGCTGGCACAGAGAAGACCAAAAACACAAACTATTTATTTTTTAAGTTCAAGGACAAGGTTATTTCAGAAAAAAATGTTTCATGAGAAATGCAGCTTGCATAAAAAAAAAAAAAAAATTCTGCACTGCATGAATTTGAGTGACAGCTCACAACTTTGTTAAGTTACTGCCATTTGGCCCATTTAACCCTGGAAAGATTATGGAGGCATAAAAAGGAAAACAACTCCTGACATAGAATCCAATACGGCCGCCTACACGCCAAATCTGTTGAAACAAAATCAATTGTGCACTGCAGAATGTTTGACCTTTAGTTAACTGAGGAGAAACCCTGCTATGTTAGGAAATTTAAACATGATCTGTCATGAATACTATCTGTGCAGGGAATTTTCCACATGGTGCTGGATTGCTGTTAAACTTATCCAAATTGTATATCTTCCATGGCAAAGGAATGTATCCCCATCCCCCTGTCAAAATAAACCCTTAAGGTATGCAGTGCTGGATGGCAACCTTATTTAACCACATTTTGGTTCAAAAGATAGTGTGACCATTTGGCAGATGGCATTTTACCTCAAAATGTTTACAATAATTTTACACATTCCATTGGTAATAAAATGTGATTAAAGAATAACTTCTCAAACCATTTCTTTCTACACTGCAATTATTAGGCAAGTGATTATTTTGACCATATCATCATTTTATCCATAATTTCCAGCTCCAAAGTTGGATTTAATGCATATCAGGTGTGGCCTAAGGAGATCAACACACTACATCAAGGTGTGCATAATATTATTAGGCAGATTCTTCTCCTCGAGGAGAAGAATCTGCCTAATTGACTCTGAAAAGTCAAAAACTGTAAAAAAGTCACGGGGATGCAGCACTCTTGAAATATCTAAGATATTGGGGCGTGATCACAGAACAATCAAACGTTTTGTAGCAAATAGTCAACAGGGTCGCAAGAAACGTGTCGAGAAGAAAAGACGCAAATTAACCACCAAAGATTTAAAAAGAATCAAACGTGAAGCTACCAGGAACCTAATATCCTCCAGTGCTGCAATATTCCACAACTGCAACCTACCTGGAGTGTCAAGAAGTATGAAGTGTTCAGTTCTCAGAGACATGGCCTAAGGTAAGAAAGGCTGAAACCTGACCACCTCTGAACAAGACACATAAGTTAAACATCAAGAATGGACCAAGAAATATCTGAAGACAGATTTTTAAAATGTTTTGTAGACTGATGAGATGAGAGTGACTCTTGAAGGATCAGATGGATGGGCCTGTGGTTGGAACACAGAGCTCCACTTCGACTCAGACCCCAGTAAGGTGGAGGTGGGGTACTGGTATGGGCAGGTATTATTAAAGAGGAGCTAGTTGGACCTTTTCGGGTTGAAAATGGACTCAAAATCAACTCTCAGACCTACTGCCAATTTTTAGAAGACACTTTCTTCAAGCAGTGGTTCAGGAAAAAGTCTGCATCTTTCAAGAAGACTTTGATTTTTATGCAAGACAACGCTCCATCACATGTATCAAAGTATCAAAGACCTTAAAGATGAAAAACTAATGACTTAATCTGACTTGAGACCCTATTGAGAAATTTTGGGCCCTTCTAAAGCAGGAAATGTACAGTGAAGGTAAACAGTACACCTTTCTGAACAGTGTCTGGGAGGCTGTGGTTCCGGCTGCACAAAAAGTGGACCAGATCAAGAAACTGACTGACTGAATGGAAGGCTTGTGACTGTTATCGAAAAGAAGAGTGGCTATATTGGTCACTGAGGTGTTTGTTTATTATTCTCACTTTAACAGGTGAACATAAACAAGTGAGATGGGAAAATCTTTGTTTTTCATTTAGCTGCATAATAATTCTGCACACTAATAGTTGCCTAATAATGGTGTACATGTAGATATTCTCTTAAGAAAGCCAAAACTTCACTTTTACTACTTAAATGTTCAGGTTTGAGGGTTTGTTAACATTTTGGATTGACCAAGAGGACTGTAGTTGTACTATAACAAAATTAATCCTCAAAAATACAACTTGCCTAATAATTGTGCACACAGTGTATATATTCTATATGTCCACTATAAAAACACACATCAGGACCAGACTGTGTTTGTATTTAGGTCTAGATGAGGTCATGTGACCAGGTGCTTTATATAGACAACAGAGAAAGAATGAGTAACAGAGTATCTATGATTAAAGGACGGTGCATTACGTGTGTGGCACATGGCCATAATTTTTAACTGTCTGTGTCTAAGAGCTTGTTTTGATGTGCAGCCTGGGTATGAGCGTTCATGTCGAGAAATGTGTATGACTCAAGGTGCTCTGTTAACAGTGTGTCACCTTCAAATGTCTGGTTTTGCGTTGTGTCATGATACTTAGAATAGCTGATTTCACCTCACTAGAAAAAACATTCTGTTAACAATGGCTAACTGCTAACAGTATATTACCATGCATTTGACAGCTTATGTAGCCATGGCCTTATCAGCAGGAAACTCTGGTGTAATATCTCAAACAGCACAGTGACAGGAGCCGCAGAGTTGCCTAGTGCTAATACATCACCCTGGCTAATGTGAAGCTGCACACAGCTGCCTCTTTCCAAGAACAGCAGACCGTTCAACCGCCACCTGCCAAGCCTTTATCATCGCTTTGCTTCCCCATTGTTAAAGTAAGTAGGGGTCAAAAGGCTACTGAGAAAGTGAAGAAGCTCTTATCATTAGTGTCGATGTGTGTGAGAACAGTGGAGGAATGTAGCTTTTAGCCAATTAAGAACACGTATGTAGTTATACAAGCTTGTTATTTACATTTACATTTATAATTAGCAGATGCTTTTATCCAAAGTGACTTACATTAAGCTTCCATTTACCAGTGTTACAGCTGGAACACCCCTGGAGGCAAGGTGGGTTAAGTGTCTTGCCCACTCGTTCTGGAATGACTCCCTACTTTGAAACCAAACGATGGAATCTCCAAAAAGGTTTTAAATGCCATTCTTAAGCTGTCATGTTTACCAACTAAAACATGTCTGATTGATTATATATGTAAACTAAGTGTATATTATTTATTGTAAATATAGCTACTGTCAGATAAAATAGTAAAAAAAAATCAACACAATGAATTGGAAAAAGCAAACAAAAAAGTGCACACAGGAGTATAAATTTTGTTTTGGTAATGCTTGTTTTCCCACACACCACCCCACACACACCCACCCCACCCCACACACACACATGCCCCAACACACCCACACACGCCTCCCCACGCACGCCTACACACACACACAGACGCACCCCACACACACACACACACACACACACACACACACACACACACATGCCCCCCCCTCAATAAATGACTTCCAGTGATTTGACCCAGTTGAGCTTGTTTTGTTGCAGACATTTTCATCACTGCCATAATCTAGTTTCATTAAACTGTGTAAGAATAATGAAGGCTTTGTATGAGTTTCTTGAGCATTACTTAAATCTTAAGCCATCATGGCTCTTGAATGGCCTGCAGAAACTAATCTTCTCACATGCCCTGGATCACAGCCACACTTCGAAGTACAACACAAAGACGACAACACATAGACTCTGATTCTTTGGAGTTATCTGAGTATAAAAATTTACATTTGACACATTCCACATAATCAGTGTTTTCAACAAATTACCTGCTTTTTACTGCTCTTGCAAATGTCATTATATATGACAGTTATACACTATTGTTGCACTTAGTGTTGCAGATTAGTGCCGTAGTTAGTGTTCTGACTTGGGTGTGGGAGATTTGGGGTTTAAATCCCATGAGGACCAAGCCTGGGTAGATGGAGAGGAAGGCCATCCGATGTAAAAACATTGCTGATTACTCTGCTGTGGTGACTCCTTCCTCACATGCCAAAAAGCACTTACTATACACTATTATTATTATTAATATTCACTGCAGTCAACACTATCATAAAACATGCTGCTTATCTCATGGGGCTTTGTGCAGTTTCAGTCTGCACACACCACTGATACGTCTGTTTAGACTGGCCTAAAAATACATTGTTTGTTTTATAGAATGGATGAGGGATGGGGGTTCATACAAAACATTAAACATGAAAAAAATTGTATTGAATAGAAATTTGAAAAAAAGACATAGGGGTTTTAAGATGTCAGATAAGATGGGCAGGATAGCTTTATAAATTATATAAATGTAGTTTATAAATGACAAAAGTAACAAGAGAGTGAGCCTTACAGCGAGGGAAATATTAAATGTGGACTCTGACCCATGTCTAATGCTATTCACAGAAAAAAAATCCATCGAGACAAAAAAGTTTACAAGTGTGACCAGGGTTGTGACATGTCTGAAAGACTTGTTTCGTCTTAAAGTATATGACTGAAGTAAATAATATTTATAGTGACAATTAATAGCTGCATTTGGATCATTTGGTTTTAAACAAAGTCCTGTTTGTTGTGGAGTTAGAACCTCTTGGTCCCCTGAGAGCCATTGCAGACTGTTTTAGACTTTAACTGAAACATGTCTGGACCACAGCGGGTCATCTACAGTCACTGTAATAAAAATAATCATGGACAAAACCCCCATACAGTCGGGCAATACAAAATCAAGAGGCAAATAGTTAATTGTTTTAAGTTTAGATTTATGTGTGTGGATATGCACAAATTGTTTTCTTGCCATACATTTTAGGACAAAAATGGCCTGTTTTGGTCCATTCAAAAGTAATTTATATCTCTGTCAACACTAGGAGCCTTAATGCTGCTTCATATCCCTAAAGGGTTTATCTATCATTGTGCTGCTATGACAACAAGGAAAGTCTACAGTTGTACTGCCTTCAAACTGCTTTTTGACTGATTGTGTTTACTAGATTTAGATTATGGCAAAGTATTCAAAGAAGTTCAAAATTAGCAGTGGTATTTTTTGGACATGATAAATATCTACACAAAAGTATGAGAAAAGTATAACTGGAGTGGACCTGTGACTTCCTGGGTGAATTTTGGATTTGTTGACATGATTGGTTGCACCTCACTGACCTTCTAAGTCTTTGACCTCTGTCTGCTGCTTTTATTTTAATCTGATGTCACAGGTCAACAGTCGGTGGTCAACAGTGTTTATCATGGCTAGACAGTAGTCACTCACTGCAGACTGAAATGTTAAACACAAGCAGACCTAGAAGTAAAACAAACATTTTCATTTGTCGAGAAGAGTATCCCATTAACAAGAATCATTTGTTTCTGAATTTACACACAACGGAGAAAGTGTCCCAGATCTGATGTGTAAATGCTATAGAATTTTAATTGGGACGCTGTAAAACCAGCTCCCAGACTGTTTGCCTACATTTGTGACAGGTTTCCTTTTTGTCTGGCTGAGAAACTAGCATTCTCCCACAAACCGAGTCTGAAAGGGCACAGGGCATTTTACATTACTACTTGTTTCTAATTAGTTACTCTCAAAGTTAGTGTGAGTCAACTGGGCCTATAGGCCGTCCTGACATAGCTTTTACCATTTAGCTTCCATATACTTGCACAGGTTCATATATGCAAACAACTTGATCATCAAGATTGTTATGATGACTAAATAAAAGTCCTTAAGTCATGGTCTGTTGACACTAAAAGCACAAAGTATATAAGAATATTTACATATATTACAAATTATATTTATATCATACAGTTTTATTATATATGTTACTATAGGTCAGGGTTAGAGTTGTTGGAAGAAAACCTGTGTTGTTGTGCACATATACCATATATTTAAATTAAATATTAAATGTTTTTTCTGTTTTAAATAACTTATAATGCAGTGCAACCAGTGAGGGACCACTTAATTTAGATATATGTATAACAAATAATAATAAGTATAACAGTCTCAAGACACACACAGCATACACACACAAGCACCTGCAGCACCCAGAGATACTTAAGTACTTTGCATTCACAAACCCGTGAGACCCGCTGGTAAACTGTCTCCACAAATGATCCTCTTCAGAATATAATAGAGTACAAATTAAGTTAATAATTTAGACTACATAAAGTGCAATTATCTAAATGCCAGTGCCAGCTTGGACTAGCTCCAAAAAAGAAAAAAGAAAAGTACACATGTGAATACCCCATTTAACTTTTTATGGCCATCCACAAGGGAGGAAGCATTGCAGGCCAGATGGGGGGTTAGTATTTATTTTAGAGCTACCTCTGGAAATTATATTACCTTAATCCTATTATGAGACACACAAAGAAACCAAATATTTTATTACGCTTACACTTCTCTTTTTGTAAAGGGAGAATTTGCATAGTTTCATTTCTCTTAGTTCGCTGTAAAAATGAATGAATGACAGACAACAAGGGCACAACACCAGTCAAAACAAATGTTCCTCTTTCACACATCAGTAGTGTCAGGCATATACATAGGTTCACCTCAAAGCCTAACTTAGATGTGTTATCTGTGTTTGACTTCCTACACGGGCTGATGCCACTAAGGCAGCACACATGTTTACTGTTTGGAGGATACAAGCTGTGAAGTTCCATAAGGAAAGGCACAGTACTGGAGAAAATAAAATCATTTTGATGTATTTGATACAAGCATTTCTGCTTATAATCAGAAGCAAAAATTTAACATGCCTCAACAAGTCATTGCATGGGACAAAATACAAAGACTAAACCAGAGTTGATTGAGTGTAGTTGAATTTAAAAGGAAATGAAAATGCATTTTTAACTTAATAGCAACTAATTAGTTAACTGTGGCAAAAAAAAAAATACATGTTTTCAAATAATATGATGATTGATTGTCAACTTGTATTTTTGCTCAAGTAACGTGCCTGTCTTTTCATTTACATGTTTCCCAAAATAAAACCTCGTGTAGATTCATCTCTGTGTACAGATATTATGTATTGCTGTGGTGTACTGCTCTCTGCTGACCATAAAATGCATTGCAGTCTTGACGTCAGACTAGACAAATGAATCATTGGCTCGTTTCAGTCACGTGATCAAAACAGTATCATGGCGGCCTCTGCAGCTGTCCGGTCGAGCATGGGGCTGACTTTGAGACTTTCTCGAGTTAGACCGGTCTGTAGAACCTGTCCGTTGTATACATTACACAGATGTGGAAACGAGGCAATTAATTTACGAATTAGAGGTTCTTTCGACAATCACGGGACAATAAACAGACATTTGCAGACGAGTATAGGTGAGTAATTTGCTTTAGCAATTTTAGCCTCACATAGAACATAAACATTTGCTTCTATTTGTTTATGAAAACTAAGTTTGGATTTATGCGGATCATTAGTTATATAGACCCATAAGTTTTGGAGTTAAAATTTGTCTGCTTAACTCTTGCGTACCTATGCTCCTACATCCTTAATTAGGTTTATTAAACCCTTTGCAACAAGCCCATTAATCTTTACATAATCCACCAGTAGGAAAACACCAGGTGTTCTTAAAAATGTCTTTCTTTCCTTCAAAGGTCTTTGTCAAAGTGAGGAGAAGAGCTCTAATGTAGAAGACCCACATGATATGTAAGTATTAATGTTTGAGATTGAAATTATGAAATGGTTCTAGCTCACAACTTTGAATTAGCCCACATATCCTTGTTAAACATGCGCCTGGATGGATAAAAATGTATCAATCATTAGAAAGCAGCAGTGTGTGTCAAGGCATTTATAAGTGGTAATAGAATTAAAACAAAGAATCCTGATGTGTTTTGTAATTGTTTAGGGTGAATGTGGTCTATATAGATCGGTCAGGCCAGAGGATCCCAGTCAAGGCCAAAGTGGGAGATAATGTTCTTTACTTGGCTCACAAGCACGGCATTGAGCTAGAAGGTAAGTGTTTGTAAAGTAATAGGACACAGCTTTATAAAAGAGGCATTCAACGGTTTTCTTTTATTGCTTCAGGAGCATGTGAAGCATCATTAGCATGCTCCACGTGTCATGTTTATGTGAGTGATGATTATTATGACAAACTGCCAGAGCCTGTTGAGAGGTAAGTCTGCACTACATTTAAATCCTGTGTGTGTGTGCAAACAAGAGTATAGCTGAAACATATGTTGGTGTTTTAGGGAGGATGACATGCTGGATATGGCACCCATGCTTCAAGAGAACTCTCGCTTGGGATGCCAGATTATTCTTACACAAGAGTTGGATGGCATTGAGTTAACCTTGCCCAAGGCCACCAGAAACTTTTATGTTGATGGCCATGTCCCTAAACCTCACTGAGGAGAGATGTGCATCGGAAGAGGAATAAAGAGGTGTTGCTCTGTGCCTGACAACTCCTGTGCTGGTTGGGTGAGGCCATAGTGAGGATCAAAAACAACTGGCTTGTTGCCAGATCTAAAAGACATCACGCACAGTACTGCTGGTTAACCAATGATGGCCTGGCAGTCCAGTTAGTGTCCGACAAATTGAGTCTCAAAGTGAAACTAATGGTTACTTTGTAAAAACTGTGACAACTGACAATGTATTTCTTTGGAAGTGTTCTCAAGCCTCAAAATACATACTTTTACAGACTACATGTTACACCAGAGGAGGATTTCAAAGACATCTCTACATTATACTTTGCAGAGTGACTTTTGTGTATCTGGGTGAAACATTCCTCGTTACAGCTTTTATACGCACAAGTATCACATGACCTCATTTCAGTCTATTGTATTCCCAATTATACTTTTGTCCAAAATTGGGGATGCATGGCATTTATGTTTTATAGCAGTGAAGCCATACATTGAAGGTAGCCCCTTACAGAGTGATAAGATGTATCGGTTCAGAGGACAATTTTATCAACCAAACATGTGTTCACAAAGGTAAATGGAAAGCTTGATTAGCTGTTCAAATGTTAACAATCCACATCAGCTTTAAAACTATTTGACTTAATGTAGCCAATGGTTTACAAAGTTGGTCCATGTTGGTATATGTATGCCACACTAACGCACAATTATTAAACAAACTGTGTATCGAGAATTTAAGTCGTGCAATAAAAAGTCTTAAAGGAACATGTCTGGATTGATTTCTCAATCTTTTATTTTTCAAATATGTTTTAACGCAGTAGGCCTTCATAACACGAGTGCTGGGGTAGAAAATTGGAAGTGCTACTAAGGGTCTAATTCAATTCTCACCTCAAACTAGTAAGTACTTAACAAAACGCGTTTAGCTGAAAGTGCTACCAAAGAAAACAGTGGCGTATGAGTTTTATATAGGCTATGCTACGCTAGCCGGTGTAATTCCGCAAATCCAAAACACCTGTGCACACCACTGCGCCTCCCCAAAACACAGTGACGGTCCACATGTTTGAGTTCCTTCTGAGATGAGACCTACGATAGGTTTGAGATCAAAGTGACAATCTCAGGTGAGTTTTAAGTGCACAGAGGAGACATTTAAATCACGAAATGCATTTGATAGGCTACTCCATTTGTCTTGTATTTCCATCATTTTTAGCGTTGTTGTTTTAGGTATATACTTTTAGCCATGACTGATAATGATCCTAATTTTTATTGATCAGTGATGACTGCTGAGTTGCTCTTTAAATAATAAAAATTCATTTCTGCGAATATAAGTTATAATGACATAGCCGTACAAACAAGTTGTACGTGGATCGAGCACAATTGTATTATTTCAACATACTTGCTTAATCACTTTCCTTGCCATGAAAGAATATGTAGCACAATGATAGAATTTACACAGTTTTTTATCTTAGTGAAAGTGATGTTGTAGTTTCGCTCGCGACATATAAAAGTTTGGTGACCGCCAAAATCTTTGACGTAGACTTCTTTTACGGAATATAGCTACATTTTAAATTCTTGCATATTTTTGAACAATAGCCTATTAGATCTTGAAGTATTGCTACATTTAATGAGGTGAGTTATTGGCGTACAGTTGATCGTATGCCTTTTTATTGGTTTATTTTTATTTTACCGAGACGTAATAGCCTTTAACTAGGTCTATGTAGCCTATCCTAAGGGAACATTACATTTAACACTGCCCTGTTTAAAACACGTTTTAAGACATTATGTAAAAAGCAACTTTGTATATTTATCATTAGTATAGGGCCTATTAAGTAACTAACGCTAACTAGAAACATAATACAAAAAATAAAAATTGGGCTAGTATCTTGTCTGTTCATTGCTGACTTGAATACGTCATATAATACTAGGCTTGTAACCTTTTTTATTTGTAGGTTTTGTTAGGCTTCCTAATATAAAACTTTGTAAAAGGACTGTTTTTAAATTCCTATATTAATACTTAAATCAAGTGTTTCTTTTATAAAGGGCAGCATGAGCACAGGAGCAAGGGCACAAGCAACTTTTATTCAAGAAAACCAGAGCCCAATAGGAACAAGATGCCTCTCAATCAGCACTGCACTATCTTTTCCAGGAAGTTTCCAAGCTCACCTCTCCACTTCACAACAGTTTTCTAGAAACAAATTCAAAGTCAAAAGTGGATGGATTAAAAGTGAAGAGGATGCACATTCATTTCACTGTTCTGGTAATCCAAGTTTGTCACATATTTCTCTCAATTCTCAGTCTAAAAATATGCAGGAGAACCCTTTAAAGGTACTGAGTCTAATTAACTTACAATGCGAGAGGCTTCTGCATCAAAGGGAAGATGGGGAGCTAGACCGGAGTTCACTTTTATTACTATCAAATTTTGGTCATCCAAGTCCATCTTCATCTCTAATGGCTCTCGAGGCTGGCCACAGAGTTAAGAGTGATCCCCCAAATTTTGAGGGAACTTTACAGTCCTCAGGCAATGAGAAAGAAACAGTTACAGCATCTGTCAGTCAACTGGAAAAAGGGAAAGAGGACTGCCGCTCAGAGGATAGTGGCTGTAAACCAGAGCTTTCAGTTAAATTGTCCAGTGAGGGTTGTTCTATTAAAACACAGATTACTGAAAGCACAGAAGCTGTTAAACCGGAGCAAAGTGAGGACAACACACAGGCCCCTCATACATCAGAGGTCAAGTTTGATGTTAAACTGAAATGGAGTAGTGATTGGACAAAGGATTGCCTCTCCACACAACACACTTTCTACGATTTTCTTCCAGATGCACACATCACTAAGGAGCCATGCAATGACCAGCAGCAGAGATCTTGTGTTGCAGAACCAAAACTGACCTTGGATCACAATGCAAACATTTATTTGAATACAAATTCCCTGTGTGATAAGCCACTTAACAGCCCACTTTCTATTGAGTCAGTAGAACCTCAGTGTAAAACATCCAAGCCTAGTTGCTCACTTCAACAACCAGATGCTCAAGTGACAGCATCCACAGCAGAATGTGGACACTCCTCAGAGGAGATATCACAACATAAATCCTTGGGCTTTTATGGGGAAAACGGCAACTCATTTTCTGCAGAATCCAGCCTCGAGCACAAGGAGGACAGTGTTCATTGTACTGACCAGTGCCCCACTTGGCGAGCAAAGAGAAGAAAACAATCTCATCCTAGTCGGAGTGCCAATGTTCAAGACCCAGACTTTCAAGGGGTGATGTTTCGGATGGACACAGAGTTGGATGATACTAAGGAGCAGTGCAGACTCCTTATTACATCAAAGTACAGGTACTCCCATTAGATGAAAAGACATGACTGGTCATATTTTGTATTCAATGGTGTCCTTTTTGTGTTTGGCACAGCAAGGAGCTCCCGAAATGTGTAAAGAAACCAAGGCTTAAGGCAAAATTGTCCCAGAAGTCTCTTAAAACTAGCTCTGATGAGGAAAGTGACACAGCTACCAGTGGTACAAGTAAGGCAAATTATATTTGTGTGTGTGCTTTTATCCAACATCAAATTTATGTCCTTAAATGTAGAGGTAAATGATTCATAACTTAAAATAATTAGAAAATTTAATTTTACATCTGCTGCACACAGTACATTATTATACATTTAAAATAATGTAGAATTCACTGTCCACAAGAGGGCCCCCTTACAAAAGCTTAATTTACGTTCTATGATTAAAAATGAATTCATGATTCTCTGTAATTTTTCAAAAGGTAATCTTAGAATTAAACTGTTTCTGGATTTATACATTTATGAACTAAAGTGCTGTAACTTATTTGTTTGTGACATTAGAGGGCAAGCTCTGTGCATCATGCGGCACCAAGAAGACCCCCATGTGGAGAGATGCTGAGGATGGGACCCCACTCTGCAATGCTTGTGGGATAAGGTAGGTCATATACTGTACGGTTCAAGTCTTGAAATTTTTTTGTATGTGTTATTTAGTTTCCACAGTAGTAGAGTAGTCTTTCCACAGTAATCAGTGCTTAATAAAAAGTGATGTACAGAAACTCTGCAATTCATTACAAATATTTCCTCAATAAAAAGTTGTTGATTGCTTTACTTTTTCTTACATGAGGTATAAGAAGTACAGGGTGCGCTGTGTCAACTGCTGGCATATACCAAGAAAGAGGGCAACTCTATCTCATGCTGTGTCAAATGTGGAAACTTTGTGAGGCTGACCTCAGCTCAGCGGAGACCCATCATCTAAGTAACATGCTCAGAGCTGTATATCAGGACCTCCAATAATAAATATAATTAACATAAGGACACATTCATCTTAATTACTCAAAAGTATTTAAAAAAATAATTAAGTATAATTAAGTGATCTACTGAGAGGCTTAACAGTCTGCCCTTACACTGTGCTGCCCTGAGAAGGAGAGCTTTGTGTTTAAGTCAGATGTGGACATGGTACAGTTTGTCATTGTGTAATATTTTCATAAAATATATTAGGTTTGTTAATATCTTTGAGTTGTTCTGTGCAAGACAAAACATCAAATTGTGCCATTTCTGTGTTCAGTGAATGCAAGAGACTACCTGCTCTAGAAAATATATAAGTGTCTTCTAATTTTTGTTTTTCCAAAAGTGTGTTTGGGTTGTAGTATTACTGTATTGTTTCATTTAGTGCACTGGTTTTCTTTGTTTGGAATTAACCGATTTGAAGTGTTTGTGTGAGCCTGCATGTTTTGGTCTTTATTAAATTAATATCTAATTTGTTTCTAGTTTACTTGAGGTGGATTTTCTTTTTTTTTTTTTTTGTCCTCCAAATATGAAAGTCATGAGTACCAACATTCGAGTGATGGGTCTGTCTGTGGAGAGAAGCTCTTCGATAATGGTTCTTCCCACAGTTCCTTGAGCCCACCATGTGCTTCAGGGCTGCTTTTCCATGTGGGTGGCCTCACACACAATATTATAACACAGCTATTATTTCAAAACATTACGTCTTTCTTTTCTTCAAAACAAAAAAGGTTGTCTCTCACAATGTGCCAAACTCCAGCCACAAAGAAAACTAGCCAATAGGAAAATAGTGTTGTCTAAGCACAGCAAAAAAAAATCTTAAGGTGCTCAACAAAACCGCCCTTGAAAGCCACAGTCTCACCTGCTGTGGTTTAGACATTTTACAGTAACCCTTAAGACTGACGACTAAAGGCAGCACACGAAGGGGGTTTGTTTTAAATGTCCTTGATCAGCGAAGAAGGACGAGAGTAGGAGGACGTGGAAAGTGTGTGGCTTAATATGAACCACGTCTTCGGAGGCCCAACATTTTGTGAATGACCGAGATTATTGTGCGTCTCCAGGACATGCGCTCTCACGCCTGTTGGCGCAGCCAGGACCGTGGACACTGAGGACTATGACCTTGGGAAACAGGCTTATGGAGGGCACGGACCCTGCCGCAGAGACGCAGATAGAGAGTGGAGATATGGTCGATGGGGTTGATTCTGACTTGAAGAAGCGCACTACTTGTTTCACTCAGGTGCAGGGTGACAGAGACTCCACAGCCCGGACAGAGAACGGTCACGACAATATAGGACCCCCTGTGAAGCCCCCCTACTCTTACATTGCCCTCATCACCATGGCAATTCTACAGAGCCCCAAGAAGCGCCTGACGCTCAGTGAGATATGCGACTTCATCAGCGAGCGCTTTGTGTACTACAGGGAAAAGTTCCCCTCCTGGCAGAACTCAATTCGCCACAACCTGTCTCTAAACGACTGCTTTGTAAAATTCCCCGAGAGCCAGGGAACCCGGGAAAAGGCAATTATTGGACCCTGGACCCCATGTCCGCAGATATGTTTGAAAACGGGAGCTTTCTTCGCAGAAGGAAACGTTTTAAAAGACAACAGTTACGTCTGGGCGCGCTGGAGGAGCGCAGCCGGCCGTCTAGATGTCCGTTCCTCGGAGCGCTCAAGACCAACTCCATCCAAGGACAGAATTTGTGCCGCGGTCTGGTCTTTGGTTTAAGCTCCCACCCTAGTTTAAGTACACCGCCTGTAGACAGCCCCGTGTCCGTCATCTCCTCACACTTCTCTAAGACATTCCTTTCTTGTTCCAACCGGGAACACCACGCTGCTGTCCCATGTCTGTCTCTGGATGCACCGGTTCTGCCTCTCGTCCCGCTGCAGCAACTGTTGCCACACTTCTCCCTTCCTCCGTTTGCATCTCATTTAATTTAAACTAGGACAATTATTCTTTCCAATAGGCTAATTATAGTTAGATTTTTTTGTTGTATAATAAAGAATTGACAGCCTACATACCCTATAAAGGGCACACAATTTGCTTTTGATGCTTTAATTGTAGGCCTGCGTTTTAAATAGAAAAGTGATGGATATAATTTGTCATAATTCAAGCAATTTGCAAGGTTTATGATTATTTTGAGTCTCATTTTTTACATTAAACTTTCTGTTAAGAAATGAGTTGACTGGTAATAATTCTTGTCTTATTAACCTTTTTAACATTTGTCTTGTAATACATTGAGCTGTAAAAATCATTACCAATAACCAGAAATGATATATATAATATATATATATATATATATATAGTATAATTTTTAAAAGGTATTTGCTATTGCTTAGTAATTTAACACACAACTAGAAATAATAAAGGAAAAGGTTTAAAAATATTCATGTAAAGAATTGTCCACAGTAATAGTGTGACAGGAAATAAGAATGACAATATAATGTGGAAAATGACAGAGGCCAGAGACATGATGTGATCATCTTATTCTTTCTCACAACTTAACTGATTTTATTTCTAAATTTAGTATTACAATTAATTTAAAGCGTTTTCATTCAATATAAATATGAATTTTTCAATTGCAGTATTCTCTCTCTCCCTCTGAGAGAGACGCAAGAGACCTAAAGGAGGCCTTTAGAAAATGTTTGAAGAGCAAGGCCGGGTTTGAGTGCAAGTGTAGAGCTGTGAAAAATGTTTCTAATGTGGAACTAATAAATAATTTCACTGCCCAAATCTGGGGCCATCACCATATAAAGGCCCTCATTTGAAAGTGTCCTTGAGCCACAGAAACATGGGACAGTTGGACATGGTGGACTTCCTAAAAGAACAAGTCCCCAAAGTCAAAATGACCTTTCTAATGCAGTTGCTTAATATTTACAGAATGTATTTTCCATTTGACATAAGTGCTAACTTGTGAAAGGTACTGTTAGTACCAGAAAGTATCACTGTATCAAGCATCGTGTTTTCCTAGCTTCACAACACTGTGCCCTGCTGGTCTCGACTGCTCAAAATAAAGTGAGCTGACAAGGGCTGAGAACAGAGCCAGGGATACAGCAGAGTCTTGTGGATTCATAAACAAACAGCCATTTTATGTTGCAACCACAGTATATTGTTATTTTTAGGGAATGGACAAGACAAGGACTACCCAAGGTCTCTGTCAGTAGAAGCTTTATTAATTTAAAGTGGTCTCCTCCCCATCCTTCTCCACTCATCATGCCCGCAGCTCTCCACAACTGTGGACTGTGTTTGGTCAGCGCAGGTCGGGTCTGTTGTGTGTTGACAGCAGCTAAGGACCACCCTGGACTCTCTTAAAAGCAGACTTCTTCAACCTGTGAATTTTTGTGTGTAGTCTGAACTTACCCAGTTCTTCCTGGATGTATTCACTATTCATGGTCATATTCTGCTTTTATTCACATGTACTAGAACAGTCTATGTGAATCTTTTTTGAGAGATATTTGAAGATGTTAAGATGTTATTTAAAGTACTCTATACATCTTGACTCATTCATATTGTATATAAGAAAGGAAAAAGGATAATTAGAGGTGTGTGGTCCTCTTTCTGAACTAGAAAATTAAAGTAAGACAGGCCCTACAAATACATTTAACAAAGCTGATACTAGAATTTCTCTGTAAAAACAATTAGCACATGCTTCTCTTTGAACCTTTGCTTAAATAGAACTAGTCTGCACTGAGCTGAACACTAGAATCACTTCACATCCCACTTCAAACAAGATACCAAACAAGCAAGCCACACATGTGCAGAGAACTTGTTGTGAAGCCCACCACAAATGTTCAGAGGCACAGGGAACCAAATAAGTCCAAGCATATGTTTTTCCAGATTTGTACATTTCATATAAATACATTTCCTGAATTGAGAAGGAATAAATAAAAGGGTGATGATATGATTGAGTCTGTTTTATTTAAGCTCATCAGTGGCAGATACGTTATATGTACATACAAAGGCAGACATTTTATCCATAGCAGCAAACCAAACCACTTTGAATCACTGCTTTGTGTCAGGAGAGGAGAGGAGAGGTTCTGTCTGTCAGGATTTTGAGTTTTTATTAAAACTAGCCACAGGATTTTATTTTCTTAGGGAAGGGGAAAAAGAGGGAATCACATTTTTGTCTGCCAGAGTGACAAGATATATCGGCCTAAACTATAAAAGTTGCCAGTAAAGTTAGAAATGATTTTCCATTTGACTTTTATTAAACTTTAAACTTTTTAAAAAACTATACTACTATACTAGAACCAGGCATAACATTATAACCACAATTAAATATATTTGACCCAGAACAGGAGAAACTACATACGCACATACTAAAGCTGTGTTATTGTATCTAAGTTGTTACACCTGGACGTCACTCAGATGCCATGTGGCCATTTAAAACTGAAAATTCTGTTTACTAGAGATTAATAACAACAAGGTGCCGTTTTGAGCTGTTTTGAATCAGTTTGGCCTTTGTACCTCAAATCTTCAGTGCTCTTAACAAGACAGTACAAACTATTGGACAGACGAACCAGGGCCAGGGCCTGTCTGACCATGACCCTGTGGGGGTTGGCACCAAGAGATCTGGCTTTTATCAACTGCCTTTATAAAAACATCAAAACATAATGCTGTAAAATGAGGATAATTTTAAATTGTTTTCCATTGCAAAAGATTTGAGATGAATGACAAACACCTAAACTCTTGTGAACTTGTGTTTAAGCAACTATTGACCAATGTTACTGAGTCTTACACCTGCCTCTGGCTTTGAGGACATACTGAGCTGATTTATTTATAGAAGGATAAGAATCACACGCCTCCTATATGATAGAGGCTGGGGACTGTTTGTATTGCTAGCTGTATGTGAGCTACATGCATATTGTAAGACGCACTTGGCCTGCCAGTTGTCATAATGCTACAGCTGGTCAGTGTTATGCAACACAAAGTGAAATATATGCCTAACTTTATTTATTCTGTCTAATCTTAATCACAGTCCGACTAATTAAATGTGAATGCAATGCATTTTAATGTTTTTGTTCTAAAAGAGGTCATTGCTGCATGGGCTCTGAATAAACAAATCATATAGCACCCAATAACCATGCCGTCATTCAAAATAACTCTCAACATTTCCAAGTTACACATCATGTTGATGTAGCTTAGGGGTGGTGAACATAGACCGAGACCTCACTTAGAGCAGTGTGTGTGTGTGTGTTTGGATTTCCATGGCCCTTGGTTTAGCTTAGTATCTCATTACTGAGAACAGCTCTGAGGTAAAGTGTCCCACAAAGACTGAAATGATGATCTCGACCAAAGAACACATAAATACAAATTGTTTAAATTAATTTGAGGGGAGCTTTTAATGTCACAGCGGATAACAAAACACATCTTTACCCTGTTAAACTTTATTAATTTGGCCTCAGTTTTTATCCAAAGTTTATAGCCACCCAAATACCTCAATTTCAGAGGTAGGGCTCAGTGAACAGAACTCGCCCAGCACTTGCAAAGTAAACAGCTGTAAACCACACAAAGACAAACAGAAACAGTTCCCTGGAGCCTCAGAGCAGGGCTATGTCACATTTTATGATTTTAAAAGTATGTGTGGCTCTAAAGCAGAATATTGAACAATGCAAATATGCAGCGGTAGTTCACTGAGTACGTGAGTAGTTTCCGATGTCAAAACATAAAATTGCTATGTTGTTCATGATGTATATAGACCATATATACTTTTAAAATATATTACCAGTGTTAAATTATGTCTCTTATTAAGAAAAAGAATAAGATAGTCATGTAAGGTAATGTGTAAATTACATCCAGATGGAAGAGTGTACCAAGCCGCCCATAAAAACTATTTTATTTGCGTTCAACCTGTCTGCTTCTCTTTCATCATCAGCATCCATGAAGCCACACAGTAACAGTGGGATGTGTTTTGACAGGTGGTCATCACCTGTTTATATACTGTCTAATCCCACCGAGCACTGTTTCCTGCGGCAGCGGAAGAAGCAAGGAAAGAGAAGGAGGTGTGTTTGTGGTAAAAGACAGAAATGGCACACACACTTTTTTTTTGTTACAATACAGTTGTCGCTAAGCCCTGTGACCAAAATACTTTACTGTATTTCCTAAGCACTTCTCAAACTTATGCACATCTGGTGGACATATGTTGATCTCCCTTTTTTAGCCTCTCTTTCTCTTGTGTTGGCTTCAGGCAGACGTGGTGTTAATGTGTTTCTCCTCCACCTGGCCCGGACCACCCACAGTCTAAGCAGCGCTGCAGCAGCCCACCAGAGCAGCAGTGTGTGTGTGTGTGTGTGTGTGTAAGTAAATTCCTCTACATGTGGACACTTACAGTTACAGAAGCAATAAAACAGGCAACCAAATGGTGAACATTACAATTAAAGCATAGAAAAGGGTTTAAGCCAGGTGTGTGATGGAGAATACAGTGGTTTAGGTATGCCTTTCAGTACATTATTTGCTTTGACAGAACTAGTTGTTAGTTGGGGTTGTTCACATTTCACTCAACATACATGTTTGTGCAGAGATATGGCATCACATACAGTATGCTGCTGTGTAAATGATTCATCTGCTTGAAGATGGCAAAGTTTTTGAAGGAAGACACCTGGTAGGTTGCACTGAACCATAGGAGAACTTATATTTTTATTACATAAATTCCAGTGATCTGATATTGAGCAGCAGTGGAGTGTCTCCATCTAGTGGTGAACCGAATGAAGCACAGGAGAAACAAAATCTTTCCTTGTGCTAACAATGACAGTCACACCAATATAGTATGTTTTTTGCGTATTTGGATTGTTCAGTTTTGGTCCTGCAATCATTTTTTTTAACAGAATTTTTTGGGGAGGCAAAAGCAGTAAATCAAAAGGGAATTGCAAACCTTCAACCAAAGTTTGTAGTGGAAGGGGTCTACAAACAAGAATTATTTTGAATGAATTGTGAATAGAGAGGGAAAGATAGGGAAAGTGATACTAAGTTTCCTATTATTGCAGGGTGAGGGATAACAACAGACAGATCTCGCTGCTGCTCAGTAATACACACACATTCACAGTGGAATTTGGATGAACACAGAGCTGATGATGAGAAATATGAGAGAGGAAGACATATACACTGTTATTCCACATCATGACCCAGGCGCACACATGTTTTGTTTCCATGTGTTTATCGTGATGGGACATTACACTGCGGTCGTTTTTTTAAGAACCACAGAACCAATACCACTCAATTTAATGATAACCTTAACTTCTATGTTTAAATTGGGACTGTTGTGTATCTGACGCTGTTCCTATTCCGTTCTCTTAACTAAAACAAATGCTGATCATCTCTATATTTTAATTTTTTCAAAACCAGATGAGTGTCAGATAGACTTCATGCAGGAGAGAACATGTTCTCTTAAAATAGTTTTTGTAAGAGCTAGACTCTTGGCTCAGCTGTTGACATGTATTGTTTTGTTTGTGCAATCAAGGAAATTGATTGAGGCCATTATGCTCTGGTTAGCTTACAGGCTGCTAGCTCCTTTCAGCGATATCCATCAATTCTGAGACAATAAAGCAGCCTTTCTACTTACCTCTTGATGTTTATACCATATATACATTTTTCTGTCATTATTTTTTTTTTACCATCATTACTAGATTTACTAATACCAACTATTGGATGGATATTAAATTGATGCACACTGTTCTCACACCTGTGCATGTGGCAGATATATCCTGTTTGGAAAAGCAGGGGTTGTCCTATCTACACTTTGCCAACCACTTTCCCCCTTTAAAGCCCTCCGAAGTCTGTTCTGCCAAACCAGGAAATGTGCACAGGAAACAGCTGTCCCCTACATCCGGCCACTTGCCCAGCCCAGGTGCATCCTGGGAATGGAGCAAAGTGTGACCATCAGCATGCATGACACTGTACAATGTGGTGTTACTGTAATCAGGACCACCAGGAACTTTATACAGTGATAGGCTGTTGTAAAAGTATGCTCAATGAAAATACTCACATCTATGTTTATCTCATCACTTCAAGATACTTTATTAGACCAATGAGATCATTCTTGTTGTTGCTGGATGTGAAGTCTAAACTTAGTGGAGTCATAAAGGAGGAGTGAGGGTGTTTGTCCTCCTGACCAGCGCTTGCAGCATTGTTTGTCACTTTCTCCATGAAATACACTGCAAATATTGTCTCAAACAATTAGGTTCCAGTGATCCCTATCGGCCTGGACACAATAGTGTTTACATGAGGTGAAGGAAGCTCGGGCCATAGAGCCCAATTTGAGGAGTGTGTGTGTGATCTCTCATGCTAGTGTATGGACATAGAGTCGTTTTTTTTGTATTATTATAATTTGTTGTTCCATCATCTAACAATGTCCCTGTCAACGCTTCATTTATTGAGAGGAGATGGGTGTGACAGCACTTGTCTGAGATTAAAACAAGTCCCTCGTGATTTCTTCCTCACTCAAGGGAAAAGCGGAAACTGTCTGTATAACATGCTGCTATAATTATTCCCATTACAGTTGTACATGCATAGGGCACTGTTTGGCAGTACATTTCATGAGATGCCCTGTTTACTTGTCTTTCTTATAGTCCATATAGTAGGATTACAATATAAGTGGGAATTCTGAAAAAATTACAGAACAGTAGCAAGAGTGTTAGAACAAAAGTACAATATTTAGGTTTTCAGCTCAAGCATTAGTCTAATATTCAAAATAGTCATCATCCATTTGGTTTACTTATGGTTACTGCAGTTAAATGTTCCATTAAATCGTGTATCCTTCACTCAATATTTACTGATAAGTACGAGAGTAAACCAAAAACTTTCTTGTAAAATTTTAAATAAATACATCTAAAAATTCAATATGTCAGTAGTCTTTCTTGAATTATATTTTATTAGTGATTAGGATTTTATTCGCCAAAGCACCTACATTTGATCAGTGAAGCTTGATATATGTATTTTTAAACAGGGTCTAACAAAAGTACTTATTGGGAGAGAATAGCATAGAGAAAAAAACGAATCCCTAAAGGTTTCATCTCTGTCCCTTGTGTAGCTGTTTAAATGTTACACGCAAATTAAAGCAGCATCTGCAGGCGCTGCGGTGCCACTGCTGTGTTTCAACACTCACAGTGTGTGACCAACTGGAACCACAGCTGCAGCACACGAACCACTGTCACACACCAGTTCATGGCCTTGTCTGCACTGTGGCTCAGCCAGCCAATTGTTTCTATGGGCATTTACTGATTGGATAATAGTTGTATATAATTCTATATATATAAACAATGATGATGAAGGTGGTGACAGATTTGTTGAACAGTTGCTCAGCACAGTGCTATCTTTCCCAGGACCTTGAAGGTCACATGCCTATAAAGGCTTTATGTTTGTATTAGAGGCTGTCTAAGAGGGAAATGACTAAGAGTAGAAGAGGTGGTGGTGTCCCTGACATGAGACAGAAAGACACAGAGAAAGAAGGAAAGAAAGATGGTCATCGATGAGGTTTAGGAAGGAAGTATTGAAGCTCCTGTTGAGGAAAGGTACCATGGTTACAACGGCTGGCACAGGTGTCGTAAAGTGAAAATATCTCTAAAGCAAAAGTCTGCTTAACTCAGGGCTTATGAAATGGGCAGATACAAGTACAATTACACCAGAATTATTTTTCCTATAAAGCAAACAAATTAGACAACAATAGGCACGAGTCCGTTTTTAGGCTTGAGGCTCTTGCATACAGAGATTATGTATTTATTTGGGTGCAACTCTTCACACAAGTTTCATAATTATATATTATACACAAATAATGTCCTTGATCCATACTCTAATAAAGTAAAACAAAATTACAATATATATTTATCTTCTTCAATTCTGTCAACTGGTTAAAATTATTCATTATTTAAAAAACAATGCTTATCTATATGTTCTCTATAAACATAAAATTAATCTAAAATAAATAGTTTTTGAACATGCTTTTATAGTCACACACAAATATGAAATCATTGCTTATAATCAACAAACATTAAAGTCAAACCATTTAGGCAATAATTTCCATGTGTGTGTACCGACATGCACAGTATAGTGTGATCATACAGTACGCATGTGCTTTCTGAATCTTCTGTTATATTATTGTGACAGTGGCTATTTTCTTGGCGCTTGTCCAGGTCTTTCCAAAGTGAGTGTGATGTGCATCCACATATACAGTATAAGTATGTATATGCGTATGCTTGTGCGTGTGAACTGTGTGTATGTGCTGGTATTGGTGTTGGTGGTGGAGGGGGGTGCAGGTTGCTTATCTGCAGCCCACAGGCAGCTTTTGAGGCTCTTATCAGCAGCTACCACATTGTACGAGCACATCCTCTTGTCCAGCAGGGAGCGGAAAACTCTCCCCACAACACTCTTTCCTCCCTCTCCTTACTCTCTCCAGCCTCACGTCTGCCAGAGCTGGAGCCCTCCGACTGGCAGCCGACTGAAGCATTGTGCTTTTCTGGCCAGCAGAGTGGCAGAGGGAAAGCATAGTCAAGAAAGTAAAAAAGGAGAGTTAGAGGGAATGAAGTGAGGATGACATATGGGCAGGAAGAATGGGACTGCTTTTACGCTCAGAGTGTGTCTCTGATCAAATGGGCAACTTCACTTCCCAAAAACATTTGTCTTTAAGTCTTGGTTTAAACCAGTCTGTCAGTAAATATTTGGGACAAAATTTTAGTCTGACATTTGCGGTCCGACAGTTTGGTTCAAATTGTGACCTCAGAGAGTGAGCAACAGAGGTGACATGCAGCAGAAGAGTGTGAGCTACCTGAAGACGATATATCAACCTCAAGACAAAATACACAAGCCAGTCCAGACCACTGAATGGATTTAACTCGACACATTTAAACTACACTGGATACGACCACATTTTAGTAAGTACAATTTCTAATTCAATACACAACTAAAACTATAGTCAGACATTTTTCATATTTCTCTCTCACAACAAACCCATAAAGCTGGTATACAGACAATCATTTTGGAAAATAATATTTATTTTGAAAATGAATATTAAAATGATTAGCTTGTATTAGAGTTACATAGAGCACAGTACAATAGAAGAAGGAACGAGTCCATACATGAAAAAGAAGGAACTATTTAAAATAAAGCCATGACAACTAGAAAAGAAAACAGGAACACTGTTTATTGCAAAATCTTAGCGACCTGAGAAGTCCTCAAGCTACCTCTATTTAAAATATCTTTATATTTTCTTGTATCATATTCTTGCAGTGGCTTAAAGATATAACTGGCCTGACCAAATAATCAGTAAATTGTAGTAGTTTATTTATGAGTAAATAAAAAAAAAACTTCTACAGGAAGTACCAACAGAATAGTCACGTCTATATTTCAACAATATGTAAATTTACTTTCGGTGCAATTTCACTTCTTAATGCTTGTAAATACACACCATCTAAATAGCCTGTGTGTTCTTTCTTTTGTCTGACAGACTCTTTGAACTAAATTCAATCATTGGTGATTTGGGAAATCTGGAATTGTTGCAGGGATTGTGACTCACATCCTTATAATACACAGCCACTAGAGACGGTTTAAAAAACACAGAATGTCTGGTTAAGGATGTATAAGAAAAAATACAGAGTTCAAAATGTTTTCATAACCACCCCCCAAGAAACAAGACTACAACTGGAATATGGATATTGCCAATGGCATTATTTTGTTACATAATCTGTATGCACTAAATGGCACATAATCCAGGCTGATGGACTTTGGTGTGATCATTTGTGAGCACACCCAACGGAAATTGTTTTTAAGTAAATTTAAGTCGACTATTTAAACTCAATATTTAAAACACAAAAACAAGGTTAAGGTGCGACAGGGAACAGGGGACATGGGCCTGGAGAAGAGATGCACAACTGTCGATAAAAGAGCTTTTCAATGAGACAACATACTGCACACCACTGGCCAGCTAAGAGTACGCATTATGATGGAAGAGCTGAACCCCAGCAGCCCCCCTGCCTCTCCCACTGAAATGCCTCGCTGCTCCTCCTCGTCCTATGGCTCAGTTGGCCATACTTCACCCCAGAGAAAGGCTCTGTCAGATTCCCTCAACAGTCCGCATCCTCCTGACAACACAGAACATCAGGAAGTCTCTACAGACGCAGAACTGACCAGTCAGCAGAGAGACACGGCGGCTACACCACAGTCCATTGCCATGGAGACTAAGGACACTGTCATGAAGACTGAGGAAAACCGACAAGAGGCTAGTGCCAACAGTTCTTCCTCTGCTACCAAAAATGGGACACTGTCCTCTCCACCTCCACTGCTCCCTGCTCCAACCAAAACATCCCCAACGTGTCCTGTCTTGCCTCCAGACCCCAACTCCTGTCTGCCTTCATCCTCTTCTCCTCTTCCTCCTCACATCCCTGTCATCAGTCTGGCCCATAGTAAGCCCCCTCTGCCACTGCCTAATATGCCTCTGACTGCTCTACATCCCATCCCCAATCTGCTGCCTAGCCCACGCAGCGACACCCGCCGAACCCAGGGGACAGGCGTGCCAGGGCTTAATGTTGGGGGTCCAGGAGCTCCTTCACCTGGACCACTAATGCCTCAGCAGTACACACCTACACACCCCTTCTTCAGCAGGTAACTGGACATCTATTTATTATATAACCATATACAAAATTTAGAGAAGTGTATGACACCACTTGTATTGAATCTACATTTGAGAAGAATCTTCTTTGTAAATATTTGTTAGCTTTCATTGTTGTTAATTAAGAGATTAGATAGTAGCTAGTGAAGAAACAGGGGTTAGCTCGAGGACATGCAATGTATATTTGTTAACTTATTATGAAGGCACTTTGACACATAGCCCAAACTACAATTTTATAATTACAACACTCATGTAACAATGCCCAGGTTTTTTGTTTTTGAAACCTTAACTGCTGAATTTCACTTTCTGTGTGTGGCTGTTTTGCTGCAGGATGTGAACTGTTATAAGGTGAAAGTCTCATTTCAATTTTTCAGGGCATATTACCACGTGCTCCGGCAAAGAATTATCTTAATTTTAATTATTATACCATCAATGGTTTTACATTATTCTTCCCCAAAGTCTTAAGATAACCAAATAATAATAATAATAATAATAAAAATAATGTTTTTTTAGTGTTATGAATATCTGAGAATAAGATTCCCTCCCTTTGCCTTTGTGTTTTGCATGTAGCTGAAGGCATTGATCTGTTTCATGTGCCCCAAGGGGACAAGCAAGCGGTCTTAATAACTCTGCCCTAAAACTCTGCATGCACACTCAATCAGCAGCAACAATATAATCACGCCTCAAATTGTTTCCACCATCTTTTTTATGAACTTTATCCTTCATAGGTTTTACTTTTGTTTCAAGAGCTGTTTAGGGGATTTCTAAGTCAATGTTTGTAAAACAAACCCAACCCATGTACCATTCTCTCTTTTGGTGCTCATTAAGTAAAATCCAGGTTTACATTGGATTTTGAATGAGCTTGAGGCACCTGTCACATAGGTCTGCAGTATTTTTTTTTTTTAGCTATTTGTGAGGTTAAAAATAGTAATAATAATAATAATAATAACAATATATCATTTTTCAATAAATTCCTGCACATTTTAGTTTGATCTCATTTAATTTGTTTATGAATTATGCCTGCAGATACCCACTTATATGTAATACAGTCTGCTGTATTTTTTTTCTTTAGTTCTTACTTTGGGCCTTCAGGTGGAAGCTATGGTGTCATTGCCAACAGTCGCATCAGGAGAAGGCCATCTTCACACTATGAGATGGAGATAAATGAATGTGAGAATGAGTTTACGTCATGCTACATAAAATATATATTTCTAAATTGCTCTAAATGAGGGAAGGTTTATTTTTGTTTGGTTTAGTTATTTTTCAGATATGTCATGTGTGAACTGTTTATTGCAAATATAAACATGTTTTTACTAATGCTATCCTTTGTGCTTTCAGGCCCTCCACAGAAACTTGCCCGCCGTGTTTTTACCAACAGTCGTGAACGCTGGCGGCAGCAGAATGTCAATGGGGCTTTTTCAGAGTTAAGAAAACTCATTCCTACCCACCCCCCAGACAAGAAGCTCAGCAAGAACGAGATCCTGCGTCTGGCAGTCAAGTACATTAACTTCCTGGTGGCTCTGCTCAATGACCAGGACAAAGGCAGGGACTCATCGGTGGGTGAGCCAGAGGATGGGAGCGTGGAACCTGGGCTGGACGCTAACAAAATGACCAGTCCTTGTACACCTCACTCTGCTCCACTGCCTTCAGCCCCCCTTGCCTTAGCAACTGCCCACAGAGACTCAACAGAATCAGTCATTGCTCTGGCAAACTCTCCAGCATCGTCCAGTTATGGTGACACTGACAGTGAGGAAAGCTTTGGAGGCAAAACCTCTTTGGTGAGCCAAAGCATTTTGGGAAAGGTCAAAGGCCAGATAAGGATGGTGTCTGCCACAAATGATGAGCGATGACAGCAAAGGACAGAAGAAAAAGGTGTGTAGCCACGTTTACGGACAGGACAGACCGGAGTAGATTTTAGATTTGTTTGAAAGATTTCAGTTTTCGGAGAATATTCTGGTTACGTCAACATTATGAAAAGTCTCTATTAAGCTTTGGTTTTTATCTCATCTTAAATTGATTAAGACTAATGGCCATATTGTGACACTTTCACTGGCATAAAAGAGCAAGCTATTTTTGCTTTAACAAATAAAACGAACAGTCATCTGAACCTATTGAGCAGATGCAGCTTCAAGAAAAAGCCCTATTGACTTTTGGGTGAAATAAAGAATTATGAGCATTAAAATATGTGTTTTAAGCAGAAAACAAAGGTCTTTTCCCAATTTTCAAAAAATCAGTATTGTAGTATAATAAGGGCTGGTAATGTTAGATGTTATGCAATATTCTTAAAAGTACTCAGGACTAAGTGACAACATCATCCAAAATAATTCACATTTTGCTATATTGTGACAATAAGTGACACATTCTCCATTGCGTTTATAATGGCATACAGGACATTACTGGTAGAAGCAGATTTTAATGTTGCTTTTCATTGTTAGAAAAAAGGGGCCTGTAGTTCCACCCTGACATTGTGACACACTTGTACCAGACAGAAATAAAATGTTTGAGTTTGCTGTTCCTTATTTGACATCCTCTTATTTTGCTCCAATAAGACTGCTCTTTGTCAGCAGTATTTCTAAACACTTTACGCCTGAGTTTGCCGTTTCACTTTAAGGAATATTCTGGCATCAAGTATGTTTAAAGGTATCATATGGGGCAAAGACAAATCCAAGCTCTTTGTTGAACTGTAATGACAGATTGATAACGTTAAGCGAAACATTCCAAAGACAGAAAAAAATTATCCAATAATTACTGAGAGCAAGCATTGTAGAGGGTTAAAATGTTTGCTGTATTTTAGTGTGCATGCTAAAAACAAGATATTTTAAAGATTCAGTGATTTATGTAACAGTCCTAGTGTGTGTGTGGTTGTGTGTGAGAGAGGTCCGGGTGGATGTGGGATGTGGTTAAGCATGAGGTTATGGTAGAGGGTTGAAAATGAAGAGTTTTGGGGGTAAGCTGCAGCTGTCAGCCATATCAAACAAGGAAAGGGAAGGCTTACAGTTAGTGCTGTCTCACTGATGGCCAACAGGTGGTGGCTGCTGCAGTGGCGATGGGAGAAAGAGGGGTGAGGAAAGAAGCCACCAGGATGCAAACCCCTATACACCGCTTCTGCACCACAGAACAGGAAAAACGTGTTTCACAATGCTGCTATGGCCTCTCTGTTCAATCTCTTTCACTCAAAACCACAGAGGATTACACAAGGACAAGGAGTCACCAAAAATCATGTTTAGAACAGGGTCATTTTATAGTCTTCAGTTGAATTGAAAAGGGAAATAGAAAAGTACAAACTATCTGGTTCTAGTAATTAGTATGACAGGGGAGTTAACCCATTACTGGCCGAGTGATACAGGAGGCCAAACAGGGTGATGATGGCCAGCCTGGGACCCAGAGATAAAGCCTTGCCAAACTCCACACACCTACTGGCATACACATGCAAGAGTATCGGCACATGTGAGAAATTAAATGCTTTTGTTACTCTCAAAAGAATTTTAAAAGGCTACAGTAAAATAATTATAAGGCACCTTGAGGCACAACTAGAACATGTTCCACATAATGGAGAGCAGCCTTGGTCCACTGAAAATGCTCTGGGCCATTCTCTGTGTGTAATTTGGTGTCTCCATCAGTTCATTTTCATTATGTCTCTATCTGATTGGAAAATATAGCTTTTAAGGAAAAAGATTCAAGGCATTACAAATGGTAAATAGGGTTCTCTTTAATTACACATTAACACAACACACAAATGCACTTACAATAAACCTTCACATATGTTCTCTCCATCATCATTTTTATTTTCCCAACTGTACACACAGGCCACAATTTTCTGTTGGATCTAGACACTTAAACTGAAGTTGCTTTGCTTTACATTTTTAAACAGTTTGGTCAGTCGTTCAATCAACTTTTAACACTTTCTCTGTTTTTACCTGTGAATTGACACTATCTCTAACACTTTTCTCTACGTTCTTTGCTGACCCTTCTGTTTTTTCTAGAGTGCTTTTGTTGCCAATCTTGCGCCTGCCCACTTCAGTAACTGCAGACCCAGCAGCTGCCCCTAGAGCGCCACCTATCACACCTCCAAAGAACACACCGATCACTAGCCCGAGTACCGCTCCTCCAATCACCACCTTTGGCACCTGTTTAGCAGTGTGAGCAATTCTCTCCCACACTGGACTCTCTGCTACCATTTTGGCGCCTGCTTTGGCCCCTGACCCCACCTTTCCCCACACCGGACTCTCTACCACCGTTTTGGCTCCCGTTTTGACACCAGAGCCCATTTGTCCCCATACTGGACTTTGAGCCAGATTTATTGCTCTTGTTCCAATGCCAGCTCCAATGTGCATTGAGCCGTTTGCTAGTAACTGGGCCCCAGATCCTACTTTTTCCCACATAGGACTCGTCGTCGCTGCTTTAGCTCCAGATTCCACACATGCAGAACCATCCTCCGCTACTTTGGGAATTCCATCTCCAACCATTTTAGAACTATGTTCAGTGCTAGCTCCCTTTTTGGCCCACACAGAACTATCCAAAACCATCTTCTGGACATTTTGTGCCCCACTGCCTACTGTCTCCCACATAGTGCTATTTTTAACCGCCTCTGCTCCTTTACTAACCCATGTGGAACTATCTGCCAGAAGCTGGGGCAACATCTTCACACTTGTCTCCATTCTCTCCCTGACTGACTGAAGCAGTGATGGTGATATACTAGAAAGCAAAATTTGAGGAAGGCTCTCAATGTTCATTGTGCTTACACTCATCTCTGCCTCATCCCTTGTTTTCTCAATCTCATCTTCACTCACTTCCTCTTCTTTCAGAGGCTGCATGTAGGAAAACAGGGCTCGCCTTTCAGAGTTGAGTTGCCTAAGGTCTCCTTGTTTGTGACAGTTCTTGTATTAACCCTCTATGTTCTCTGGCTATCTCAACCTGTCTTTGCCTCACTTTGTTCTCTACTTCCTGAAATGCAGGGGAGGAGTAGCATTGTCCTCCAGCCTCCTTTACAGTCTGCTCTACCTTCTCGAGCAATTCAGCCACATTGCTCTCTTCTTTGACTCTCTTCATAACATGAAACCGGTCTCTGCACACCTCTACCAGCTTTAATAGATCCGGCCTCTCGCTAGAAATGTATGCCTCCACACTCTTTTTTCCAGTCTTGCCACTCTCATTTAGTCGGTCTGCAAAAGTGAAGAGGGGTATAGTGTATTTCTGGACAGCGTCTGTGCCAAATACACTTTCGAGGGCTTTGAGAGCCTGCAGCTCAGACTTGGCAGGCTGGTCTACAGGGACGCACAGGAGGAAGGCATGTGGACCAGGGCTTGACAGAGCAATGCATGAGGAGATCTGAGTTCGCACCTCGTCTAGGGTCCTCTCTGAATTGAACCAGTCTGGGGTATCCACCACTGCCACCTGCAGGCGAGATAGAGGCCAGGTCAAATTAGTGATTAATCTAATGTTATTTAAAAAGCATGCAATAGACATCAGCAAGTCTAATCTCATCACCCTTTACAGTATATTTGCAACTGACACAAAACAGAAGAGAATAAACCACTGAAAAGTAGTCTAAAGGTCTAGAAATGTTTTAGTTTTAGTATTAAGTGTGACTCAACAAACCTAAGAATAAAAGCATCTAAAACAAAGTAAAGTTAAAAGACTAACCTTTCTCCTCAAGACCTCAGCCTTTTTCTTCTCACACTCCTGAGTGACAGCAATCAGGGTGTCCTTCTCTGACCTGAACACTTCTTGGGACAGTATGCAGTTGCCCGCCTCACTCTTTCCTGATCCGGACCGTCCCACCAGAACTAAACGCAACTCTGTAGACAATGGAGCCGGTGAGGAGGGAGAGGTAGCAGAGGCCGGTGGAATGGCAAAAGCTGGCGTAGAGGCAAAGGTTGAAGAGGGGGATGAGGAGAAGACAGGTGTGTGAGGTAAGGCTGTAGGGAACACCTCAGGAGCGCTTTCTTCAGTGAGGTTTATCTTGTGGTGAACTGAAAGCAGTTGTGCTGATAAGTCAATGAGAATAAATGTGATTGTCTCAAAACATGCGTATGTCCTTGTGTTTAAAAACAAGCTGACACTTACAAGTGCTGATTAATTTCGGTTCAACTTTGGTCTCAGTCATTTGTGAGAGAATAGCGCCATCTATATAAAAAAAAGAAAATGTCAGTTGTAGGATTTTACATTTAAATGTTTTTTTTTGACTACTTGGTTGCGCATCATTAAATCCAGTTTCTAAATCAAGAAACCTGTTTACCTGACTTTAGACTGTAGCTGGGGGTCCTCGACAGCTGACGATCCTCCACCTGTTGCTCTGCTGCTGGGGTTGAGTAGAGCCCACTGGACACTTGTCTCACATCCAGTCTGTCCTCCAAAGTATTCTTCTGCTCATTTCTCACTTCCTCCACAGGACTCTCAGTGTTTTTGGTTTCTTTGTCTGTACTGAATATTGAAGTGATGCTCTGTCTTTGCACTTCCCTTTTAGCTCTGTAACTTTCCATCAGTTCATGTTTTCTTTCCAATGTTCTTTTCTCTAGCTCTCGCTCTTCAGGTGACTTTATTAAGAGCACTCCACTTTTCTGAACAATGTCATCCACCTGTGCATATAGGATTTATACAAAGTGCAATAGATTTATTTGGGTCATATAAAATGTATTGTACTATATGTATGTAATGTATTTACATTTTGCATATTAAACCTTAAATGTTACACACAATGTTACATTTTCTTGAATTGATTAACATGGGGTTTCATAAATTTTACTTTCAATGCTAAACCAGTTCACACTCTGGCTGGGTGTATAACAGTTTGAGTTTTAAAACAGGGCTGTGCTGGAAACGACAATTTACAACCAACATCAGCCTGTAAAGTACACATCATAAGGCGTTCTACCTCCTGTTAACTAAAGCTGTTTATCACGATGACAATGTTTTTCCCTATTTTTGCAAATGTTTGAAAACTAAAATTCCATATTCCTTTACCTTATCCAACTCTGTAGACAATGGAGCCGGTGAGGAGGGAGAGGTAGCAGAGGCCGGTGGAATGGCAAAAGCTGGCGTAGAGGCAAAGGTTGAAGAGGGAGATGAGGAGAAGACAGGTGTGTGAGGTAAGGCTGTAGGGAACACCTCAGGAGCTCTTTCTTCAGTGAGGTTTATCTTGTGGTGAACTGAAAGCAGTTGTGCTGATAAGTCAATGAGAATAAATGTGATTGTCTCAAAATATGCGTATGTCCTTGTGTTTAAAAACAAGCTCACACTTACAAGTGCTGATTAATTTTGGTTCAACTTTGGTCTCAGTCATTTGTGAGAGAATAGCGCCATCTATATATAAAAAAGAGAAAATGTCAGTCGTAGGATTTTACATTTAAATGTTTTTTTGACTACTTGGTTGCGCATGATTAAATACAGTTTCTAAATCAAGAAACCTGTTTACCTGACTTTAGACTGTAGCTGGGGGTCCTCGACAGCTGACGATCCTCCACCTGTTGCTCTGCTGCTGGGGTTGAGTAGAGCCCACTGGACACTTGTCTCCCATCCAGTCTGTCCTCCAAAGTATTCTTCTGCTCATTTCTCACTTCCTCCACAGGACTCTCAGTGTTTTTGGTTTCTTTGTCTGTACTGAATATTGAAGTGATGCTCTGTCTTTGCACTTCCCTTTTAGCTCTGTAACTTTCCATCAGTTCATGTTTTCTTTCCAATGTTCTTTTCTCTAGCTCTTGCTCTTCAGGTGACTTTATTAAGAGTACTCCACTTTTCTGAACAATGTCATCCACCTGTGCATATAGGATTTATACAAAGTGCAATAGATTTATTTGGGTCAATTAAAATGTATTGTACTATATGTATGTAATGTATTTACATTTTGCATATTAAACCTTAAATGTTACACACAATGTTACATTTTCTTGAATTGATTAACATGGGGTTTCATAAATTTTACTTTCAATGCTAAACCAGTTCACACTCTGGCTGGGTGTAACAGTTTGAGTTTTAAAACAGGGCGGTGCTGGAAACGACAATTTACAACCAACATCAGCCTGTAAAGTACACATCATAAGGCGTTATACCTCCTGTTAACTAAAGCTGTTTATCACATGACAATGTTTTTCCCTATTTTTGCAAATGTTTGAAAACTAAAATTCCATATTCCTTTACCTTATCCAGCAGAAGCTGGACCTGCCTCCTGTCTTGTCGCCGGCGGTTGTTGATGACATGGTACCTTCCATTACAGCGCTCAATTATCTGTGTCAGGCCGGGATCCTCTTTCTTTAAATAGTCCTACAGATACAAGTTGTGTTCCACAATCAAATATCTTAGTTGAACTCTAAGTCATAAAACCTGTAGTCAGAAACTGTAATACCTCCACTGACTTTCCCATCAAGTAGTCTCCACATGTAAGCAGGACCAGTGTGTGATTCAGGACATCGCTCCCAAACAACTTCTCCAGCTCTGCAGGAACCGGAATCTCCATCTGACAGTAAAAAGAGATTTACAATAATTCAAAAGAAATTTAGGAAATCCATTAATCTCATGATTTCATCACAAAGCCTACCGTTGTGAATTGAGATACAGGTATAAGCAGCAGAATGGCATGCGGGCCTGGGGCCAGGAGCATCATAGCTTTCTCTGTTTCTTTTTGAATGCTGTCCTCCATTTGGCCTTTATTCCAGTACCATCTAGGTGCCTCCACCAGGCTCACTTTCCTTCCCTCAGAGAAACCCTGCCGCTGCTGGATGTCCCTGGACATAGTAAGAGAGAGAGGTGCTTGCTGGTCCAGAATGGTGTCTGCTGAGGAGGTCTTTCCACAGCCAATGTTCCCCAGAACAAGAAGTCTCAACTCTGGGGAGGATTCACTGACACCCCCACTAGGGTGAGCACTCATGACTGAAGAAACAAAAAGGAAAATACAATCAATAAATCAACTTTAGAAATAGTAGTAGTATAATGTGTGTGATCTTTGTGTGTTGAATGAAACCCCCTTCATTAAGTACTGAGGCAGAATTTCCTTGACTCACTGTATCTACATTTTTAACAAGAACCATTCTTCCCTTATCTCCTTGTGTTCTTTATTACTCATGCAAAGTAATATGCCACACCTTACCCATCCTGTTTAACTACATTCTGTTTGAAATTATATTTAAACACTGCGATAGATGCACAAGACATACACAAATGTAGACCACAACAAATGTAGAATTATGAAATGTATTCTCTAAATCAAAATTGATTTGATCTATGCATAATTCATACATATAGTGATGAGGATTAGACATAACAACAATAATTAAGAACATACATGACCTAACTTAGTACTTTTAATATATTCAAAGATGTTGAATAATAGTCAGCCATTTAAAACAAAAGAAGCATACTTACTCAAATGTGTCAAGTTAAACGTATGAAGTGTTAAGGTATTGCCTCCTCTGAGTTTTTCCGGCTGGCTACTATGAGCTTATGTCGGCTACCAGGATGACAACTGGTTGAGATTTGCAGTGACAGGCAGGTACCAGTCTTGCCACTCCCAGATTTTAACAAAGAAACTTTGGTTTCTTCTGGATGCACAACAGGTTTTTTTTTTCCTCATGCCACAAAGCATTCCCTAAAAGGGAGGAGGGTGTATCCCTAGGCACCTCTGAATGAATTTTTAGTTTATTAATGCTGTATTACTGCCTCACCCTTTTAAGTGTCAAAATTTGTTACTGGCTGTCAAACGTGATGTCCTTAAGGGCTTGTTAAGCCTAGAAAATAGATTGCTTTTTGAATCGAAAACCTGTAAAAATTGAATATTGACCAAAAAAGGATCAATCCAAGCCTTAAGCTATAATAAAAAAAATAAATAAAAAAACATGGTTTCACTAAAATTTTATATGAAGACAATTATGTAGTACCAAAATTAACATAACAAAAAATATGTAACAACATTCAAATGATTTATTTTACTCCTTTAAAATAATATCAAAATGGAAATCAAAATGGAAATTTAAAGAGGACAACACAAAATATTGTAGCATTGCCCTGAATATTTCATATTTCACGCAAAATAATGTTTTTTCTTTTTGAGACTTTTATGTAATGTCTTGAGGTCATTGTCCTTCACAGCCCAGGCATCACATAGGAGACATTTTCCAGAGTGGAGTCCTTTAAAACAAGTGATACATAATGTACGTGACAGAGGGACATGTGCCATATGCTGTGTGGGTGTATTTACTTACCACTGTGTGCTCTAAACATCCCTGCAGCTCTGGGATCTGTGAGGTTAGAGATATTAGAGGAGCAAGGGTGCACAGCAGAGAGTCCAAGAGGACAGACAGACTTTTAGACACGCACACCAGTTTCTAGACATAAAGAAAATTGTATCAACAAAAAGACAAATACTTACATATTGTAACTCTAATCTAACTCTCAACCTTATGGTCTTTTTCTACTGCTCGGAGTTTGATTTTGTTTTGAGCTTAAAAGTTATATTTGTTAAGATATTTTAGCACCTACATCTGTTTCTTGTAGGTATTGTCCAATCAGTGAAAGTGATTCTCCAAGGAGATGCATGTATGCAGCAGCAGTAACAGGATCATTCTCTGAGCCTTCTGGCACCCTGGTTGGGGACCTGAGTGAGTCCCACACTGAACCAGTAGGTCTACACGTAAAGCTTTTGGGCCAGTTTGTATTAGGTACAGGTGCACACATGAAAGGACTGACCAACAGTGGACCAGTAGTGTCCACTGTTGAAGAGGAAACAGGAAAAATGTAACAGGGACTGTGTGGCACTGGAGTTGAGGAAATGGAAGCTGGCTGCGTAATAGGAGAGCTTGTCATGTTGCATTCCAACATGGAGACATCATAAGTCTAGAATAAATAGAAATGTACATGATACAAATAAAACATTGAACGATTAATAAACATTCAATGGCGCTCTCTAGTGTCCCGTTTTAAGTATTTGAATGGCTAATTATTAACAGTACTTAACGGTCTCACCTTGTCCACTCCTGACAGGTCAGTCTTCCTGACCTGTCCTGTGACAAAAGCGCTGCATACCCCAGGGAAGACCATGAGGACTCATGGGCACACTCAGGTTCACTGCCTGAAATGAATAATATAGAAGATAATACTAATAGACCCACATATGATATACTAACATAATAGAACTCCAGAGGCCTGATGCTAGAAGCCGATTTAGGCTTTGATCCAGGTTAGTTTGAGCAAACTGAGTTTTCTAGCTCCAGAAGGTGGTTTGGTTTTGAGCAGGTTTCCTTGCCATGGTAACCTACACTACACAGCTACCCTGCTCTGGAGCAGGTTTTATTCTGGTTTAGAGTCTGCAAAACCAAAGTGGACCAATCAGCTGTGAGCACAGTCACAAGGATCTGATTCTGCATAAACAAAACCATTTGTTCTTGCCCTTTTTTTTTTCCTCTCTTTTGAGTCAGAGAGTATATTTTAATAAACTATGCACAAAAACAATGTAGATGAATCAAATGTTTTTGAGTCATCCTTTATTATTTTAAGCTATTTTCATGATTTTTTACAGGTTATTCCCACCAAGTGTGAAATAACATGAAATATGTAGAGGCCATTAGATTTTAAACTGATCTTGCCTTAGTGTGAGCCAATTAAAATTATTGTCTTAAATGTTACACATTTATACAAGCAGTTTTTTTTCTCTTTCTTCCATTTTTGGCGATGATCATGTTGCTTCCAAGCCTCCCTCATGGAACCTCTTAAAACAGTCCTCGAGTAAGGGCGCCGCCATATGGCAATATATAGCAATATATACAGTGTTATACCGCCGTCCACCAGAGGGCAGGCTCCAAAAGCGGAAGTATAAAAAGTAGAAACCCAATGGCACTTTACAGGTGTAAAAATTATGTTTACAGCCTGGTACAAAAGATGGCTCTGCTCTCTAGAGCTAAGTTTTTACTACATGACAATGATTAATATGATTAATATGTCTGTTTATGCTATCTGAAAACTATTGTTTGAGTAAAAGCCGAAAAGCCCGGATGTAACCGCCATTTTATTGCCCTGTCGTAATGACAATATCGATGAATAGGGGACCAATGGGCAGATTACATCCATGTTGATTTACAATCTATGGTTGCTTCCCGTTTCTCAGCAGGAATAGCCCTTTTGGTCCCGCCCCCTTACCCCACTAGGTTGATTGCGATTGGCTGTTCACTGCACGGACACACCCAGTAAGAACTGGTTTAACCTGAGGTGAGTTGATAACTAGCATCATGCAAACAATTATCCCCAAGTGACTCGGTTTGGATTTATCAACTCAGAACTTACTCTGCAACTCTGAATTTGTTCAACCGGCTTCTAGCAACAGCCCTCAGGCACACTGAGTAGCATAGGTTAGTTAGTCTATATAAAATTGTGTTGCTTACCACATGAGTGTATTTCATTGTTAAGGTAGACCAATGATTCCTAGACAAAAATCAAAAATGTATTATTTGTAAATATAATTAGAAAACCACAGAAAAAAGACATGAGCCCAAATGAGCTGAACATGTTAATAAGTGATATGCTACTTGTATAAAAGAATGAAATGCTAAGGCTAATCAAACCAAAAAAAAAACGTAAACATTTTGCATTGAACAAATAAACAGTTGATGCAATGAAAGTGGGTGCAGGGAGGCTGTTACCTTGTAAGGACTATTGTCAGAGAGTCTTTCGAGGCCTTCTTCATTATCCAACCCCAGTCTGAGATTTATCATATCCATCTTCACATAATCCATGTCTTTTTTTCTTTACTTACTTAAAAATAGAATAATTATCTATAGTTACCAAACGTGTATTGGAAAAATGTGCTCTGCAGTGTAGCTTACGTTTAGCACATGTTTGGTCTGGAGTCAGCTGCCTTCAATGATGAAGGCGTTAATCATTAATCCCGTTACACCTGTTTTCACCTTTTCCCCCGCGGTCCTATGAAACAACTTGACATTAGCAGCTATAGGCTACAATATAATGTATGCCCTTTTATTTTTTCAGGTTTACTATGTGCTAGCGCCAATAAATTAGTTCCCCCACACATATCACTCAAGTTAACTCCTGAGGACAGAAAACCGCTGACTTGTGTTTAGACTTTGACCCCACCCCCCGCGCTCTGATTTTTTTGCTGACACATGGTAAGCCGGAGAGAAAGAAGAGTGATTTAATTATTAATTAGTTATTGCTACTCCCAGCTTGTCGATCTGCTCTAGAACATCCTGTACTGTTGCACTTTTGTTGACTTAGCCCGTAGTTATGGCTATGATGTAGCCTACAGTGTATGAATAATTGTAGCCTGTAGCCTAACTGTAGTTATTTATTCTGTTCATGTAGGCTATAGTAAGCATGCTTAAATACTGATTCTTATAGGCCTGTTGTTTGTCTGAAAAGCGGTTGGTAGCCTAAATATAATATGAAATGAGAACCTCTTGTAAGTATTTACACCTATAGTTAATATTTTAAAATAAACTATAGCCTACATGATGCTCACTTTAATGTGTAGGCGACATAGTCTAGATCCAAACGATTCAACATAATTACCACGCACGAAAACCTGCTTGTGAGTAGTCTTGCTGTAATCATGTGATATTTTCCTGTGTTAGTCACTCTGTCAACCTTTCCTCTGTCGCAGCATAAGAAACTACATGGTCATGTTAAGTCTCAGCTCCTCCTTCCATTTTACAAATGAATCCTGCAGAGTCATGCTTCAAGCAGGCTGCTCCTCCCCTCTGATTTTCCAGACTAAACTTCCTGAGTCATGGTAATTCCCATAGTCCCTCCCCTTCCTAACTCTAAAGTTGCTGCTTCATGTTAACGTTTTCTCCCTCCCTGCTGTTTTTGCTGAAGATGCTGTATCATGTTTAGCACAGGCATTGTGGCACTGGTTTCCTGTTTTCATTCAGCTGCTGGGGGAGGAGACAGGGAAGTATAAAAGAAAGCTTGAACTGTAGACAGAGAGCAGAAACTGAACGGGACATTCTCTGACAAAGCAGTGGAGCACTGAGGACAGACCAATTACTACGAGGAAAAGATTACTTTGGAAGTGGTAAGAGCTTTTACTTTTAAACTTTTCATATATATTTAATTTCGGTAAAATAACTTTTCTGTCATTTTAGGGCCACAATGGAGACAGAGAAGAAGACACAGACAACAACAGAAGAGATCATGGACCTGTGAGATTGAACTACTGAGATTTATTAAATAAACATACTACAGATGCATAGCCAAATGATTAAAGATTGTATATTTCTTCTTCCAGGGATCTGTCTGAACAAATAAAAAAGGTGACCAAGGAGAGCCATGTCAGGGCAGAAAACACTGAGCTGATGCTCAGCTTTCAGAGGGGTCAGGTCACATTACCACAGTACAAGGTGCCCATACAATATGCAATAACTTAACTAAATGTTTGTTTGACCATCTGTTCATGCTGATATATTTGTCTAACATGACTTGTCCTCTTCAGCTTCTGTTGTGCTCGCTCCATGAAATCTACCAGGCTTTGGAGGAAGAGCTGGACAGGAACTGTGATCACCCAGGTGTTGCACCTATCTACTTCCCTGTAGAACTAGCCAGACTGATGTCTATCGAGAAGGACCTAGAGTATTTCTATGGACCAGATTGGAAAAAGAAGATTTTAGTGCCAGCAGCCACTAAAAGATACTGCCACAGACTCAGACAGGTACCACCTGCTTCTTTTTAAAGTACAAGTTCTCCACTGGATTATACGTCATTTACAAAAAATGTATTTACTTTATTTTAACAGATTGGTAATGAAAACCCAGAATTATTAGTTGCCCATGCTTACACCCGTTACCTTGGTGACCTGTCTGGAGGTCAGGTCCTTGGCCGAATTGCACAGAAGTCTATGGGACTGAAGAGTTCTAAAGGCCTCTCTTTCTTTGCGTTTCCTGGAGTTTCTAGCCCTAATCTTTTCAAACAGCTGTATCGCAGCCGCATGAACAGCATAGAGCTGACAGAGGAGGAGAAGAACAGCGTGTTGGATGAGGCTGTCACAGCTTTTGAGTTTAACATCCAGGTAAACACTCACTTACCAGCATGAAAAACTGATCACCTACAAAAAGACAACATATTCTTCTTTATTTGTACTGAAAATATTAACATCTCATGTCAATTCTCATGTTGCACAGGTCTTTGATGATTTACAGAAAATGCTAAGTGTCCCAACAAATATGCAGCACAGTTGTTCAGCTGATTCCACATTGGTGAATAGCAAAGCACCCCAGATCCACAGAGGATTCATCAAAACTTTTCCACTGCTACAAATGGTTTTGGGATTCTTTGTAGCTCTGGCTACTGTCACAATGGGAATCTATGCCTTTTAGACAACATTATTTATGTTTGAAATTTTTACTTTCTTTTGATATCACAAACAATTTGCTAAAAGGGAGGAAATTCCAACACTGAAAATTATGTGTAAATATTTTTATTTTTTCTAAAAAAATTTGTACTGTAAAAATGTAATTGTTAAGAATAACGTGTTATATATTCTATAGACCTATAAAAAGTATTGAATAAGAATCATAACCAAACAGTTCTCAACAATACTAATATGTGCAATATGTGCTCTTTTTGCAATATACTGTATGTCTGCTTTTTAATAAAAAATAATTTATGCTAATATTTGTCACAGATTACTTAATTTACCTCATTTTATCAAAGGCTTAAAAAAACAAATCAGACTTGTAAAATTTGGTATCCACTTTTATTGTGGTTTTAGACATATGTAGTGACCACACACTGTATAAATGAAAACACAAAAAATGATGGTAACAGCAAATATTTTGACTTTAACATGGGCTCAAGCTTTGTTTAACAGGACAGTGCTGTATCTGTATCCACCTAGAGGGAAAATGTCAAAATCAGAAATGATTGTACTTCACAGGAATTGGCTAACTTCAGCCTGAAAGGCACAGCTGCACATTAACTTAGAAAAGTTAAGCTTTTGTCACCTAATATTGTCCAAATATTTAACATGTAAAACATTTTACATTCAAAATCGAGCAACTTTCCATTGTGCATTCAAAGGTTAATAGATTGTGCAACTGTACGCATTTTGACACGATCCAGGAGCACTGTGGATGCATCACATGTTTTAAGAAGGCAATAAGTACAAACCAAATTTTATTATCCAAATGAGGAACTACAACATAGTTTAGAGATAAGGTCTTTTACTGACTGTAATGTCAGTAAAACATCTGCACGCAAATAACATTATCACACAAACATACACAAGCCAAACACACAACTGTCTACTTTTTGAGCTACAGGGTACCACATAAGGACAGTCCCAAGGTGCTTCAGGGGTAATTGCACAGCTTTTCTTATAAAAATGTCACTAGTTGTAAAAAGTGTCAAACAAAGATGGACTCAATGAGAAGAGCAATCATTTGTAAAAGCATCTTGTAGATAATTTAACCCAAAAGAATAAAAAATAAAATCGATTAGATTAAGTTAAACAAACTAATGTAAGATAAAATTACTTCATTAACTACTGTGTTTGTAAAATTGCATTTCAGTAGAGGCAAGTGTCTTTGACATTCACAGTTCATGTTTGCTCTGTACAATACTGGTCTGCTCTAATCACCAACAACTCTTTTGCACTTTCCTATTGCACAATAAATCATGTATGGAAAAGTAAAAGACCTCAGCAACTTGCACTAAACACTTTTTACACTGTTATTTATAGAAAAAGGAAATTACTTTGCAGTATTAATTTGCTACTTAAACAACTTCCAAGATTTCTTATTAAGGTTGATTTGGCACATTACCCACATGTCCACTTGTAAAAGGCAAAAGGTTTAAATACTTATGTCATACCAAACTGTATTGCAGACTGGGACTGTTCCCATCTACATAACATCCTTTACCTGCTAGAACAGCTAGGACATGTTTTGCTAAATAGACACATTGCAGTTTAACGTGAGGAGCTCCTCAGTTCGCCTCATAAGTAGACAGCAGAGCAGCATCCACCGGTTCCATGCAGGATGGGCAGGTGAAGGAGCGCATCAGCCAAGGGTCAATGCAATCCACATGATAAATGTGTAGACAGGGCAAGAATTGAATGGGGTCGCCATATTCAAAATCCATCATGCAGATTACACACCTACAAGAAGACACAATTAGACAACCCACTTTTTAAATAGCCAACAAAACGATGTTTGATTTACTACAGGAGGTTTGTTAGGGCCTCACTCTTTAACTTTCTTGTCAGATGGGTCAGAACCAGGGTCAAAGATGCCTTTGGGCAGGTGCTGGATGAGACCAATGCGTTGAGCAATGCGGACCTGCTCCTCCTCTGTCAGCTGGCTAGCCAGACGACTTTCACCTGGGGTGGGATGGTACACTGGCTGTATACGCTCCTAAAAAAGAGAAGACAGCTTTATCATATCCGTAAAACAGTGGCTGTAACCTTAATATTGCTGTTTGATACAGATGCAATCCCCGAAAAAAAAGTTGTGCCTCTGCTATGTCCTAGCTTTTTTTCTTTTTAGAAGTCTGTATTTTTACACTTTAAACACTCAAACGTGTGAGACGGGGTCTTGATAGCCATGTTTTTACATGTTTAGCCTCAACTCAGAGTAAGTTAAACTTGAAATATTGGAAACTCAAATGTAAATCTAACCTGGTCACTGGCAGACTTTATTCCTCTAACCAGAGTTTCCTCCACAGCAGCATCCTAAAAAAGCTCTTTGAGGAGTAATTTCTCAATTCATATAATTGTGCACACCCAATTTAAACAAACTGAAAGTCGAAAGTTAAATATTTAACTTTCATTTCAAACTTTGAGCACTTCATTGTATTCAGCCAGTATAGATTCACATATTAAAAAGCTAATTGTCCATATATGTTCAAACTGCTTTGTAAAAATGTCCAATATGTGGAAAGTTAATATGATGGTCCGTTGCAAGATTGTGGCCTGCCATATATTTAGTTACAAAGTGCAAGTAGGCTTATTTTGTGATTTTGTTATCAAATCAGGAAATATTTTTCAAAGTTTATTACAACAATAGTCAAATTGACAAATTAGCCAGTGGTCAGTGACACAACATAATATAATGCTTTAATATTGTTGATACTAAAATTATTGCAGATTATCCAGTATTAGTATAGTATGTGCCTACGTTCGGTTTTTAACTTGGTAGTTAATAAGTTGACATCATATGCATCTTTAGAGGAAAGCCTGCTACTGTCCAGCATAATACGACGATTCCCCTGACCATTGATGTTTTATTACTAAAAATACAAAAAATAAGAGTAAAAAATAATTGACTCAGCTTCAGACAATCAGGGTTGATAGTAAATCCCCTCTCTAAGTGACGGACTGACACACACACCTGGTATGGCGGCGGAGGCTCCCCAGGAAGGCTGCCCCCCTCAGACTCGTTCAGCAGAGACACGTCGTCCGCTCCTTGAGAAAAAAGACAGTTCCCCATTGAAGTGACACCACCATGAGAGTGCCAACTAAATAAAAGACCGAGACAAACTTTAAACAAGCGTCAAAGCACCACTAGCGAAAATCAAGATGGAAGTGCCTTGTTTTTTTGTTAGCAGAAGCTGTGTTAGCTCATTACGTGGTCTTCATTTGAACAAAATCCGACAGAATAATTGGTAAAATAACTCTGTCGAAGAATCTCTGTTACATTGATATATAATCTCAAGAGAAATAGTAAGTGACAAGGCTTTGTTATCTAAATATCACGACAACTCTTGGGAGTATCGTTTATCATTGTCGTACAGTGTTTACAAAATGTAGAGCGGATGTGTCGTCAACGGCAGGCTTTGTTTAGCTACTTCCGCGAAACATTTGACACGTAGGGCCTTTCCGAATCGACTCGCTACACCCTCGCCCTACTCACTTCCAATCGATTTCCGCGTTTTTTTATTTACAATCTATGGTTCACGCAAAGGATCCGCCATACTAAGGGCCGTCTTATTAGACCCTCCTACAAATTCGCTCGCTGTGTGTAACACTGGCTTCCGGTTCTCATGACAGGCGCTCCAGACAAATGAGGTTCCGCATTCGCTGTAGAAGCATACATTTCGAAAACAAGATGTCAAATTATTTAGGCATTCATAAAGTAAAGAGTACATTCAGATCACATATTCGTTTTCTTGTCTGGGAAAAACCCAGACATGTAAGACTAAATTGTTTGCACCACATGCTTTAAATTGGAAATGTGAAAACACCTTAGGAGCATCACCAACACAGAAAACACACATTAACGTCTTTGTTTTCTAACATATCTTCTTTTCTGATTTTTTAAACTACATTTTACAGATTATTTCCACTAATAACCGTGGTGACAGAGAGGACCTGCTCCTGTCAGAGCGAGGGGAGTGTGTCTAAAAGGAGAGTACACGAGTCAGACCCTACTCTGTGATTGAGTCACTACACACCGAAGTGGATAGGGAGCCAATTGGGAAAGGGCCGTATAATAAGGTTAGAAGGTATGATAATAAGCCCAGGCTAAGTCCAGCGGCATACATACCTGGACTCAACAAGAAATTACAATATACATTTTTTGTCTTGTCTTTTATAATTTGAGAATTTATAGGAATTTATAAACTTAAATATGAAATGTTGCTAAGATAGTGAACTATAGGCCCACTAACTACAATATAATATAGTCCTACATATTGTTTTTCCTTTTTATGTAGATATTGCAACTGGTTTCTAAAGAAGACCATGACAACAGAAGTACAGTCAAGAACATCCTTTTATTCAATCAGGTGCTGCTCTTTTCAAACTGTTTTTCTTCTTATGGAAAAAAAACTGTAATTAACACATGCATTTCACTTAGAGCTCTGGGGGTGTGCTCACACAAAGAAGTGATGCTGCACTGAGGGCATACATAGATAGGAGGTGCAGAAGAGCCGGGAGTCAGGGGCCACAGTTGCTGCCATTTAGCTAATTACCATTAACCAGTTGCAGAGTAAATCAAAATAAACAACAAAAAGACACAAAGCAGTCCAGCATGAGGATAAAACTGGAAGGAGGAAATGGAGGGACTTCCTGGTATTCTCATAATTTGAGAGATCAGGTTGAGCTTTGTATTTTGTAAATGGCTAATACTGCTAACCCACCATTTAAAATAATACTTTACTTGACGACATTAATTCAATAGCACATGGGATCTGTCCTAGAAGTGCAAACCCTCTTTTTAACCTCATGCTAGACTCTTATAAGGTGCTTGTAGCTTAAATTTACAGTCCAGGGCTTCCTCAAAAGGAGCCTAAACAACATCATACCCTGATAACAAGCAAAGAAATCCAAATTTTAAACAGAATGGGGGAAAAAAAAAAAGGTAAAAAATAAATACAAGAAACTCTAACCTTGTGAAAGCAGCCCCATTTCCAACAGTTCATCCAGCTCTCACAACCCTATAGTCTTCTTCAGCACAAACTGAATCCCTGCCTTCCCTTCTAATCTCACTCTGGGACACCCCCAGAAGCCCATCAGCGTAATTTGTTCACTTACATTAGCTGTTGAATGGAGAAGCTGAAGATGGGTATGGTAATACACTGTGAAGCATATAGACAAGAATAACATGTGAGCTAACTGCATTCTGCTCAGACAATTTTTTTTAACCCTCCTCAACAGCAGAGAGGGCGAGAGAGACTGACAGTGAAAGATAGTGTATGTGTGAGAGAGAGAGAGAGAGAGAGATGAAGAGCAACAGACAGACAGACAGACAGTTACAGACTACTCCAGTGTCTAAGGGAAAACAGACAATGGAGACACAGGGCAAGAAAAAAGCAAGAGCTGAACGAGAACTTTTTTTGCCTTTTCAAACTTTTTTTTTTTTTTTTACATCAGTTATCAATAAAAAGTAAAGAACTAATTCACACCATTTTCCTTTTGTACTATATATATATATACTGTATATATATACGGCTTTGAAAAGGAGGAGGGGGGGGGGGTGAGGATGTTTATCAAGGCAAAAGGGAAAAGTTGCCCCTGGTTGCTTAATGACGCAGATTTTTTTGCCTCAATCCAGCACCCGGGGGCAACCCTCTACCTCGAGCCATTTTGAAAAGGGCAATCTGGATTACAAAATGGAGTTTGTGAACAAAAGGCACTTTTAAGGGACAACCTTTAACTGCTGGGAAACTATACACTACAGCACAAGCACTAAAAGAGTCATTTACAGAGGAGGGGTGGAACAGGGGAGAGGCTCACTTTGCTACCTGCTTCATAAACAGTTCAGATTCATAATTGGTTTGATTATTTGCTCCTGTTCTGCATCTTGTATAATTTCACTCCAGTTTACAATCTGCTGAGATTAGATTCAGAAAATTCTAAAACATGACCAAAAGAACACAAAGCACCTCATAGGGGAGGAGAGTGTCTGGTATAAATAAATTTAAGTGGGAAGGATAATCTTTGTTTTTTGCTGGTGAGTTTCAGGCAGTGAATGGGTTCATGTTAATAGAAAAGGGAATAGGTATAATTATTCTAAAGGTTGAACCAAAATGCCTTTTGTGACACAACCTTAAAGAATAGGAACCTCTCCCCCACTCATACAATAGAAGACTACAAATAGAGAGGAATAATGCTGTTTCCTAAAGATTTTTGTTCTTTAATTTATAATAGTTCTGAAAGTACTTTATAGTGTTAAAGCACCAGTTTTTATCTGATGATAGAGAATTTTCTCAAGTTGTGTAGATTTGTTTCCTTCAACCCTCCCACATTTTATAAACAAATGATTACACATAAAACATTAAAAAAGACAAAGAAAATAAAAACAAATACCCCAAGTTACAAAGACTAGGATTTTTTCATGGCCCTCTAGTTTAGAGTCCTGGAGCTTATGGACTTGAAACAAATACATTTTTTTTCTCTTTTCATTTAGCTTTCTTAAAAATCTCTAACAGACAAACACAATGATCTACCCAATGCATTGCACGTGGCTCAATCGACACATATTTTTCAATAATACTTTCCATTAAAAAAAAAAACATAACTTTTTTTTCTTCAAACCTTCTGCCGGTTTCTGACATGTTTATCTAAGTATTAGGAGGCTGCACAGCAGATGGCAATGGTGGATCATTTGATTCATACTGGTAACAGTAAGGTCATGTTACAAGGTAGTGGGAAAATGTGAGTTCAGAAAATAACTAGACTGCCAACCAGCTCTGGCAGCAGAATGAGCACGTCATAAAAATATATGTATACAATCTCTTTCTCTTTGTGTCTTTACAAAAACTTTCAATCAATCCTACACCAATGGTTTCCTATTCTTGGTAGAAGAGTTAAAATTAAGTTTTAGTCAACTAATTACTTGTAGGGATTACAGAGGCACTTTATATATTCTTATATGTTTAGTATAGTTTAGTATATAGAACTAATGTTAATAGAGATGCTGTTAAAATGCGCTCAACCTTTTTCACTATTCCTGCAAAACAACAGGTAACAGCTAGGCAGTCCAGTTATTTTTTGAGGTCTACATATGTTGCGTTTCATCATGTAAATAATACCATTATGAATTTCAAATTGAACATTTAATTTACATTAAAATATCTGAAAGTAAAACACAATTCCTGGTTGAATGAAAAACCATTAACAAAGGCAGTTTGGAGAACCAAATATAAAGGCTTCCCTTTATTTTTCAATGTCGTATGGAAGGTTGTGCTTGTGTATTCATAATGAGCAGCTGTGTGTGTGTGTGTGTGTGTGTGTGTGTGTGAACATTCCTGGGGTTGTGAGTTAATGGCTAAAGTATACAAGATGAAGCAATGCAAAAGGTGATGAGCTGTTGTTTACGGTGCTGTCATATATTAGAAATATGAGAAACTGCTGTTACCGTTTCTGTGTTTGAGTGAATTCTGAACATAAACCTAGAACATATTATTGCAAACTAAAAAAAAATGTGATAACATGCCAGAAAGGGTTTAAACAATCCAAGAGAGACAAAATCAAAACCAATCTGCCAAAATAGAAATCCAAAGAAAAGCCAAAAAATATAAAGCTGCTGGTGTTATTTTTTACTGTAAATTAATCTATGAACGATACCAAGATGTGTTGCTGAGGTTGCGTGACAGACTACACTAGAGAGAATGTTGTGTGTGTGTGTGTATGTATGTGAATGCATATAAGGAACTAGACTTAATGATTAGCACAGCCACATTCCTGTCTAAGCCACTTTCCCCCTCATCTGACTTTTAATGTGCAATACATTTCATCCCTAATTAAAATTAATAGTGCATAGGAAGGGGACGAAAGAGCATGCGTAGAGTTAGTGTTATGACTGTCATGTGTTCACTTTCCCACAACTGTCTCATGGCTATCACTTCTCTCACAGCAAGACACCCTTATACTTGACAGATAAACAAAGACTAGCCACTTAGTGCATATATGTCACACCATTTTATGGTGTAATTGACCAATCAGAAATAAAATCGACTGAGGGCTGAGCAGTGGATGTAATAGACTAAGACTGTGTGGCTGTGCTCAGAGATGTTGTGCAGTTGTGAAGCACTGAGTGCCAGGTGGCGTGCTGACAGGAGGGGTCATGTCTCAGGAGAAGAAGTGCATGATTAGAGATAGGAAGCTGTGCTATTTTGGTGGCAATCCTGACCATTCTGACCATTTCCACTTTTTGTGTACTTGGATCTCCCAGCCAATGCATGGAGTTTCATTGTGGAGACAATAAAATAAAAAATAAAAAATTGTCAATAAAAAAGGAAAGATGTATATTGGTCATTTATTTAATTTGCCCCACTTTTCCTTTCATTTCATAGTGTGTGAAAGAGACAGTTCCTTAGCTTCCTCTTCCTTCGTTTTGTGTTATGAGCCTGTCCACTCAATTTCATCGAAGCTTCCTGCATAAAGGGCATGGACGTTCCAGTTCAAATTGTGCTGAAATGGGCATCCTCTTGGGGTTGATGGGTTGTCCGGGTTGTGTAGAAGTACTTTCAATGGTGTTGGCAAGAGAAAAAGACCTTTAGTGTCAGCAGTTTGTTTTTTAGAAGTGATTTTTAGAATTCCAATTTTCATGAAACAATTTAAGCTGTGTTTTCAGTGATGCCTTGTCAGAGGAACCAGGACTGTAGAGAAAAAGAAATAAAGGTTTATTAGAAGATTTCATGCAGAACATAAGATTGAGGTATCAAGAGGGGTTTAACACTTTTTATGCTATTCTTCTCCATCCACTAGGTGGCCATATACCCAAGTCTTTGAGTAATTAATGACTTCATCTGTCCACATACAGTATACTAGAGAAGTTTCTAGCTCAACTTCAATTTCTGTTTAAAGAACATTTTCTTCATTAAAAGCTCCTGTGTTATTTCAGAGCTCCAAAAGGCATCAAGGCAGCAGTTTCTGTTTCAGACAGAACAGCCTTACAGTGAGCAAACCAGAGACTATAACTGCTCTGTCATGCGCTACCAGCTTTCATGTAAGGTGATCATCCTAATATGTCTCTGCTCTGTGAGTCTGAGTAGTCTCAGGCTACACTGTAGAGCTATTGAGGGAGGTTACTCCCGGGATCTCGTTTCTCAGTGATAAGAGGCAAAGAGGAGTCTCTGGCATGGGTCCAGCTGTTTTTTGGCTGCTGTTGACATTCCACAGGCCATGGCCAAGGGAATGCTGTTGATCACCCCACTTTTTTTAACAGCAAAGTCTGTGGTCCCCCACTTAAGCAGACCCTCCTTTTAACCCATATTTCCTCTGTTTTAAGAAAACCACTCCTCCTCCTGGTTTGACTTCTTAAACCCTGTTCTTCTCCTGACTCTCTCAATATAATCCTTGGCAGTTGAAAGTGACCCCCCCCACAACCCGCTCCAAGTCCAAGTTCAACTGCCTATGACATCATGTCTGGTTGCTGTGGGCAACCAGACAGCCAGGACGTGACTGTGAAGTGCAGCAAGCTTTAACTAACTCCCTCTTTTTCCCTCTCTTTCCATTTAGTCTTTCTTACAGAGACATTTTACTGTCTCTCTGGCTTTGCCTGCAAAGCTGGGGTTTCACCAGCAGAGAGCTCCTCAGCCTCACTTTTCCCTGCTTCTGTTGTGACAGCAGCAAAAAACTCTCTCCCTCAGTCTTGACTAGTTGGCTAGCCGGCAGCTACACGCCCTGGCATGGCCATCGTCTGAACCTCTCCATATGCCAGAGAACAGCAGGATAAGCAGAGACCTCTGTTACTCACTTTGGCTGTGACTGTCGCTGACCTACTAGGCTCATCAAACAGTTGATACCAGTGCATATGGGTTCTTACCATGCATGCAAATCCTGCAGTAATGTCCAAAGTAGATATATTTAAATAATCTTTGATATGCAATAACACAGTGAGCATTTAGGAAAGATATAAACTGCTATAAAAATCCTGTTGTTTTTAGGAGGAAAAAATGAGGAGCAAAAGTTTTGGCACAGAGCTTACATGCATGCGTGTGTGCATATGTGCTCTGTCCCCTCTGTGCCAGGGCTACATCTGTGGTGAGTGTTGCAGGTGGGAGCTCGAAATACTACAGGGAGCAGCAGGACAAGAGAGAGAGCTGCTAGTGCATGAGAGAAGGCGGGTGGGGGTGAGGAGTGTTGTATTGAGGAGGAATGCAGATTGTTTCAATGTGTGGGGAGGACAGGAGAGCCGTGTTGGCTGCAGGCAGGTGCGGTTAGCCCCTAATGAGAAAAGTTGTGTTGGTGATGGAGGAGGCCCAAGACATTGCAGCCGAGTGGCAAAGCGCAGCCAAAGCTGTAACCACAACGTAGTGCACTACTGGCCTCACAAGATGCACTAATACACACTGTGGGGCCTTGCAGATAAATCAACACTGCTAGCTGAAACTAACTAGCACTGATTACATTCACTGTGGGCGACTACTGTGGTACCGACACTGTAAACCAATACTGAAACAGCCTTGATACACCGGCAACACTTTGAGTGAATAAAGGAGGGCAATTGTAAAATAATTGATTTGGGTGATGTCCATACCACTCTTTTTTTTATGTGAATTGATCCAATAAACAGTAGATGATAATAATAAAGAAAAACTGCTAATTATCAACATGATTTGATAATATCCTAAAAGCAACAAATTTACTGGATCTGATTGTCAGGTTTTCCAGTATATATGGGCTCATGCCTCCGAACAAAAAGTGTTGCCATTGTGTCACAGCCTTCGCTCTGAGTAACATGCATGTCCCTTCAAACAGACAGAGTCTATGTTTAAAACTGTGCAGAGTGATGCTGTGCAGTGGCTGATGAGGGTAAAAAAGAAGAAAAGAGATAAACATGGCAGAGGAGGCGGAGGGACGGGTGAATGGGTAGATGTTAATTAAACGAGGGTGCTTGGCGGGGTACCTGAGTCTGCTGGGGGATATTCAGAAAGTTGTCCCGTGTTCCGATGCCGACAAACCGGTTGGGAGCTGTGGAGCCTGGCGTGGAGTATGCTATAAACAAAGAGAGAAGTGTGTACATGCCTTTACACACACAGATACACACTGAGCTCACCACTGAGCCTGATTTTCCTATTTTTGATTTGACTAAATGTTAGATCAGGTTAGGATACTAATGCCCTATGGATTGTTCGCTTATAATACTTAGCAGGTTCAGTTTTATTTTTCACTACTTGTATAGTAAGGGAATGTACAGTCTGTAATGATTTGTGCTAAAATAGAGAACTCCAGGACATTCTCAGATGCTCCTCAGCAGCCCCCTGAGGAGTCTCTGGCGACATAGCAGGGTGACTGTTGGGGGAACTGTATTCATTCCCAGTGGTAACTTGATGCTCCATTTATTTTTAATAAGTTAAGAAACATGTTGCCTACACAGTGACACCATTTAAGGATGCCACAGGATCAAATTTAGGGCAGTTGTGCTCTCTGGACTCCGACACGGCGGCTGAGAAGAACTTTTTTTGTGGAGTAATGTTGGGAGAATGGGGATGTGTGAAGGTGACGGTGACAGGGTCGGAAACGGATGCGTGAGTGGCAGTGTAGAATATGCATGTGTGCGTGCGTGTTTGTAATTGTAATTAATCAAAAATAAAAGTGAGTATTTTTGTAAAGAAATATGTTGATAACAGTCACAGACTGATAGCAGCATATTTATTTATACTGATGCTCAAATAAATAAATAAAAAAAAAAATAGGTAAATAATAAAGTGACATGTTAATCTGAGAGAGTTGGAAGGGAGAAGGGGAGGAAAGCTTGATAGAACAGGAAGAGCAGAAAACCAAAATAGGAGAAGGTGCCCCAGTTGCTCCGTCCAGTGCCCCATCTTGGTGTGCCTCTCCCGTGGCCCGACTCTTGCACTGCACCTGTCTGGGTTGAACCAAAACCTCACCACTCCCTGGTGACAAGCCTCTCTCCCACTCCCCCAGTGTTGCACTAATTAAACAGGTTGATTTATTTTAAGTCATATTCAGACGGGGCTGTTTGTCTCATACTGTAAATACTTTTTGCCTGAATTTACAACTGTAATGAGATTTGTGTAAAAGTGATAAGGGGATTTGTTAAAGTGGAGCTTTTTTTTTTGGAGTCCACGCCGACTGCCCTAATTTTGTTCCTTTCAAAAGAAAACAAAAGACAAAGGAAACAAAAGGAGGAGGATATGAGAGTATGTATATATCAAATAAAGAGGAAAATAATGCGAGAAGGGGCTAAACTGTATTGTCATAGACAGACAGGCAATGTCTGTGTCGTTCAAAGGCTTGAAGCTACAGAGGAAACATGCTCAGGGCCCTGCTCTGCTCCACTCTAACTATGAGGCATGTGCTGGTAGGAAACCCAACACCAGAGAGAGAAAGAGAAAAGGTCTATTATAGAGAAAAGGTGCTGGAATAGTGTTGAGGAGGTTTTTAAAGATATGAAAAAAGAGAGAGTGATAGTCGGAGACACAGTAGAGCATAAAAAAGGATCTCTGGTTTGGCTAAGGCGTGGTTTCTGCCTTCACTGAATCATGGGTTCTTATACAGTTCTTGAACTGATGTATATTGTAGGAAAAAAGTTCTTAGGGCTGCTGAGAGTTAGAATGAGCCGACTGCCAACATAATGGAAGCAGACGCTCAACAACAAGAGTAATCTGAGAAACTACAACTGAGTTCCCTAATGCATTTTAATAGTTGAACTATGCTCCAATAAATTCTGGAATTTCTAAAATGGCCACATTAAAAACAATGTGGTACTGGTTGGAACAGGAACAATTATCCACTATCTAGAGCTAAAGGGGCCTACATAAGTCTGTGGGGAGACTGGGGCAGTAACAGGGGTTTGTGGTGGGGAGTGGGGGTGACTTACACGGAGATGCGGGTGAGCTGAGTCCACCATCAGTGGGCGTGCTGATACTTTTAGAGTCGGGCATTGGGAGGGGCACAGGGCGTGCCACAGGGGGTGGCGGGGGCAGCAGGAAGGAGCCCGGCATTTTGCTCTGGCCACCTCCATTAGGCTGCAGATGGATCATACAGATAGGGTGAGCATGACACCCCCAAGAACGAATACAGCGAAGAACCGACACACACACACACGCACGCACGCACGCACGCACGCACGCACGCACGCACGCACGCACACACACGGTCATATGCATATGTAGAAAAAAAACACAACATTACACAACAATTTACCACGTTAACAAAAATAAAAAATGAACAAAAGTATACAAATATCAGGGGATCTTTTAAGAACAACATAAAGGATTAAAGATTTGATGACCAAGAGATTTTGTAGTGCCATGTAAGAAACACAAAAATATATACAACCAGGTAAAGCACGTGTGAGCATAGTCGTGTGCATGCTGATATGTAAACTCAACAAAGAAAATTAGAATGGATGTAAACTGGTTTTGAAGTTTCACAAAAATCTAGGTTTACAGTAAAGGTTTACAGTGTCCTAGCAACAGGAAAGTTTTTTTTTTCCCATAACCCTAATTTGCACATTTAAAATGATCCGAGATTCAAATCATAATGCCATTGACTGCATTGGGACTTCATAACGTCTTCCTTTGTAGTAGGTAAAATGTTAGAGGTTTAAGTGGCTAAGTGTAATAAGTATGAGAGCTTACCTGCCCGCTGGGCTGTCCTGGGCTGTCGGTGCACACAAACTGCACAAACTCCTTAAGTGGGTCCTGGTGGTGATGGTATCGTATGGTGGGGTGGGTGAAGTACGGGCTGGACTGCTGGATGATAGAAGAGGAGGGGAAGTGCAGAGCTGAGGCTGAGGCACGAGGACTCCCTGATTAGAACAGGCAAGAATCAGAATATAGGAATGAGAGGAGAAGAGGACAAATGTAATAAAAACATTTGAGGAGAAGTATGGTTCTGATCATTTTATATATAAACAAACATACATTATGATTCAACAGACAAATGTGAAAACACAAAAGGTACGCATGCCTTTTAGCTATAAATACTTTAATCTATGACTAAAATAGGTTCATGGCTAAGATCAGTGTTTACTGAACCAGTTAGACCACCCCTGGCTTTCAGCTTTTGAACAACAGAGAGCAGCCAGTGGACGTCTGAGATCAGTGAGCTATAGAACCGAACGCCACAAGAACTCCTTTTTTTCCCCCGATTGCAACAAGACTGTACAATTAATCAGTCTATGGCAGAAGAAATCTGAATCAACTAATTTGAAGAGACCCAACAACTGAATTTCCCCTTGGAGATTAATAAAGTTTAATTTGAAACAAAATAACACCTGTACATGTTTTACACTACTTTCTACTACACACAGAGTATTACAGTGTCAGCCTTCTACTATACACACACACACACAAACACACACACACACACACACAGGGTTTTTCCAGTTTTGTTTTATTACTTGTCAGTGATGTGTAATCAATCAGTAGCACATCCTTGCTGTGTGGTTCTTCCCAGTAAAGCATCTTTACTCCCAACAACCACAGAACGCCTCCCAGAGACATTAGTCAGACATCCAGCCAGCCACACACACACACACACACTATTCTCTACTGTCTCCGTTGTCTTCTATGATTCTATGGCTTGGGTAATTTGGCACACCCAACCAAAAAGCCAAGCTGCTAGGTGAGGGGAGCCTGGCAAACAAGCATCTGTGCTTATGTCTGTCACCTAATATCTCTTGTGTATCCTGCACTGAGTGGACTAACTTTTCTTGCCTTTTGCATGGAGTTGTTGGCATTGTTGGGATGTGCTTTAGTGAATCTTGAATGTTTTGTACTGCGTGAAGGTGCTGCTCTGTCTTTTCCAGCCACACACTCTTTTTATATGTATGTGTGCATAATTGCTGCCACAATGGTGCACTCTTCAGACAAGAATAATCAGACAACAGCCATTCTGGCAGCTCTCCACATTGATCTACAGCCAACAACACACCATAAAACACTGTCAGCTCCCCTGAAACGTCAAACTCACAAGGCCGATGCAACTTAACAGCAACAGCACGACTTCGGCATGGTTTGCTTCTCCTCATTTTCTGTCTACACCCATCTTTCTTTTCATCCCTCTTTCCTACCCTCCCTCCCGTCATCCTCCAGTCTCTTTATAGAACCAAGGCCTCCAAGGGACATTCCGTTTGGATGGCAGCCATTTTAGCAGAGAGCGCACTCCACAAGAGTGTAAATTTACACATGCATGCTTGTGTGCGTCTGTGTGTACGTGCACCATTGCACCCTACACAATCTTTGAACATTGTCTCATTACAGTCTGTATTACATCAAAATCTCGCCAACACTCCACAGTTTACTGAGAGTAAGAAGTTAGTTGGGGAACAAAGAAACCAGAGCTAGTCCTTCACACCTCTTCAACTCACAAACAGAAATGGCAGGATTTTAGAAAACTGTCCACATACATTGTATGTGTTTTGAATTTCTCAAAGTATTGTATAGATATTGTACAATGGGGCAAAGATCTGGTCTGAACAGAATTTTGTGAGTATACAGTGGGGAGCTGTGGAAGTGAAATTCAATATGTTTTGACACAGAGGGCAATGAGTCTGAATGACCTTTATATGTAAAAGCTGGTCTGGCTTTAGACCAAATTAGCCTCTTGAGAGACAATGGAGTTATAGGAAAACAGGCAAAGAAAAAGGTATTTTATAGCTTTAAAACGCGAAACCAGTCTAAAGGGACACATTGGCTTGATGTATGAGACTCTGGGAATTCTCTGACTGCAGATTTTGAAACTGCATCCTATAGGGTTGACTTACTCTTAGGACAACAGTCTTCTTCAAAGACTATTAAAAAAAGAACTTAGGATTACTAGGTTACTAGGTTTTCTCTGAACAATATGTTGGAAACTGTCTGGCACAACATAAAAAGAATATATCACCCACCCATTTGTGAATATATGTTTTCTATTGTATTAGAGGGAAAGTTGTTTATAATAGACAAGATTCACTTTTCATTGCTATAACTTCACTTCAACAGATTAAATGCAATTTAAAATATATGTATGGTTTGCACACAATATTAATAACCATGATAATTAAATGATTACATAACTCATGTGAAGCTCAAATGTGTTTTAAGACATTGCAATATAATGCATTAAGCCAACGCGAAATAAATCAAAATGACATGATGAAGCAATGGTACCATGCAATGACAATATTAACACTCACAGGCACAAAGATAATGGGGAAATGGGTGGATGGAGAAAGCTGAAAGAGAGAGAGAGAAATCTTTGCCAAGCCATGATGATAGCACTGAACAGGTGAGACTCTGCAGGTATCCTCAGCAGGACTATTTAATCAAGTATGCATTTTCATTACAGCCATGAATTTGTTGGGAATTTCTTCTAAATAAGACCATTTAGGATCATGTTTGACATTCCCTTTTCTTCTCTCTCTTTTTCAAAGTCTTGAAGACATTCAGGGTTGTTGGGATTCATGGCTGGGGCTCTCACCTGGTCTCACTCCTGCCAGCACAGGCAGCGGGTGGTGTGTGAACGCCATGCGGGGGGACCTCGTCTGGGAAGTCAGGGCGTTGAAATCAAACTTCCCCGGCTTCTTAAGTGAACCAGGCGAGGACAATCCTGGCAAAAAAAAAAAAAAAGGGGGGATCAACAAAAAAGTGGAGGGAGAGGGGGAAAAGAGAGAGGTGGTTTTAATCAACAAATTGTTGTAAAAAAAATGTAATTAATTTGATTAAAAGGGGACTTTTACAAACATGGATTTTGGATTGGACTGTTTATTTCATTAGTGGTTGATGGCACTATTTTTTCTTTGGCTGTTGGCCTTTCACTACTAAAAAAAAAAAAAAAAAAAAAAAAAAGAAAAAAAGGTAGGTCCTATAAATAAAAGAATGCTGAAGACATGGGCTTTTCCTTCAATTTAACATTTTTATTTATTTATAAACATATCAAGATAATATTGTTGTTAAATAGAATTAAGTAACTAGCTGACCCAACTCTCGCCTAGTCTTTCTTTTAGATCCAAAGCCCATCTCCAGCTATTATAGTCTTCTCTGTGCCACTGTATGTTTTTTGTGTCTTTTCTCAGTTTCTCTCTCTCTTTCAGGGACCAACTCCAGGCTCTCTCTGTGTAGAAGCATGGCCACCATACAGCCACAGTCACTACTTGTGGTCTGGCTTCAGCAAAAGCTCTCAGGCTGGCTGCACAAGAAGAAGGCTTCATTCAGAAATAGCACAATTTGGTACAGTATGGACACGGCAGCTGCTGAGTGCGAAAGACAAGCAGACGGACAGAGAGAGGAGACAGAGGGAGAAAGAGAACGAGAGAGGCGAGAAGAACGTGGGAGACATGAAAATATGTGAGGGAGCGAGAGAGCAAAGCAGAACCTGTGAAAAATGCAGCAGCGTCTTGTTTTTCAATGCGTTGCTCTGACGACATGTATGAAATTGGAATGTCATAAGATGTTAAATATGGTTATTATCTCTCACACTCACACGCTTGATGTCTGAGCACACTCAAAAGCATGAGCAAACATTTAAAAACAAAGAACTCACAACATAGCCAAATTTAACTGATAAAACAATTGAATTTTCTCTTGAGTAAGTTTGCTGCTAATCTACCTTGCAAGAGAGTGATTTGATAATGCTCTCTTCGGAAACTTTTTAAGACGGTTGTTTTGTAGTCTATTTCTAGGGGCCCCTCCACATCAAACAAGGCATTAAATATGATTCCTCCTCAGTTCTCCAGCTGGAGATGTGTGAAAGTCTATGGAAGTGTGGGGGCGTGTAAAAGCTTCCTTCTCTGTGTGAAAGAGTTAAGTCTCCAGCAGGTGGGAGTGAATATGTGTGAACCATTTATGTCTTTAGCAGACATATATTCCTTTTTCCCCCCAACTGTAGCGGGAGTCTGGGGGCGTATTGTACTGTCAGACAGATTCCAAGCATGAAAACAACCTCGATCCCACTTGTGACACCAATAGTTAGCAGTGATTGCTCTGACACCGTCACACTAGAAGCACACTGGAAAGATCAGTAAGCAGTGACTTAATCGTAGGAAAGCAGTGGAGGGAACAGCTCCTATAGAGCCAGACTTAAAGGACAGGGATTAGGCAGTATTAGTGTAACAGTTGTAACTTAAACATTTAATACTTTAACATGACAAAAAAAGCTATAATATTATTAATGTAATACTAGAGTGTCGATCTTTATAGCGTTCTTAAGACTTTTATAATTTTATAGCAGCCATAAATAAAATAGACTGTGCTGTTTTAGCTACTACTGTGCACAGCCTGACTAACATGGGTCAGAGTCCATTATATGCTTCCTGTATAAGCACTGCTCTGCCTTCTTTTGTTAATTAATTGAATGAGGACAAAACATTTTAAAGTTGTCATTTTAAATTACTTTTTTTATGAAAGGACAATTAAGCTTAAGTGAGAGTCAATTAGAGTCAAGAAACCCAGCAAATATCAGATTGGGACATCTGTTGGTGAAGTTATACTGTAGCTCTCTAAGGGAATGTGAAAGACAATATCTCAAACAGCGAGAATAGTCTGATAGGGTTAGTGAATGTGTATGTGTTTGTGCCACAACTGCACTGTTTCCTCTCCTGGCAAGCCTTCATATTTCACTGGCAACCAATCAAGCGCTCCCTTGATGACCCTTCTGTCTCTTTGCACTAACAGGCCTACCACCAGATGCGCCTCTGAAGCAGAAACACACACACACACACACACAGATAGTGGAGAGCAGTTTGAACAAGTGAAAAAAAGTCAGGGAATCCTCCTGCCCAATTGATTTAAACCACATATGGAAGCCCAGCCATATCCCTCTATGGGCCTGTAACATTTAACTCAAAGCACCAAGCGTGTCCCCCCACACCACAAGTCCCGTGTGTCTCAGGAAATTTCACAATCATTTGGAACTAATATGAAATCATGGGTCTTTCGCTTGCCTCCACTAGCCTCCCCCACCCCTTCTGTAGCCCCTGTGGAGCAGATGTCTCCAGCATCCTGGTGGATCCCAAGGCTACTCACACACAGAAACACCATCTGGGACCATGCTTCAGCTGTGGCTTTGTGTGTGGATGTGTGTGTGGGCTGTTTGTGTTATTCATATGTATGAATGCATCTTAATACTGTACATTAGAGTGCGTTACTGGGTGTGAGTGCCCTCCTTAAAGTCAGTGGCGGTGCTGACAGACTGAAGCGCACCTGTGCGAGTGTGTTTTTAGCAGCCTTTTGGTTGGTTGGTGTGTGTGGTTGCTTGTTTACATACTTCCCACCTGGACAGGGATTCCCAGATGAGCCTCGACTGTGGCAGGTGGGATCTTTTAGGTAAAAGCTGATACACACAATACCAAAGTCAAATGCTGGTCTCTTGCCCATCTCTAGAAACTTCTTCATGCATTGTTTTAAAGCAACTATTTAACTTTTCAGCATTTGCACCCTGCTGCAAACGCACACAGGGCTGTTACACCTCAAAATGTGTGAAGAGAAGTTCTTTATCTGGCAAGATATGTGTTCTCATGTGATGGTAAAGTGCACCATCACTAATAGTAAAAAAAAATGCAGTATCTGGTAAGCTGGGCGCTCTGTATCTATGACTTTATCATGTCAATCAAACAGATTTTTAAGGTTGATTTTTAAGAAGTGTTATATCATGTTGACATCACAGATACAAATCTATTCATATATTTAGTACTTTATAGGAATTTATGAGCAAAGCCCTGTAAAAACTATTTTGCAACACAATAACTAAGCCATAAGGCCATGTCAAGTTAAGAACCACACCTGGTAAAGTTTGGGAGAAAAGCAAGAAGTTGTGTAAAAATTCATGTTCTACAAAATAAGTAGAAAACACAAACATTTTAATTAGTGGCAGGATTACAGGAGTGAACTTCATCTCAAGACAATGCTCTGTCATGGATTTTCTAATGCTCACATGTACTGTATATTATGAAAATGTGTGAATAACATCCAGTAAAGTCTGGATTGCTTAAAACCTTTTAACTACAAAATACCAACAAGAATGAAACAGGACCAAAATGAAAGATTTGGCTCTGTCATTTTTTACTTGGATTTTGTAAATTAACTTGGTAAAAAAAAGTGTCCAAACTTGCATTCTATTATTCTACTGTTTCATTTGCCAAAGTCATTAGGGGAACCCAAAAGGGGCAGCACATGTACACAGAAAGGAAGAGTGAAATTGAAAGCAACAGTGAATGAGGCGCGAGATAGGAAGCAGGGCTGTGGTGCGGTAAGTAGTCTAAGACCCTCTGATGAGCAGCCTCTTAATTACATTTACAGCTAAGTGGAGCAGGAGAGCAGCCGCTGAGACTCTCTGTGAAAAAACCAACTAACCCCTCTCTCATTAGCTCTCACCCTTAAAACACACACCAGTCTCCTACTTATCCCTCTTCCCTCCTTTACCTCCTACCTTTCCAGTTCCCTCACTTGTGTTCTGTATCTCTCAGCACTGACATGTCTTGTCCCTCCCCAGGGCCCTTCCTGCTGTACACGTTTTCAATTAGACAGAAGGGAGACGGGGTGGAGGCTTGAACGGAGAAGTAGGGAGCAAGAGGAAGGGTTTTACACCTTTGATCCACAGACGGCATGCATCTTTAATGAGGAATTTGAAGCAGGGGAGGGATGGAAACAGGACAGGCACCTCAACACCTGCAGGGGTGGGGAGCATGATAAGCATGTGTGTTTCAATGTGTGAACGTCTGCATATCAGGGGGCTGTCATCGTGTGTGAGGAGGTACAGTGTATCCACATGAGCCTGTATATGAATAGGAGAGGGTCTGTCTGAGTGACTCACTGTGAAGGCTTGTGAGTGAGAGAGGCAGAACGGGAACAGCATGTGAATATGCCTGCTGGTGTTGTCAGCGTTAGTCTGGTGACATCTGTCAGTTAAAGTACCGCTGGGAACCTCTAAAATGACTTTAGAGAGATAAACGCTTGAGATCCAAGGCTAACAACTTGTAGCTTCTTGATGTGCATAGATGTGATAGAGTGCATTTTTTATATATCTATACACACACACACACACACACAAATACACAAAATGACACATTACACACACACACAGCAATGTAAAGAAATATAATGTGCAATCGCAATCTGATAACTTGTCATCACTGAATGTGGGCAAACTAATCTTTGTATAATTGTCCACTTTCATTTGAAAGACACATATAACAGCAAATAATATAAAATTATGAATATCTATTTATATTATATATCTATACATTTACACACACACACACACACACACACACACACACACACACACACACACACACACACACACACACACACACACACACACACACACACACACACACACACACACACACACACACACACAGTGGAATGATTGTACTACATAATGACTGAATATATATATGAGTGTAATCAATGTTGTTCTAACCATGGTAAGGAAACTGCACGCCATCGTTTTCATGTTTTATCTTCCTCTCCTGCACACTCGCCAAATGGTGCTGCACTGAAAGTGAAGAAGGGTATTGTTAACAATGAGACAGGGTAGGGGTCGAGGTAGAGAGTTTTATAAAGAAAAAACATGAGGAAAAGGTAGAAAACTGAAGAGTGAGTTGGTGTGATGGTGGTAGTGCTTCACTGACAATCATTGGCGAGATAATAGGTGAAGTTACAGATGGAAAAATGTGAATCCTTGATAATTGGGAGCAAGAAAATAACCAAGTTTTTTTTTCTTGGATTATTCTGGTGGTAGTAATACCCAAAAAGAAATATAGCATGGGATATTGTGACAACCTGAAAGGCTTAATGTAGACTTCAGTTATTGCACACCTATTGGCATTTATGTTTTTGTCATTGTCTGGAGCTTTTACCTGTTTAGCACTGTCCATTCAACCAGTGGGAATTCAGTTTTCTCCAATTATAGCAAAATTCACTAGGCACAAGGAGATTTAAACTTGGCCTGCTATTACCCAAGGTTCCAGCTTAATGTTTTTACAGTGGCCAGGCAGATGAAATCAATTCAAAAAGACTGTTTAATGGGGAAGTGTCATGTTTGGGGGCGTGTCCAGGGCTGTGTGCATAGCATCAGTTAAGGCAAGTGAGTATGGGAAAAAGGGCAGAGTGAGATATTAGTTTTGTGGTAAATTAGGAGTCAGACAGGCATGTTCTTAGCACAACAGCTGTCGTGTGCAGACTGGTACCTGCATCCATGTCATTGGGCCACGCACTGGACTGGGAGGAGCTGGCAGCAGGAGAGCGTCCAGGGTAGAAAACATCATCTGTAGGACTCTCAAGCTCACTGTCGTCTAAAGACTTTCTCTTGGTGGAGCTGACGTCATGGAGAACAGATGGGTGCAAATAAGAAGTCAAAGAGACATAAAAAAGATTCATTAATAAATTAGAAAACTTGAAGAAGCAGGGGATATAGTTATGGTTATCTAAAATATATTAATAGTATCCAATTATCAAAGCACGAGTAAGGTCCAAACTCAGAAAGTCAGAAAAGAAGGATAGCCGCACAGTACGCCTGTCTTGTGGGAAATGTTATGTATCTGACTAGTTTGTGTTTTTGTGTTTATAACTACCTCCGTGGAAGATTTGCGTACAATTCCACCTCAGACCTACAGCGACAGCAGATGACAGAAGTGAAGAAAGAGAGAAGGATTAAGAAAGAGAAAAGCTGAAAATAGGCCATTGCACATTTATAAATAAGAAGATAGACTAACAGGGAAACACACAAACATGTACAGGATAGATTCCAAGTCCGGGGATGAACTTTAGTACCAGATGCCATTCATAGTAACAAACCTTCGTGAAACAACTCTTTGCCAGTAAACTCATTCTTGCGATAATAACCAATAAACTGTTGGCAGATATTACTGTGATTTCACACTTTCCTCTAGTATGCCCTTGGCTTCACAGAGAATCAAACTCTGGATAGCACGGCTACTGCCACATGGTGACTTAACCACAAAAAAACAGAAACACTATAGTTTTTATTGGACTATTTAACAGATACTTACAGAAGGCATTACTGTTACTGCTGTGTGGTCTGTATAATTTACCTGGTAGAAGGAGGAGAGGTAAGGGAACGACGACCTAAAGCCATTTGGTTGATATTGTAGTAGCTGGGACTGCTGTCCAGATCGGCCAGAGAGAAGTTAGGACCTGATGCTGTAGCTACAGGAGCTGTCAAAGGTAACAAGTACAAATATATTGCTAAGTTGCTATCATTCATTCAAAGCTCATGTTATATGAATGCAACTTACTCTGTGACACTCTGACAAGTTCGGCCACATTCCACACCCCTGAGGTGACAAAGCAGTCCTGGAAACTCAGGTGGCCTAAAATAGAGAAGATACGAACATCACAAACAAATGCAGAAAATTAACTCATTTGATATTCATAGCACGATGATTAAATCAAAAGGAGATGAAACCCTGAAAAATCACATCCCTTTGAGAGGTCGGCCATCTGCAACTATGTTTGTGGATCAACATCTGTGTGAGCGTATTTGCTAATTGGATCTATAATTGGAATATGTTAGGCCTGATAAGCATGATGGAATCAATTCTAGTATGCTGATTTGACAGTGTTTGGACATGGCTGTATGCGTGTGCTTACCATTGGGTGGCGGTTTGATGTCTGTGTCCCCCTGTTGGCTGGAGCTGTCTGATTGTCCGGATTCTGCACAGAAAACAGAACAGGGAGGGGAGGAAAAGTCAAGTGTTAAGGATGTGCTACACAAGGTAAAGAAAAAAAAAAACAAGTTAGTGCCCATTGTCTTAATGCTACTAAGACTGTGATATCTAAGATTATAGAAACACTTGCAGCATGTGCCAGTATATGGTATACATCTTGTGAGCGTATCTGTGTGAATTCACACATTTTTGTGTGACAGCGTGTATGTAGAATGTTGTCTCCCATCTCCCTCTGTCCCTCCTCACTTAAGGTGTCTTGATTTACAGAGTGCTGCTATGTCGTTCAGTATCTAACCACGCAATCATATTCCCCATCCTAATCCTATTTAATACCTTCTTGCTGGTAGGGATTTAGTCCTTGTAAACAGAGCACCTTGAAGCATGAACACACACCCACACAATTACACTTTTCCTCAATCTGTTTCCTCCTGTAATTTTTGTTTCATACTCAAATACATGATGTAATCCCTAACATAGACACAAAAACTTGAAACACGCAAGCAGGCCCCATAAACTGCTGACCATGCACCTTTGGGTGCCCTTGAAGATTTCAGATAAAGAACAACAAGTTAAGGGAAATTTATTTCATCTTTAATAAAATACACATCAGTTTTGACAGTGCAGCTGCATGAATTTCCTTGGTCTATAAACAGAGCTACATTTCTAGAACTTTTGTAGTTTTTTGGGGCTGTAGCTACTGGCTATTCAGTCAGGCCTTACTAGACTAAGGTTAACTAGCAAGCTAGCTAAAAAAGGTGTTTATCTACAGGCTGTAGGTGATAACAGAGCGCACCGACTGATGCCAGCAGCAATTGCCTTGCAGCCAAACTAAGCCACAGATTACTGAGCAGAAACAATAACAGACCTGTCTCGCTGCCTATGAAGCAGCGCTTATCCACAAAGAGAGAGGCGAGACAGACGACAAGTGAAATTCAACGCAAGAAAGAACACAAATGCAAGAGAGCTTCTTTTTCCCCTCTCTTCTTATGCAGAGTATCTCCTTTTCTGCCTCTCACTTGTCGGGTGTAATTCTGGCAGCCATCTTAGGGCTTGGCAGCCATCTTAGCATTGGCGGTAGCGTTGCATTCCAGCTAACTGACAGTACTCACTCCAAACATACGAGGATACACCCCACCGTGCATGCACCCAGACACACTTATGCACACACTCATGCATGGACAAACATTGAGGTACACAGTCAGAGTAAACATATATGATGGCCAATCAAAGCTGTTGAGAAAACAACCTGGTTTCACCGAACCTTTTACTGCCGCGTAGGATTTCACCAACAAGCTCGACTCGATTTCCTGAAGCACGCACACATACCAAAATGTTTTTGGCCCTACAGGGTATTTTGGTACTTGGATAGTGTTTAATGGTTCAGTCTTACTTTATGCTTACAGTGCATAGTTTGTGTATTCTTATGAATCTAATGGGTGTAATAAAAAAAGAAAAAGTGTATTTGGACATTGCACAACCCTACACAAAGACATCTGCCCTGCAACTACTTCTAATCTTCTTAATGTTTGCCTTGTGTGACCTGAATGTTTTGCTCTTTCTGACATGTAAACCACCAAGCATTGTAGAAGTGGTACCCTGAGGCACTTTTGAAAAGCTGTAGGGACACACATAACAAGCCAAAACACATCAGATGTCAAGATCTTTATAAAATGAGTTGTGCAGAGGATACAGCCCAGTGTGTTGCTTTCAGTCAGTTTTGAGTGGAAGATACCAAAATAGAAGGTTACAAATTATTAAGCTTACCTTTTTGCCTTTAAGCTTGTTTTCTAAACTCTGGCTCCTCACTAACACCAGCAAGCCTACAATGTGCTAAATACATATCGCTTATTGGAAATCAGTGCAACTGTGGAGCTTTGCAAAGAGAATCGGGATGGACAGGGGAGAGGTGCGGCACAGTAGAGGTTTGCATGTTGGTTATCACAGCTCTGCCAGCTGCAGCCTCCTCTCCTGCTCCCCACTATTGCCTCCCCCAGCCTCTGAACCACACATCCAGACCTTATCTTCCAACTGCAGTCCCCTAAAGCCCTCCCTCCAGCTACCCCCCAGATGCCCCTCCACCTCCAACCAGCAACCCTGACTGTAACCTCAAACAACGCAGCGACTTTTGGCAGTCAATATCAATACTGTCTATACCATAAGTGATTCCAAAAAATACACTATTAAAACTAAATGTAGTTTGACTAGTTCATCTGATAAACATATAAACACAGTCCAAAAAATCTATTGTGTAATCTAGGTGATTATTTTTGGTGTGAAATCTTGAAGCAAATGTTTTACTGCGTTTATATATCTATTTTTTTTAAACATATAAATATTTAATGAGGTAAAATGAATAAATCTCTGGTTGTTATTTTACATTTCAAAAGGATCCAATCAAGTGCAATATTTTATTAGATTATATAATAAAAGCCTTTACATGACCACTAGAGTAAAATATCACCAAAATGTTTGTTCTATGCAAGTTAATGCTAGCAGTTAATCAAAACAAGTTAATGCCAAAAAGTTAGTCTGGAATAAGTTAATTTAAGATTTCAGACACAATTATACATCTCCTAGTCTCATTGCCCTGATGAACTATGTTGTGGTGTTACTTTGTTACACAAAATGATTACACAGTGAAAGGGAAACATCTTTCTGATAATACATTTTCTTATTAACAATGTGTTAAATGTGATCAAATATAAGTAAGCCCCTAAAAGGTTGTGTGGAAAGGTCAAACACCATATTAAATAAATAAGACTGGAGTGTATGTCCCCTAAGTGTGTGTGTATGTGTAACAACGTGTACACTCACAGACTGTTAGTTCCCAGCAATTCTGTTCCTTGTTGGAACAAATGTCAACTGTGGTACCCCCTCCTTCTACTCCTTCCCCTCTGCTCTCTTCTCCTCCCCAAAACACAGGATAACGCCATACAGCCTCCCAATTGGGTTTCGCTTAAGAGGTTTATCGGTATGTTGCTAAACATTCTGACCTTTTTTTAATCCTTAATGCGCTTAAAATGTTCCAAACCCTCCTAATCCCCCTGACTATCCCACACAGATGTTCACTCAGCTCTTTTATTGGATGGATTCATTATTATTTTTATTTAAATATATATATTTTTTCCAGTTTTTAATCATTTAAGTCTGTGTTATGTGAGGGAATATTTCTATTTTAGACGTAAGAAGTCTTTATCACTGCTAGAGTATACTGTGTATGTGCTAATGCTTTAGTCCACAAAGTGTTCACCAGAAGTTAGAACATGACCTTTAATTTTTTAATCTGCTTGAAGTAGAACTTGCGCGTTACTTTGATAAGATTGAATAGTGGTGAATGTTTAAATGTGAAAAAATTGCATTTAATTGTATATAATACTATTGGCAAGTGCAATGTATGGACAAATCCGTAAACATACAAACATACATGAGCATTCAGTGTATGCCTGTGCAAATTAATGCATGTAAGTATAAGTCTGTCTGTGTGTATTTGTGTTTGTGTCATGTCCCTGTATCGCTGTGCCATAGTCCCAGGCAGCCAGGCAGTGTGGCGAGGTGGCAGTGCATGAATGTGTGTGTGCGTTTGTGTGCATGGAGCAGGTGTGCCTCGCCGCCCTGCGCAGCTTGCTGCCCATCTGTGCTCCCGTCTGTGTGCCGCCTGCGCCCACGCTTTGCCAACAGCACCACACCACAGCATGAAGACCCAGGAGAAAAGGATGTGGAGAGACAGATAGAAAGAATAAGAGGCAAATTAGGGAGCGACGTTGCAATAAGAAGAGTGAAGGGGGTCTCTACAAAGCTGGGAGAATTGGATATATGACATCCTGCATAGGATGTCACTGTTAAATACTACTGATTGGCAGGAGGCAGGTAGGGGTGGTGGAGGGGACATAAAATCCAGAATTTTAAGGTTATGTTAATATTTGCATGGTTTAGTTTATAAGTAGTATTATTCAAATATAAAAGTATTAAAAACTACTCTGTTGAATTTTGCAATATTTATTCACGCAATTCTTCTATTGATTCAAATTACGGTTAAATCCATATTTTTCAAATTGAAATCAAACACTTTTTCAAAATATTTTTTAAAACATTTTTAGGGGATAATAAATAAAATGTATTTTATAAACTGCTGTGAATGTGCACATGTGTACAGAGTACAAAATGAGGTTTTCCAGACTCTTACATTCTAAAAACACAATTTATTGTCTTAAAATACAGTATTGGGATATATCACATGTGTATCGTGATATGTATTGTATCACCAGGTGCTTACACACCCCAAGTATTATTTCATTAATTAATTAAACAGCTACTTTATTTATTTTTTGAACTTTTATTAGTTCTGGTGTTGCATTTGGATAAAGATACTGTACAAGACAAGTCAAGGAAAATGTGAAAGGACTCACAATGGGACACCTTTTGTCCTTCTCTTTACCACTGTACTTCCCTCTCTACATTTATCTCATCCCAACATCGCCCTTTGACTTAATCCCAACAGATTTGTTATCCATGACTGGGTTGCGGTCTAATACTGTAGTACATGACACTTTTCTATAAACATGCCTGTTAGCCTATTAGGCTAATAATAGTGAACACATAAGCACTCAAAAATGAATGTACACGTAACATTGGTTTATTTATCAACAAAAATATTCACACTCTTTTCCCACTGTTATTAACATGCTCTATAAAACTGTTTTTTTTTTTAAATTGCAGACTACAGTCTCACCCATATGTGAGATTAAAACTACACAAAATATATTAAGGTGTAGAGATTTTTATTTTCATTTACTTTAGTGTCACATAAAAATGAAGGTGGTGGGTTTAATTAGGAAAAAAATATTCATTCCGATAGTGTCGATATTCGATGTATGAAGACACCTCACAAAAATTTACAGGAGTAACATGATTGTAGTTGAGACAGGCCTTATGACTTGCGGAAGCAATTTCTTAAATATAGGGGGCCTATCAACCTCTAGCATTGCAATACAATAAATTAGATTTTGTATATTTTTTAGGCAGTCTAGGAGAACAAAATTGATTAGATATTAAAATATTATCTAAATATTATGTCTAGAAAAGTCATTCTAATGCTATGATAGAATGATCTTGAAGATTTAGTTTAAGAGTGTATATAGCTAGGTTAATAGTACATAGTGTATATCAATATATGAATTTCTATGTGCATCTCAGATGCTTCATTAGCAGAAGATGGAGTGTGCTGTGTGTTTTGGAGGCTGGGGCCCCCCAGCACAGTTCTCGACCCAGCCTAACAGAGTGTGAACGTCCCCCTGCAGAGCTGATACTGATATAACTGTCCTGTAAGTGGTGTTGACATCAGCATTATTATCCTGTCAACCTTCATCTCCACTCAGCTTAAAGGAGTCAACTGGGGCGGGGGCCTCTGTGTGTTAAGGGCCAGTGTCTCTCCATAGTCCCGCTTCAGCCCAAATAAATACATCTGCACAAAGGCCGGAAAAGGAAAGAAAAAGGGAACACGGGGAGGGCAAAGGAAGGAGGACGGGGAGCCTTGAGGGTATTCTCTCGCTGCCTCCCCAGCTCCTAAAAGACCCAAACATCAAAGAGACACACACACACACACACACACACTCTGCAGTAGGGGGCATTCACCGCCAGATGGCGATTTCCTGGCAGGTAGGGAGCATGGTGAAATGCAAATAAAGCAACAAGGCCTTGAGCCAAGCGTCTCATCGAGCTCAGACTTCATTCTTGAGGCACAGAGAGAAGCAAGCCATGAATCAAGAGAAAGACACAAAGAAATGAAAAGGCGGAGAGATGTGATGTGAATAAAATCAAAGTGAAATGAAAAATTATTGAGATGTGAGTAGGAGCTTATCCCTTCTGCATTTTGCCCTGATATAACATGATCCAACACATGCGGAATACTGTCATGTTCAGAGATGTTTAAAAATCAAAGTGCTTCATATTTGATACAGTCAAAACAGACAAAAAAACTTGCAGAAAAAAAGCTAACTTACTGGAAGATCCACAAAGTACTAATGTTTTGAAGAACATGAAAATGATATGGCTCAAAATACATTTTTAGACAGTGTTGAAAGAATGAGGAAAACAATAAAACTGAGTATGTGGAAGTCTAAAAGAATGCATGAGGCCTCACAGATAATACAGTGAGTGAGTTGATTTCAAAATGAAAGTTGGACATGTTGCAGAGAAAGTACAGTACAGAGCTTGAGTGAGGGAAGGCCTGTGCTTAGAGTTTCCCTCAGTCCCACTTCCTGCTGGCCCAGATACACTGTGGCTCTTTGTGCTGAGGCTGTTCACTCACTTCCTGTCTGGCCAGCAGAGAGGTGCTTTAAGGTAAGCCTCTTCAATGTTCAGCATTCGAACGATCTTACTCCTTACTTTGCAAATGTGAGATTTTGGCAATTTCTTCATCACTGTTTCATAACTGTGTCTGTGTGTACCATCTGCTCTTCATCTACCAAATTGTGTTTTTTCTGTGCTTTTACTTTCTCACATCCATGTGAGACTCTTTGCATTTCTTTAAAGATACATAAAAGCCAGTACATTTACACTAATAGAAGGCTGGTGCACTTGCTTAGCCAAGGACACACTGATAAGACTGAAAAACATCCTCAACACACATCCACACAATCAGTCTATGTACACACACACACACTGCACCAAAGTGATACTGAGCAAGGTTGCCAACTCCTCCAAAAGCACCGCTGAGATAACAGTGATAACAAACATTCTTCCAGCAGCCAAGTTTTCTCCAGAGGAACACTTCAATGAAAATTTGGAGCAAATATGCCACTTTATGAACATAACAATACGTCAGTAAGTCAGTGGAATGAATGCACAGCACTGTAAAGAGACCCAATTACAGAGGGATTCTTAAAATCCGTGCTCTTGAGAAATGATGAAAGTATAAGAAAGTCCTACATTCTAATATGAAAATAATGATCTTTCCATTGGGAATACACAAAGTCATAAAACAAAACTTAATATAATTTGAATTTAGTCACTTTTTTCAATGACGTATTTACACAAACAATATTTATTAAGTCTGCCTAAATTGAGTTTTTTGTGTTTTACAATGCCAAAGGCAGTTATAGACACTATGTATTGTGCACTTTAGCTCCCTGCTGCGCCAACCACAAACAATGCAATACATAGTGGGCTGGACAATAAGACGATATGTCTCACTGGGAAGTACAGTCAAAGTGATTTTATTCTGTCAATAATTGCCAAAAACACAGTAGGGGTGCGGAAAGTGGAAGGGTAGTAGTAGGCATGTTACTGAAAAGATCTGGCTTGAACATTTGTCATTAGGAGAAAAAACTGAGTACAAAACAGTGTAGAATGTGTGTTAGGATGTGTATTATGCTGTATGCAAAAGCTGCAAGGGGCAGTGGATGATCAAAGAGGTCACTGTCACATTGACAAGTCCACATACATACAAACACGCACACAGACACACAAGAGTGGAAGGACATAGGACTGGTGCTGCCAAGCAGTGGTCACCTTCGACCCCTTGGCAGAGTGGTTGGAGCCAGTGCCAGCCAGACAGCTCAACACAGGAAGCAGAGCAAACACTGGGTTTGAGCATGCGTGCATATGCCTGAGTGTACACAGGGGTGTGGGCATGCACTAGCCAATGAAAAACTATAAAAATATTAAGTTAACATAATCTTGTCTAGGTCTTAAGACGACTTTGACTTTACAATACCAAGAACAGTGCATGATACTTGTATACTGATATTTAATCTTTATTTAACCAGACACTAGGATACATTGACACCCAGTAAAAGTTCTAAAATTCAGACAACTCCAAAATTGCCACCAATCACAGATATGTGTGCTGATTTGTGGTTGTTTGGTAAAAAAGGATGGGGGAGACCTCTAATATGTGTTCTTTAGACCAATCTCTAGTACAGAGACTTAAGGCAGACTTAACATGTGCCCTAGTGCCAGTATTTAAAAGATATTAAATTGAATTTGCTTATGTTGCATCACACAATATATAGAATATTGGTCAGAAAGACAATTCCTTGTAAAATGTATCCTAAGCCTATAGACACATTTTCCAAGGCACTCTTTGTCCATTGTGCAGCTCGTCAGGACAGATTGGGAGAACAGTAAAAGGCAGAGTGAGGTCATGTGAGGGAGCTGGAGCCAGGCGCGACAGCTAGCCTGAGCTCAACCCAGCAGTTATTATCAATAGTGATGGACCTTGTGTCTTTCTTGTGTTTTAGACAGGATCAGAACACAAAAAAATTATTCATACAAAGCAAAAAGTGATTAATGACGATTGCAATTCTTGAGTTGTGGCAGCAAACAAAACCCATTTTTAACTTGATATCTAGTTATAAACACAGTAATTCATATGGAAGGACCTGGTGTGGTATAAGAGAACACTGTGAAAACAACGAAAACAATGCACAATGTCAATGTCAATGAGCAATGAGCTAATCCAACAAATGGCAATGATTATAACCCTCACAGCGAGGATAGTGCTGAACAGCTTGGAACAAGTACAAACAAGTGATGGCAGAACACAGACAAGCAGATAAACCAATCAGGGTGCAGATAAATTGTAAGGCAGACCACCATCTGTCTGGTGGCACTCATCGGGGAGCCACATCACTGTGAATGTTTGTGACACAAATGTAAGGGACAACCAGATGTGTTGATGATTTTTAGTAGATCTGGGATCTGATTACACCATTTCACAAAATGTTGCCATCCACACTCATTCGCTGAAAAGAGCAGTCAGTCTTACCCAAGGACAGCAGCCATCTGCCAAAAAATTGGGCTCTACAGACAAATTGTGTGCACCCACAAAGTGCAACTTATTGAAAAATAGGACACTTCACAATTGCGTAAATGGGTCTAATTTGTCTGTCATTTATGGGAGGCAAGAGTTCCTACATTTATCAATCATGTCATGCATGTGAGAATATCTTTGCACATGGATCACATCCCCCATGATTCTCAGCGCTTAGCCTCTAAGTCCATCCTGCTTAACTATTCCTCACTAAATCTAATTCACCTCTTTACCACAATAACCCTACACATCACCATCCACACAAATATCAGATTGGTCAAAATGTCTGCAGACCATGGCATTGCACTCTGCAGTGTAGTTATTCAACAATCTTATGGTCTCTAATCAAACTGAGTGCCCAAAATCCAAACTTCAGGGAATCTAAGGCCATTTGATACAATTACAAACAAAAGTTGTCCATGATGAAAATCTGACAGTTGTGACTTTAACATTATAGAAATATAATCAATATTAAAACAGCATATGTGTGTTAGGAGAAGGGGAGCAGAAATGGTGTGTAAACCTGATCCTGTTTAATCTGACTAGTGACGTAATGCCTGGTGCAGCCGCCACAATATGTTACGCAACTTCCAACAGGCCTATGTACCCTAAGGTTCACAGAGTTCAGACTGAGCATGAATGGCTGCTTTGTCAAAACCTGATGACAAAACAAAAACACCTACAAATTATTAATGAACAATTGAAGTTAACACTGAGTAAAGGTTCCTAATCTGCTCAATGGCAGTTTAATGTCTCAATAAAAAATAAGTGCCTCTTTTAAAAAAGTCCAGCATTACTTTGGAAAACCACACTGAAAAAATTAAGCTTTACCAAGGTTAAATACATGTAAAGCAGACATCCTTACATAAACATTTACACATAGACCCCAAAATGTCTACAGACAAAACTGTATTAACATATCCATGCAAAGCATACAGTAATTCCTTGGCCCCCAACTGTTCTTAGCTCACAGGAGTAAGCTTTTGATTTGGTTGTGACTGGCAGCTCATGTAAACACTGCATCAGCAAGCAAGCAATTGTGGAGACTGGGAAAAAGTTGAAAGTCTGCCAAAAGCTGCAAAGCCAAGTTTGGCCCTATAGCGCACAGCATGTGTGTGTGTGCATGTGTGTGTGTGTGTGTGGTGAAATAAAGGTTTAAATGTACAGGCATGAGAGTGTGCATACAGACTGTAAGCACATGTGTGTCTCTGCTTAACCCATTTACGTAACACATGGGGTCCCTGGGTTCAAGCAAATTTAAAGACTTAGCAGGCTAGCTAGAAAAGGCAGAGGAAAAAAGAAGTAGGAAAAGAAGCTATACAGTGAGGGGGGAAGAAGGGAGGGCAAGGCAGATGAGTTCTGCCAAAAAGTAGGAATGAGGTGGGTTGAGAAAAGGCTGCAAAAAGGGAGGATAAACATCAAAATAAAATCAAATTTTCTCATTTGGCCTATATCAGAAGCCAAGGAGCAACAGGAACAATACAACGCTGAGCAGACTCCCGAGGTCAGACACTGGACTCATTGGATGACACCCGGTAAAGAGATTAGGACACTAAAAAGCTGCCCTTTACACAGAGACACAGACAGAGTAAGACTGTGAGAAAGTGCCTGGACAGTGAAAACTAGAGAAGCCAGAGATAAAAAAAGACATAGCACAACAGGGGAAAAAAATCAAGCAAGATAGCAAAAGTGGAAGAGATAGAGAAAAAGAGAAAAAGAGAAAAGCATGAAGGCTTGTTTCTGGTGGGACTCCAAGAGCCAGCATCTGTTTGGCTAGGGCTCAGAAAAGTCTAGTGTTTCACCCTGCAGTGCCCGGGGGAATGCTATTCCAGGCTGCATGAACTTCTATGAAAAACAGCTTTATGTGGAAAAGGGGAGATGGAGGGAATAGGAGAAAAAGAGGCAACAGGGAAAGGAAGGAAAAACAGAAGGAAAGAGACTGTGGAAGGAGGGTTTGGGAAGAAAAGGACGTGACATCAGAAAGATACAATATAGAGTGCAATCTGTGGAGGAGCACCAGTGACAAAATGCAGTCCCCAATGACATACTTAGTGACATAATAAGTGGTAGCAAGCCACTCTCCTCTGGGACATTTGGACCAAAGCCAATAAAATAGTTTCTGTCACTTTATGTCAGTTACAAGATGGACACTGTTGGGGATTCCAACTTGGATTGCCCTGTTTTGTGTGGTAAGACACAGAGAAACGTTATTTGATTACATTTTTTGTTTTCTGTATTCACAAAACATCAGGAAAAAAATTATATATTTTATCACACCATAAATGGATTTTGATTCTAACAAAAAGTGAAGAATATCTGCGCAGTCAGTTACACCATTTCACAATCCTTATTCAAGACAAGAAATTCCTCCCTTCTTTGCATTTTAGTTGGTCCAGCTGTGTTGTGGCTCTCGGTCCCAGGCCCCCTCACCTGTCAGTCAGCCGTCTGAAGCCCCCCGAGGGACAGCAAACAGCTGGTAGACAGGTGCTGCTGCTGTCCACTTTCCATAGCAGCACCTGTGTATAGTGGCATCTATGTACTGTCAGTATAAACAGAGGCAGAGGCACAAACACTGGAAACCCAAGATGGCCTTGCAGAGGAGCACGATGCTTCATCAGAATTTGGTTGCAAAAGCTAAGCTACTCCTCCTCAGATATGATGTATGATGTATGTAGGGCAAGAGAGGGGCTTTATGGCATTAAAGAGAGGCTGTGGGCTTAATCAAAAGCAGAGGCACTTTTCCCTGGAAAAACAATAAGGGAATGCAAACTTTGCATGAGCTAATTGACAGAGAGCGGGGGGTAGGGGTAGAAACAGAGATGGATGGATGAGCGAGGGAAGTTGGAAGGCAAGAAAATAAACAGAGCAGAGTTAGAGCATGGCAATGGACGGTGCAAACAGATTGAGAGATAGAATAGGCAGATGTAACTACGAAAATGTGCTTTTCAATTGTTGATACAAACTTCTCCACAGTTATTCTCTTATTTTAGCTACTATAAGAATTAAATGTTTTATGCAAACAAGTGTTTATTTACATTCTACAGAGTGACATCACTTCTTCTCAACTGCTTTTTTTATTTCATTGGAACACATAAGCCCTTACTATCCTTACTATCAGCTTTGGGGGGATTTTAGTCATCTGAAGCGATTTTACTTCAGTCAGGACTGATGGCAGGCAAAGCAGCATCCAAAACCACCAAACCCACAATACTGCTATGTCTTTAAGGCAGTTGATTGTGCCACACCTAAAGTTTTTGCTATCTCTCTGATGGGTTTGTTTTGTTTTTTCAGTCTAATGATGGCTTGCTTCACTGATAGTGACAGCTCTTTGGCTCTCATATTGAGAGTTGACAGAAACAGTTTCCAAATGCAAATAGCACACTTGAAATGAACTCTGAACCTTTTATCTGCTCCTTGTAAATGGCATAATGAGGGAATAACACACACCTGGCCGTGGAACAGCTGAGCAGCCAATTGTCCTATTACTTTTGGTCCCTTAAAAAGTGGGAGGCACATATACAAACTGTTGTAATTCCTACACTGTTCACCTGATTTGGATGTAAATACCCTCAAATTAAAGCTAAAGGTCTGCAGTTAAAACACATCTTGTTCGTTTCATTTCAAAGCCATTGTGGTGGTGTATAGAGCCAAAAAGATTATAATTGTGTCGATGTCCTAATATTTATGGACCTGACTGTATATAACCCCCTTTTTCCTTCAGAACTGCCTTAATTCTTCGAGGCATAGATTCAACAAAGTGTTGGAAACATTCCTCAGAGATGTTGGTCCATAGTGACATGACAGCATCAAACAGTTGCTGCAGATTCTTCCATGATGTGACTCTCGTTCCACCACATCCCAAAGGTGCTCTATTGAATTGAGATCTGGTGACTGTGGAGGCCATTTGAGTAAAGTGAACTCATTGTCAAGTTCAAGAAACCAGTCTGAGATGATTTGAGTACATTACAAAAGGATTAGTATTTTACGTCCTTAACTTTCCTTAACGTCCGTTTAACTTTTTTCTTTGAGCTGACTCACCAAGTGCACCAATGTAAACGTTGTCTCATGTCTTATTAAAGTCCTAGGTTTGTGTACCCATCAACTACCCCAACCTGCCAAATACCGTTTGCAAAATAGTTCACATTTGACTAGGTTTAACAAAAGAAAATATTTGTGTATGCCATTTTGTATTTTATTTTTAGCTCGCACATTAAAAGTAATGGCCATCCTGGGAAATACTATAACACTAAAACAAAGCCTCTCAGAGCCTGGTTGGAATAAAAAAAATATACCTAGACAGATACTGTATGTGTGTGTGAGAGGCAAAGGTTGGTAAATGTTTATTGCAGTCCTTGTATGTACCCTTTTGACTATCCGATTCAATAAAAACACCTCATAAGTCAACTTGCATGAGTGATTAAGAACTAAGAAAGCCTGTATCAGACTAAACCTTATGTGTTACCTCAAAGGGCTAGGACTTTCCATGTTATCTCCAACAAACACATCATTACTCTTCCCTATTCAGTCTCTCAAAGGCAATGCTATGCCAGGCTAAGTGACTGGTTCGGGTTTAAGTGCATTATCATTATTCTAAGGCTGTATAGCTTTTCCTGATGATTTATAACTCAAAAGGACTCTCACAGTAAGTAAAGATGCAGAAAGAGATCAACCAAAAAACATCACATGGGTCGGATTTTGTACTCAACGAGCAGTATTTTTTTTTCTATATTTCTCTCCATTTTTTCACAAGCTTGATGACAAAGGATGACCAACTTATTTTACTTCTAAATTTAAATAAATATGACTGTAGACAGTATAGTGTCAGTGTGTTGCATTCAAAAATGGAAAATGCTGTCCAGTTTTGCTCATTTTGACCAGTAGTAGGAGTCGTGACTACTGTGTCTGACAGCCGTACTCTGAACTAAAAATAGTATGGGCATTTTGTTTTGTTCACCATTGGTGTTTGCCCAACTGTCAGCAGCAGTTGTTGCTTTTCCCTGACTCCATTATTATTAAAGATTAGTACTGAAGGACTTTGGGTTATTTGTTTTAATGCAACACATCTTTACTTTTTTACTTCTGGGTTCAAAGCCCTGACACATTTAAGTTAACTGTCTTCAAGGAGCAGATGTGCACACAGGTTTACATCTTTTGGCACAGCTCCACATCCTTTATAGCTGAACCCTGATACCAATTATTTCATGGACACTACGTGGAGCAAAAAAAAAAACGCTTGATTTCAATAACAAACCACACAAAGCTAGTGGAAGTGGAGTGGAAAATCTGCAGAAGAATACGCATTAGGGAAAATTTACGATGCACACACTCACACAGCCATATGGGCCATAGCATAAATGAGTTGGCTGTTTTAATGAGTGCTCAATGAATGTTTACAGCTACATTGAAAGCACCGGCAATCATCAACACTTTCTCTCTCCATTTGGTGATGAGGCAGCCATATGATTTCACTTATCCACGGCCTTGGTATGAGAGCCTCTAGACAGAAGATAGTGACGAACTAATAATCCCCCTTTCCTGCAATTATCCTCCTCCCTCCTAATCATCATTATTCTTCTCTTTCCATCACAATCACGCTAAGCTTTGTGAACTCCTTTCCTTCAACTTTACAGTCTTCAAATTAAGAAAACTATTGTCTCTGTACTTACTTTTCTATCAATCCCCATGGATTTTTTTTCACTGTACTTGCATTTTTCATTTGCAGCCTACGTATTGCGGGGTTTGGGCAGAGGAAAGAATGAGAATACGGTGTGTCCAATGGTTTATTTAGACAAGTTACCAAATTCAACATCCTGTTACACAGCCCTGCAGATGTGGGCTGCGTGGGGCTGTGTTAAAGACCATTCATCAGAAACAGTGGAGAAAAGAAAGAGAAAGACTTTCCAAAAACACTGCAACTCATCAAAAAGATGAATGTACTTAATTCTAAAGTAACGCCTGTGGCTTCTCGGTTACTGGTTCTAATATTATAATAAAGTTCAGTAGAGGTCTGTATGAAGTCAACAACAGTCTGATGGTTTGTGACAGACTGAACTGGTGATGTAATCCACTCAGGGTCTTTGTGGTGAAACAACTGACGCCCTTGCTGATTGTCTACCTCATGGGACAGAGCAGACTAAAGTCAGATGGAAAGAAGGACGTATGGTGAATGTAAAATAAAAACTTTGTGATATGCTGTGTGAGAGCTCCCTCGGTAAGTAGCAATAACTTCTATAGTTATTCCAATCAACGTGCGTGATCAATAAGCCTTGGCCAAACTGTGTTGCTTCGAGCTTAGGTTCAAATCCCAAATCATTCAGCTCAGCAGATGTAAGGCAGTATTACATGATTAGTTAGCTCTTTGGTTGGGCTAACAGCTGGAGCTCTTCTTAGCAGGCACTAAGGGTTTATTGACAGACTAATGGTGAATCAGGGATATCATGAATTGTTTGAAGGGGATTAAAAATAGGAGAGATTTAAAATAAAATGGCTTGACTGGACTTGAATTAAAATAAAAGGATACGAGTACAGGAAGTACAAGTGGAAAAACAAGTGAAACCAAAGGGTTATTCTGAAACACTTCATGTATTTAGGTATAAATAATGGTGTTTTGGTTGTCTGCACTAGGTTTTCCATAGGCTGCATGAGTTGAGTTGAGTTGTGTAAGGGTAGACCCAGGAACATAAACTTAAAACATAAAAACTTAACATAGCATAATGATGACCCATTGACTAAACATTTCTCTGGGAGACTTTGAGGAAGAGGCTCAATAGTCTTTAGGTCAGTTATAAAAAGGTTAGGGTATTCTGATTCTGCTTATCAAATCTGGTTCTTATTAATTATCTGTTCTGATTCCAAAATTCATTTTGGGGAGAGAAAGAAAAAATAGCAAAATACTTCAAGAAAGAAGTTTTTACCTTTAATTCTTGCCACATTTAGGCTATAACCAGTAGGCTGGAACCGTTAACTGTGACATATAATGTATAACACAAAAATACAACGTAAAATATATAACATGCAGTTGCTATTGGAGGCAGTAACTAATTCTAGCACCAATTCGAAGAGGACTGTCTTTTCATCTGTTTGACTGTATCTGTTTTTTGTACCTGACTGTTAGACGCTGCTATTGCTACTAATATTGGCATCTGGTGCGTTGTAGCAGGACTCACGGCTGGGAGACTTCAACACACCGCATTCCTTTAGATTAATGCTGTGTTGAAGCATGTGCGTAATAAGATCAGGTCCTTGTCGCAGGTCCTGGCAGACTGCAAAAGTCAGGATTGATACCCAACCCTAGTTATAAATGTGCAATATGCTAGTATTAATTAAAGTTACAATTTTCCATACTTGTTTTTTTTTTTTTTTTTTATGAAAACTGTGGCCTGACAACTTCAAAGCAAAATGGAGCTGCAAGATGAAGGCCAAACACTAAGTCCATCACACACAAGGTAAAGTTATTCACTCAGATGTATTGACAGATGAGCCCCTCCACTCTGTGGTTTGTCAGAGATCCATTCTGCACTTAAAGCAGGCTCCCTGACACACACACATCCATCCATGCACACACACCCATCCATGCACACACACACACACACACACACACACATCCATGCACATACACCCATCCATGCACACACACACACACACACCCATCCATGCACACACACACACACACACACACCCATCCATGCACGTACACCCATCCATGCACACACACACACACACACACACACCCATCCATGCACACACACACACACACACCCATCCATGCACATACACCCATCCATGCACACACACACACACACACACACACACACACACACACACACACACACACACACAACCATCCATGCACACACACATACACACACACACACACACAACCATCCATGCACACACACACAAACACGCACCTTTGTCACCTCCCACACATTGGTTATCTCCAAGGACACAAAACCCACAAGATTTCCTACCCAATTTTCACGCATGCAGCCTAAATGTAGCTGTAAGCAGGCATTAAGCCTGACGGGGAGAAAAAGAGAAAAAAAATATACTGATAGGAGAAGGACATGGATGGATGGATGAAAGGAGGGAGGGAGGTAGATTTCTATTTAGCACAGACATTCCTCTCTGCTTTACATCATACTTAGGTTTTTTTTCTTTTTAAAAAAAGGTGAGCTTTCTGGTTTGTACACACTCTTGTGAGTGTAACACCCCCCTCTCCATCCACAAAAAGACACAATGAACCCTCTGTACTTTCTACACCAGGGGGACACACACAAAAAAGCATTGCAATCCCTGCCAGATTTAAGAATGTCTTGGTTGCAAGCCAGGGCATCTGAAATAATACTCCACAGCTCACAATACTTTATGTAACTTTTTTTTTTAATCCGAGATTAGAGGTGATCTCCTTTCACTGTTAATGCTTCAACCATTCTGAATGGTGTATGTGTAGTTTAGACTGGAGACGGGCCAGAAAAAGAACAGGGCAGCAGTGGGCAACAGTCGGGTGATAATATATGACTGGAAAGTTCAGACACAAACATTTGACATATTTGTATTTCATTATTAATGTTTTACAAGAAGAGCATAAACATCAAACAAATAAATTTACTCCCTCTATAAATCTTTACAAAGGGTGCCTAATTACTTATTCACACATTTAAGATTTTATTTTACGCTTATGGATAGTCAGTCATAAGTGGTTTTATTAGCTTTTATCACTTCTTACAATTCAGCTTCAGTTTTAGTTCTCTTTTTATTCAGAGCTTAATGTTAAAAATACACAATGACATATGATGTTAGAAATATTAGAAACTGAGTCTTCTGATCTGTCTGGTGTTAAAATAAAAAGGGGATCAAGTTAAAAAAAAATGCACCACATTTACAAGAAGCTGAGTCTTCAGATCTGTCTGGTGTTAAAACAAAAAGGGGATCAAGTTAAAAAAAATTGCACCACATTTACTTCCCAAATCGCAATACATTCTAACAACATAATGCTCTGCTAACTTGTGCTTAACCTATAGCAGCTTTAACAGTGGGCTGTCTGTATATCCATTGCCCTTAGCTTGACCCAGTCAGTCACCCAGAGGAAGGAGCGATTAGCAGGACTGTAGAGGCCGAAGCCCACCTGCTCTGACTCAATGGGTGCCCTCACACAGCTAGCTTGTTCAAGTCAACAGAATTTTAATCACATTACAAAGACACACTTGCACAGACAAAGACATGTACACAAAAAGACTCTTAGGTGCATATATAGGCTTTTGCACTCCCTCACTGACCCTTTCATTCCAGCAGATAGCTAGAAAGAGGAAGGAGGCAGAGAAATGATAAAGGCCCAGACAGCAGTAAAAGGGGGTGAGTGAAGAAGGAGGGAGGAAGGAAGGGAGGTGGAGCGTTTCCTGGAGAGACGGGGCAGGCAGGATATGCAGAAGGAGCAGGAGGAAGGGAAACAGAGTGGGGGCTTGTTCCAAACCGAGGTTGGGACTTTGTACATGTTGGTGTCAAACAAGAACAAAACACCAAACTCTGACTTCCTGAAATGCATCTTACTGGAGAGGAACTCACACTATAGATCACCAACCTAATATAGACAAAGACATTGAGGTAAGCACTGTACATCCAACTCAAATGTCCACCAACAAAGAAATGTGGGTACTACTGGTTATTACTAACTATTCTCCTAATCACTCATTCATTTATTTATAAAGTTCTAATTTATACACACACAATTATAGAAATATGTAGTATGGTATTTGCTTTCTACATTCAAAATTTTTCTCTTGTTGCGTCCATTGAAACCTTTCAAGATTTTTCACTGGAGACCAGAATCATGTTTGTTAGAATTTATTTTGTTGTTGAAAAAATATATCAATCATAAAAGTTATTTAATTTGAGTTTTTTTTTTTTTTTTTCTCCACAAAATACCCTTAGATGTGAACATGCTACAGATTGCATTAAATAGTTTAATAGTCAAGCAGCTGAAAACAAACCCACTGTTTCTGCCTCTAAGTCTTCCTTGGCTAAGCCTGTTTTGTTATCTACTTTCCTTTAGCCTATGCTATCTTCTAGTCTGGCCGTCTCACTTTTTTTGTCTCTCGCTCTCTTTCCCTTGGCAGTCTGGCCTGTAATAGAGCAACTATTGTTTGATCAGGGAAGCAACAGGGACTGTACCCAGTTAACCCTCCACTGCTGCCATTTGTAAGCATGTTTATATTCCTGGGTGTGTGTATATAATGTATGGCTGCTTAAAGCATGTGTGTGTGCGAGTGTAAAAAAAACGTATACATTACAGTCAGTCGGTCTGCAGCTTTGTTTGAAGTGTAAGCAGGCGTGACATCAGGCTTTGTGATGAACAAGTGCCCCCTCCACTGCTCCTTAAGATTACAAACTTTCCCCCCAATGTACCCCTAAAGGATTTAACATCTAAACATGACCTCTCTGTTCTGCCCACTCATGTGCTTATTAACAGAATTACTACTTCTCACTATAACATTTCACACGTTTTTCATCCGCAATTCATAGACTGGACTGTAACATTCTCTTCTTCCTTTCAATGCTGTTAATATCCCTGTCCCAAATCTCCAAATACCTCCCATCTCAAGTTGCAAGACCTGTCTCTCGTGGCATTGTGTGTGTGTGTGTGTGTGTGTGTGTGTGTGTGTGTGTGTGTGTGTGTGGGAGAGCACATGTGTGATGCTCCATTAACTCTAGTGGTGACAGGCCTTTGATGGCACCACCGCTCCTTAATCCCACCGCTGAGGGAGGACGACATGCAGGGAAATGCAGAGTGAGGGGGTTACCAGCTTGACCCATTCAAAGCCTGGTTTAGCCTCAGAGGCAAGTTCAAGTCAAGCCAAGTGTAAGGTCAGTTAAAGGAAGTGATTCTAAAAACAACAGAAAACAGTCATTTAGCTTACATACAATAGGAAGCAAACAAGATGCAGAATGAAAAAGGCAATTAAGGCGAGTGAACAAACGGGGACTGTTTTAATGATGTTTGTTCTCAAAATAAAAAGCTGTAAAACTTTAAGAGTTTTATAAATTTGATGTGACTCACTCTTCCACATCACTTTTCTATGCCATAAAAAGTTCTCCTCAAAACAAACCAGATTACACAACATTTATACCAGCCTTAGGAGAAAAATGCCTTTAGCTAAATTTGGGGAAAAAAAACATTTAAATATATACAACTACAGTTTATATTGCATATTGTATTCAGATAATTTATGACCCTAGATCATGATTAACCACATAATTTACGTTAATATAATTTTAAGTTTATTTTTATCAGGATCTATCAGGAAACCAATATATCAAGAAAAAAAACTTGGGACACTGTGTACTCATTCTGACAACTAGGAATGTGAGTTATTGTTTTATATCTGAACATCTGTGGTGTCTTTGAAAGCCCTGTCATTAAGTGTGGGAAAATAATACAAAATTAATAAATCAAAAGGCCTCTGCAAATGCCAAATGTACCGTTTTAATAACTGTTATACTGTTTTTATTCTGATTAAAAGTGTGGTATGTTTGCAGCTCTTTAACACTTAATGTGGCCATCAAATATATTTGAAAAGACGGATTGTAAATGTCTTGTGTGAAAGTAAAACTAAAGATGAGGATGCTGGGTGTGGTAAAACTATTATCATAACACCAAAGACTTCCAAAGAGCTGCTCTGCAAATAGAAAGGACAGCTTTGACATGTGTTTACCATTTTGCCATTGCACAGAAGATGATTTATGACAATCTCCTCAACTTCTAATTAGAATGGTATTTTTTTATACCTCTTTTTTTTTTAAGTCTATCTTATGTTGAATAGAGGTTGCTTCCTTCTGCCAGGTGGTATGTGTATTTCCGCATATGTTTTTGTGCAAGTCCGCACACACACACATGACTAATGAGGTATTTGGCAATCAGAAAGCCAGTTTAATAATAACTGATATATCCCTGGATGCTTTCAAAACCAGCTGGGAGCGGTCTGCAGTGGCTCCAAAGGGGTATGGATGAGAAGGGTCAGACAGAGAACCAAGGTGTGAGGTGAAGAAATGGGAGTACGGTGTGAGTTGACATCTGCTTGGCATCGTTTCACCTCCTATGCTCTCTGACCATTCAGACACCCCCCTTTCCCTGGACTTTTATAAAAGAAAGGAAAACAACATTGCTCATCTGACAAAGGCAAACATCCAAACCACACAACTACCCCTCCTTGGACACCCCTGCATGTGTGCAATCACTATATTTTGGCGGGAATTTTTAAATTCATATATAGGCCTCTGGTTTCACACAGCGAGACGTTGAGATGAACCCAGTGCCTCTGCCAGGTTTCTACTCAGTGAGAGATATAGCGGCGTCTCACACTCTGGCTGGCTGGCTTTGCTTGTGTGCATCCGACCGCTGGCTGGGGATGCCTGGATACGTACACTCACACACACTCTCTCTCACACACACACACAAAACTCAGAACAGTATAGAACATTACACACATTGGCACGTTGGTGTGTAGTCTGCAGAAACACATAAACAAGGGTTACCAGAAGAGAGAACCATAACAGCACGGGCTCCAACAGAGCCCCTTTGACAGATTTAAGTAAATAGCAGCAAACAAGACATTATTTTTGGCAGACCAGGCAGTGGTCCAGTCCAAGAACTAGGGGAGGTCTTGTGGGAATGGAGACGGATGAAATCACACAAACAGATGTGATTAAAGTCAATATCATATGTGTCATTACTCATTCAGGACATCCAGGTAGACACTAAGAATCAGCTTATAATATCTTTGTTGCTTCTTAACCATTGAGTTCTCTTCCTCTTTTGTTCTGGCTACATCTAAACTATCTATCTCTGAGTTTAATTAATAGAGGGCCATACAAGAGCAGAGAGCTGCATTACATAAAAATAATCTGCCATATTTCTTTAATTACTGATGTTTGTCTGTTTCATGCATTTCTTACCTATTCATACTAGCCAAAATGGCAAGCATTAAGCAACATCTATTCATCCATTCAGCCATGGTGCATGCATACTGACCAGTTCTTAACAGTTCTTTATTTTTTTTTATTAAACAGTAAAGAGCAGCAGGATTTAAGAGTTATATCTCCTGCTGACATGGTCAAGTTGACCCACTATCCCCACTGTAAGTGGATTTGTAATCCCTGAGTGGATTTTAACTGTGTTTACTGTCACAGCGGCCGAGTGGCCATGTGTGGTTATTTGAGTATCCGCACAGCTGTTCCTCTCACTAACTTTCGGACCCCTATTATTTTTTGATCACACAGCATCATCAAGTTTCAAACCCTGGCAGACTTATTTTAACAAGTAATAATTACTTAATTAAAACCTTTTTTTTCTTGTGTATCTTAGGAAGAGAAATACTACTTTAGCAGATCAGAGAATTGCACACATGCACACACAGGGTCTTTTGGAGGCTAAGCTGCTTTAGGACTGAGCGAGCTCTGATACTGTCACCAGTCGATTAATCGGCCTTTACAAACACAAGCCAGAGGCTCTAATGCTAATATGGCTCTGTGGCGCTCATACGCACGGGATAGTGGGAGAGTGCCAGGTCAAATGGAGATCACATCACTGCTGGAGCTGTCAGTGGCATGACCCTCAAGTTTGCTTGAGTCAACTTAGGTAAATCAAACTCATTTTGATTTAGATACAGAAGTTTACTAAGGGGTACAGATGGACATCTAAGGGGTGACAGACTTAACACTGAGTACTGGGGCAATATGTTAGACATTCCATGTCTATTGCTTTTGAATCAAGAACATACACACAACATATCGTACAAGGTAAAGCTTACCGAGGTAATTTCACAATTCACTTGCCAATTTTTAGCTGAGCACACATGCAACTTTTACAATTTATGCATGGATAATGTCAGTGAGCTTCAGAAAGCTAAAGATTTTTTAGAAGATCAAAGGAGGAAAACAGGAAATAATAGCTAGGAAATAATAATTCTGTAGAAAACGCTTTGGGTTTATGATAGAGGATATTATCCAATTTGTTCAAACCATTTTAAATACACAAAGAAAATAGCAACTATGTAACAAAAAGTGTTTTTAATACACTTGTAACACACAACTTTGTTTTATTTCTGCTTTTAAAAACGTTGCCCCTGATAAATTTATAAATCCATCTCTGATTCTTACAAATTTAGTTTTATATGTCACCTGCATTATCTTTGTTTGAGCCCTGAGAAAGGAAGTGCTATAATAGCTACACAGAGCTTTGGTGGTTGGCAGCCGCACTGCTGGTGCCACCCAGACGAGGCCCTCAGGGAAAACATTTACTGACCCTTCGCTAACACCTCCACTTGTGTGACAGAGAGCGGGAGGCAGAAATATGTGTGAGTGTGTCAGAGAAAGAGACAGCGTACATTTATTGGCCCCCTGCTGCCACCGCTGGGGAGGAGCTGTTCAAGTGCTGAGTGACACTCGCAACTTTGCGTCTTAATGGAGGGAGAGGAGGGCCAGCCAAACCACAGCCTCTAGACAGGGATCTCACAGCCTGTAATTATGGAGACATGTTAGTCACTAGAGTGTGTATGTGAAAGGAAAAGAGAGCGGCAGCGAGATGCGCAACATCCTTCTTACGATAACAAAGACACTGGGTTTGTGCAATGTGTGATTTGTGTACAAAAGGTGTGCAATAGTGTGTCCCCCACTGCACCAGCTGTGGCTCTGCTCTCTGACACACACACACACACACACACACACACACACACACAAAGAAAGGAAAGTTGTTGGGAACTAGAGCTGTGTTCAATTAGGCTAACCACATATTTACAAACAGTGGGGAAAATCTGCCTCTCTGTGACTCATCAACCAAGCGGCACACTTGCACTTTTGACTCCAAGCCTGCCTCCTCCAACTATACAGCTTTGGAGTTAGTAAGGGGGGAATGGATGGATGGTTGGAGTGAAGGAGGGGGTGTGGACAGAATGAAAAAAACAGACACACACTTGCTGGCTGTACGTGCATGAAGAACCACATAAACAATAATAGATATATGTGCATACAAATACAAAATTAAATGAGCACTTTTAAACTGATGTGGTGTGAACAAAAAGCTCACAGGACATTTCTACTTAAAAAAATGATTCAGAGAAAAGCTGTGATGAGAATAACAGTATTTTAGAGATTTTGGGAAATATTTGGTAAAACAGAAGCAGGCGCATCTCTTGCTGCACTCATTACACGTGTTAGTTCCAGGTTTGATGAACCTGTGTGACAGAACACTGTTATACTTATTCTCTATTTTGTGTTAAAAAAATAATACTTACTGGAAAGATAAAGGTAAAGGGGCAGGGTAAAGGTTATTACCTATGTGGGTATACTTCAAACATAGTGTAGCAACATTATAAGCCCAATCAGAAACAATATCTTATATAGAGCTATTAAAACAAATCCAAATGAACTATAATTTCAGAATAATTGATATTGTCCTTTGCACTTTACGTTTACACTGAGTATATCTGATTATAATTACTTAATCTAAGCTTATATCATGTGAATGGGCATCTATAAATTATTCTCATTTTGATTAAATCAACTTCATGATGTATAATGATGATACCCCAGCATGTTGCTTGATTGAATATTGAATTGAATATATTGTTGGAAGCATTTTTGTGTACACCACAAGTTACCACATGGCACTGATGTATTCTTTCCTGTGCCTGAGACTAAACGTGCTAATGTGACCAACATGAGAGCACATCAAAGTAAACCTGCACCACAAAACCCTGGCCTTGTTGTTTCTCATGCACTGTCAGCGCCTTGAGACAGAGCAAACTGAGGCACAAGGCACAAGGCACAAGTGTGAGTGCTGTTTGTCTTGACTTGACCTTGGTGTGTGTGTGAATGAATCTGAGCGGTGGACCACATCAAAGCACAACAGAGGGGCTCAGTTGTTAGGACCTCTGACCCTGGCATGCTCCAAGACAGAGGGAGGCTGGTGGAGGAGGAGTAAAAGACACAGTCAAACATAAGAGGAAGGGTGGGATACACTGTGCGGCCTCTAAATTTACAACAGCTAAAAAAACAAGCATGGATAAAGACATAGTAATTTGTCTTGTTAACTTTTATAGGGACCTGTGAGCAGCCGCACTCAAGTAAATCACTGGGACACATGCATAACGTGAACACACAATGAAATAGTCACATTCTGGACTGCTTCTCTCTACAGATCATGTACTGAGGCACAGCCTGTCTTAATCCTCTTGAATTACTCAAGTCTGGTGATTGTACTGCAGCCTGGCATTGATTTAATCAATTGCAAATGTCCTGAATATCTTGCATTTGAATTCAGTGTTAACATGGAGGACAAATAAAAGACTTTTAGGCCAATCTTTATACTTCTTTAATCAGTCCTAGAAATTTCTTTAAAGACGATTTCTGCCTCTACATCTTTGCTATATTTATTTTTAGCCAATGGCGGATATAACCTAAGTCCTTGACAAAACATCAAACGCTAGTTTAGCATGTGTGTGCACGGCGAATGAGTCACTGGATCAGTGTATGACTGTGTTTTAACATGTTTGTTCAACCTGCACTAAATGAGTCATTCACAGTGTGCGGGTGTGTATGCACATGTGTATTTTCTTGTGTGCGTGTGCATCACAGCTGCAATAACTTACAGCTCCATGCATCTGAGCTATGCTGTCACGGCCCATTATAATGTTCCTTCCAAACACACAGAGCAACTCATGGAAACCTCTTTGAAAAAAAGCTTAGTTTAGAATTAAATGCTGCAAACATAGCTATATAGTTATCAATACATATCAAAACTTGCTTTCTGATCATCACAGCCATCAGCTAAAGGTTAAACTCTATGATCTGCAGGTGGTGACATTTTTACATTTCTGTTGTGCGTTTTGCTTTTTTTGGTTGTTGTACTTATGCTAATGCATATACATGACACTATATGCATGTCTGTGTGTGTATAAAGCAGTCCTTGACAGTCATTGAGGGTGGTGGTGGTGTGGCCGGTGTGTTTGCTTTGGCAACGATTCAGCATTCCACATTCCTCTGTGATATTCAGTGCTGTGACCTCAGGAAACCCGCCCAACAGAGAAGCGCTCTCTCTTCTTCGCCAACTTTATTCTCTCTTTGCAGCTTCTTTCCACTCTCCACGTCTGCACATCTATCTTTTCTCTTTCTCAGCCTTCTTTTTATGCATTTAAATTTAAGGAATCATGTGTCACACACAGCTGGCGTTAGTTTATATTACATTTCCTCTCAATATCCTGACGAGGCACCTTTCTGAGCACTAAAGTCTTCATCTGTTGTTGTCATTGGGAATTTACAACAGCTCACACTGTTCTGGTCACTCAGTGCATATTTCTCCTTTATTAGGTGTTCTTTTGGCATGAACACAGACAGAAGCCAGAAACTAGAAGTTCTTCCCTCATCTCCTCCGTTTTTCTTTTGCTATGTGCATGTATATTTATTAATTCTATAAACATTAGTCATTAAGTTTCCCTCAGAACCAGTCTTAAAGTGTGTCAACATACTCCTCCTCTGACTCCTCCCTGCTCAGCTCTCAGCCCTGCCCACATGCCGGGAGACATATTTCACCTGAGACGACCCTATGCCCCAGGCAGTCCCACCTGCCTCCCTCCCTTTCTCCTGCTCTTCTTCTTCCCTGTCCAAGCGAAAGTTGTAAACCCCTAAATACGTAAAACACATGGCGGACACAACTGCAGCAAAAAGCAAACACATTTTATATATTTTTCAAAAATTGCCTTGAAGCAGCAAAAGCAATTTCCTGGTATTTTTTATACTAGTGTGCATTTGCAGTTGTAATTGTGAAGATGTGAGGCCTTGTGGTGTTATGCTGTAGATATCTAAAGTGAGCACTAGTGGTTGACCCAGATACAGTAACAGCAGAGCAGAGGTGAACTGAGGTAACGAGTGGAGCAGTCAGTCAACTTTTTTATCTCGCCGTCACTGTGACACTTTCTTCTATCTCAAGTGTACCTTTATAAGGCCTCAGAGAAGCAACAACTGCTGCAGATCACTGAACTCAAAAATAAACACAAGAGAAAAGAGACAAAGAAAAAGATGGAAAGAATTACTAATGAACATTAACACACCAAACCTAAGTTTTAGGGCTTACCTTAAACTTCCAGCTGAGTTCAGTGTTGGACTAAAGCATTCCCACAATCATAGCATTGTTATATTACTGCACAAATTTATTGTCAATAATTATGTGCATTTCATTTTGCTTTCTTTTTCTTTTTTGTGTGGTTTGTTTCTCTTTGTAAGCAGGCACAGCCAGAGCTAGAACAGCACAGCCACTTTCCCAGTAGGATAACACTATTGATTCAATGTTTACAATCTATGCAAGCATGTGTTATTTTCATCTAAATTCTTGATTATGAAGCCTATGACATTTAAAGGTCTTGTTTCAACAATATGCTATAGTGAAGTTTTCTTCAATTAAAAAGGAAATAAAGGTGCTTGCTGCACATTTAAAAGAAGAAAGGTCTCTTTGTTTTAATTGTCTGTTTAAGGAAAAGGGGTTGACTGCAGGCGTTATTTTAAGCTATGCTACACAAACATGTCCAAAAGACCTTATGAAAGATGTAGTCAAATTGATGAAGTCTGAAATGTTACTTTCTGACTGCATGAAGCTACATTTTTAACCGTTCAACTGAAAGTCACTAAACTTTGTGTTCATAAAGGAGGCGTGCGAGGTGTCTGCAGAGGAGTTGCACGTGTTTTTTTGTGCAAATCTGAGTGCACATTTGCGAGAATATGACTGAGCATATGCGTGTGTTTTGGATTAAGAGCTTCACCCCTGGACCTCAAAATTAGATAGGGGATTAGCGGGACACATCCGCCACCTGGCATTTTAAGCCCAGCAATTACAACAACGACTTTTAATCAACAACATCCCTATATAAGTGTTACATACAGTCAGAACTCTGCCACTTATTCATCTCTATCATACTGTTGTGAGTGATCATTGAGCTAACCCTACAGCCCCGGGCCACACGCAGGGCAGCTGTATGATGGCTTTTAGGCTGATCATTACCCACTGTATTAAAAGGGATGAGCCTAGATTGGGACTTATTAGTATGGAGCACAGGGAAAGGATTTAGCCTTGCGAGTGACTTTTACTTGGCACTGGACGAGGAGATCACATGTGAAACAGTTGGCGCTAGTCTGGAAAGTAGCATCCCATTAGCACCTGTACAAGGCATTCCCCCTCCAAAGAGCTGTTAGGGGTTTAATAATGTGATACCCTATTGATCCCCTGTACAAATTCCATTGTGTGTGGGGTCAGAAGTCATAAAAGCACTTCTGGATACAGTGGTATGTTGTCTATATCAAGCTTACTTTAAGTTAGAAAAACTTAAAATTAAAAAAAAAAAGTCAGAGGCAACAAAACCTTTACAATTCTGCTCTGTTTCATGACCCGTGAGCCGAGGGGAGGAAAAGACAGCATGCTAGCAACCAAACTAAACACAAATAGCAACACGGCAACATGAAAGTAAACCATGCATGTTCTTTTTCATTAGACACCTCCAGTTAGTCACAAGTCCTAATTTGTCAACAAAGCAGTTAAGACCACCAAGTTAAGAGCAGTATTCTTAACCAATCAAGCACTAACTAATACTGATTCACAGCTAACATTCCCCTACAGTTAAATACCATCTCCAAACCTTGTAACACTGACTAAAAAAATTAACTTTCACATTTCACATTTTAGTAACTTTACTTAGTATGTGTTACTTAAAAGCCATAAAGATAACCTATTTGAATTCCAAACAAATACAAAGCCAAAATAATAAAAACAAACCTCAAGAAGAAAGAGTAAGACTGTCCAGCTGTGCACTTTTCTTTATCAACAGGCAGTGTTTCTGTCCAACAGCTCAGATAACAATCTACCACAAATTAAGACCAGATTTCTTTAATTGGTCATTATGTTCCTTTTTAAAATGAAGTGCCACCTTGATTTATCACTACTCCTGAAGAAAGTGACAGCAAAAAAAAGTGACGAGAAAAAGAGAAAAACAGAAACAGAAACAAGGAAAAATGAGTACAAACAAGATGAGCACACAGAACAGTGAAGTGAAAACAGAAAGGGATCTAGAGAATTGGGGAGAGGAGGGTAATTGCAGGAAGAGAGACTCATTACTCTGTCACTATTCTCAATCCAACCCTTAATTTCAGAAGCAGCTAAGGCCTGGAAATAAAGAGACTGGTTGAATTTCATTGTGTATTTTAAAGTAAAAAACTTTTCAACCACAGTTCAACTTTCTACCTCTGGCCTCTTTGCACTACCTGGCAGAACCGTGCACTGCCATTACAGATCACTGTATCATCTTACTCACCATCCTCTCATTTATTCTGTCCTCACAACAACAGAAGGAACGTAAGAGGCTGATTCTTATACAGTTTAATGTTGTTAAAAGCAAAACATATTCAATATCCTATTATTTTATAATTGTGGTTGAAACAACAGGATAAATCAAAACACTTTGCACCTAGAGGAACAAATTACAATAAAAGCAATAGCCCAAGCATAGCTTACCAAATGTCAGAGCAAATAAAAAGAAAACTGCATTTAGATGTTCAGTCAGCAATACCCCACAGCTTCACCTTTCTATGCCCATTGTGGCACAGTGGGAAAGAAGAAAGCAATGGAACAACACATCCCACTTTAATTATATTAAGGCCATGAGTATGAATTTAAAAAAACAGAATGTCTACAAGCAGCCATTCTTTTGATACTTTTTTACAAAACCAATAAAAAAAAAACCTCAATGTTACCGTTGCAAGCAAGACACTTATAGAATTGGAGAACAAAATATATACACTCATATATTATACATAGCGCTGTGTGCTCTACCTCTCCTATTCTCTCATCTCCCCCCCGCTTTCTCTGTTGTGGGAGGCAGCACTGGGCACCAAGCCATGCCACATCAATATGCGTACTGGTGAAAATGCCCCCCCCATGCAGCAGTTGCCAGGGCCTGCAGCAGTGGAAGCTGTGGCTAATGTCACCGGATATGGCAGGTCATGTTAGCTGGTGGTTAGTTAACAGAGGTTAGCAAGCTAGCATTTCCACTGTGGCTGCGGTCAGGCCAGAGCAAGGTCAGGGATCAAGCCAGCCTTGTCGCATCAACCCGCCTCTGCGACAGCCCCTATATATAGACAAGAGTAGCCAGTGCCACCTTGGAGGCTCCTTGGACTCTACCCAGGCAAGGTTCCCTGGGAGCCTTGGTTGCCATGGTGTCAGCCGAATTTGGGTCCAATAAAAGAGAAGAGAACAGGCAGTGTGTAGGGAACCTTTGGGGTGGCAACATGAACAAAATTAATCTGATGCGGTGTGCTGTGGTGATATAGCCACTTTAGAAATCAACCGCTTAGTTCTTTAATACTCTAATAAAGGAGCATTTTATAAGATGGATGTTAAATATTGAAAGTAGGGAGAGTTAAATCTCTTATTACCATTACAAATTGGATGCAACTGATAACATAAACAAGGGATTTTCAAATCACACTTGGCACTGTAAATGGCAAGATGAATAGAAATGTCTTTAAGTACATTGAACTTGGAGAATTATCAAGCTTGGCTGTCAAATTAGTCAAGTTTAAGTGACGGACGCCTCATATGCAAGGCCACGGCTTTTAAAGATGCAATCTTAAACAATAATGAGCATCAATTTAAAAAGCAGTTATAAATGTTCCCATTTACAGCATGGCACAGTTTAACTTAAGATATTGCATTGTAAACACACACATCTTTTATTCACTTGTCAATCTTGAAATCAGAATTGACTAAGTGGTTAGAGAAGACCTCACCTTGATCTCATATACCTAGAAGTCTATCTGCTTTAATTAAAAAGTCTGCATTAGGGAAAGAGTGCCAAGTACATTAAGTTAACTTGATTGCTGCTAATTAACTGAAGCAGACTGTTCACCATCATATTCCTGAGACCCTTACACTAAAATTGTTGCAAACTAAAAACCTGCTACTAGTTGCTAAGTGGATATTACATTTGCACTCTTAATGCCTGTAAGTAAGCAGTCAGTCTAACTCGCCGAAACATTATGCTTCTGTGAATCAGCTACTACCTCGATCCCCACTTTATTCCACTTGTTAAAGAGTGTCCATCTGTAACCAACTGCCATTAAAATCAGTCACGTGCAACTCACAAATCATTCCAAACTCCTGCCGTTGTCTAAACAAGCACTGTCCTTTTGTTGTCGGTGTGATGCTTTCTCAAGCTCCACAGAGAAAAGACACTCTCCTGTTCACAGATGAATGGACTCTTTTGATGAAGTGCCGAGCCTTGTTTACTGCCACTCCATTTATTTACCGGCCCGTTTTTCAAGTCGTCATTGAGGGACACTCTCCCAAACAGCCCCCACTCTCCTCTTCTCTTCAACCTCACACGTCCCCCCCCTCCATCTCAATCTCTACTTAACTATGCCTCCACATCACCAAAACGCACATGCCCCCCAATCCCATGTTGTTCCCTATCCTGTTTCATCCTGCTTTTTTTCTCCGTCTAGTGTCCTAGATCTGCGTCCAAACTGATTTAAAGCTTACTCGCTTACGCAAACGCATGCCAAATTTCATTCTCTGCATTCTGCTGGGCTTCGATACTTACTTATTCTAAGCTATCCCCCTCCCCACTTTCAGTCTTCTTTAAACTGCACCATCTCACGCTGAAAAAAAAAAAATAGACGAAGGTCGTCTTTCAAGAGTCTCTGTTAAATTACTGTAATAAACATGCCAAATTTTTATTTAGGAAATGAAAAGTAAATAAATGTGCTATATTACTAAAGTAGCAATAATTGTGATAAATCCTGTAAAATTAAAGCATGCTCACAATTCAAATAAAAAGTAAGAATAATAATATACAAGTTTTTCAGAATAAAACCTTTTGCATAATTAAGAAGCAACAGAGAATTAGTGCATTCACAGCAAAGGCTCAGCTCCATGATGGCCGCTTTTATAAAAAGGGATAATGGTTCTATTGAGCACTAAAATGTTTGTGCTTACAAGTTATTATACATTTTTCAATTGCTGCAAACAGAAGTCCAGGTGCTAATGAGTCTGGGCAAGGGCATGCATTTGAACCCAAAGAGAAATAAAAGAAAAAAAAAACAAGTAAGAAAAGGAAAAGGAAAAAAAGAAGAAAAGAGAAGAAAGCTAGGATCTGAGGGAGGAGGTTGGCAGGGACTGTGTATAAAAATTTGGCATCTTTTATACACAGAGATAGCATCATGCCAAAAACGGCCACCGACACAACTCTTGTCACAACTCCTCTCACTTACTGAACATTAAACATTCTCTGCTTTAAAATTGCCCACATAGCAATTTCTTTATTCATCAACCCACATGAAAGAAAATTATCTATTTTTTATATACATATAAATGAGTATTACCAAACTTTTTTTTATGAAACAACTAAGCAACTATTACTTCTTTTAGGAGAATCATCTGTATGGTGAAAAGCAAATAAAAGAGTAATGGTGCTTTTGATTTAAAACACACTATTATGAGTCTAATTGTAGCATTACTATGGCGCTGTGGTGCAGAATAGTGTTACTGGCCAGACTTTGGAGTTAATGCCAGGGACTCGCTGTGAGCACCACTCGGTGAATAAGGCATGTTCCCTAGCTCTCACGCCTTTCTGGCTGGCCTGTATGATACCGAGCATTTCTCCTTTTTCTCCTCTCCTCTTTTCCGTCTTTGAGGTCGGAAAACCCTCCTCACTGGGTATATGGTTTTTGGGACAGAGATTTCATGGTTGGCGCTGTAACAAAAGCTTGAAAAGAAAACCAGCAATGGGAAGACACACTTAATACAGACAATACCCCCACGCTCCTTCAGATTCTTGCTCTTTACCTTCTCTCCCCTACTTTCTTTGTTTAATGCTTTTTTTCCCCAATTAAAAATATGATTTTGTTACAATAACAAAACAATAACAAAAAAATCTGTTTTGATCACATTTCCTGTGTGGAAAAAATTGTATTGCCTTGTCTCAAAATAATTTATATATTTTTAATGACTAAACAAAGTTGACAAGAAAAGGTTACAGTAAAATTACAAAAACTAAAAAATGTTTGCACATTTTTAGATTAGATCAAAATAATATTAAAATGTAAAAAGCTGTTTCTATCTGAAAGTTTATTTTTAACCTAAATTAAAGACCGTAAACTGGGTAGAGGTAGGGACCATGTGGACCAATAAATTAGATAAATTATTTTTAGTAAAGCAAAAATGATAGACTCCTAATTTCACTGGAATAATCTGTTTAATGTGTATCTCAAAAACGTAAAACAGATGCAGGTACGGCAAAGATGTTCCCCGAGTTAGGATCTGGGCTCCAAAAAAGGAGGTGCTGTTTTGGGGACAAAGCATTATATAAGAGAGCATGACAATTTTACTGGACAATTTAATGGAAGACCAAACCTAACAACATTGTCTTTGTTTTTTTGCCTGAAGTCTGCTTGTGTCATCATGGTCTCAGGAGATAAATGCAAACCCTGCAGTTTTGGACTGAGCTATGCAAGTCTGTAACATCCCAATGTTAGGCATCCATATTTTGGAGCAAATAAGCACACAACAGGGCTTTGGCTGGCCCAATACCATCAGCTATCCAAATACAGTGACTTTTTTCTAAAGCCAAGAATAGTGTGAGAAGACTGCTCACTATGTCTCTTTAAAGTGACAGGCCTTTTCCTCCATCTCAACCCTTCAGTTTTGATTTGTGGCCACCGTAATGTTTTTCAATGCCAGACAAAAATACCAAAAAAGATGATTCAGGGCCTCCTAAACGAGAGCCATCAACAAACGCTTACAAATGCCAAAGCTGCTCTGTGTATCGAGAGCCTTTCTTAGCCGTCGTGGGCCCTGTTCCCACCACACACAATACGAAAGCCTCAGACCTGACTGACTCGCTCAGTGTTGGGATTTTATTTAATCAAAACTGAATGTTTACTTTAGCGCGGAGGGCCAAATTAAAGGATGTAACACAAACACTACATACAAGGGCAGTCCACTTAACCCTTCTACTGTCATTGGAGATGGAAAGGAAATTTGTGAAGTTATTGATAATAGATTATATGAACAGCAAAAAGGCTGAGCCGCAAAGCAATGGGAACCTGCAGAATCCATCATAACGTCAACTTTTAACATACGGAGAGTCATGCCTCAACCAGGCTTAAGTCTTGGGGCATATCTCACTTGCCCTCCTTTTTCTGATTTTCCCTGATTATTAATAATGTCCCCCCGGTAAATCTGAATTTTTGAGGATGATTCTTAGTGATATTCATAAGAGTACATTTTATTTGTGATTCTTTCCTGTGGTCACTAAATTGGCCAGGGCTGGCAGCTGCTCGAGGTTTCTCTGGGCTTTCTCACAATGCAATCCAAGGCTTGACTAGAATTATAGCGAGAAAGAGGAGGGATCTGGCAAAGCAGAGCGTGGCGTGTGGAGCGGTCATGGCAGAAATGGCACAGCGAGCACATTTCACACCTCCCTCGGAGTGACTGCAAATTTCCTGTACTGCACTTTTGATTGGAAACACATTTGAAACATCTTTTCATGATCACACTTACGGAGCACAATAGAAAGTAACAAAAAATAAGGTCCAAAATATGACCACGGACCAAACTTAGGACTTCTAATAATACTGTTTTTTTTTTTTGTATTTTTCTAATCATGATTATAAATTGCCCCTTACTTAATGAGAACCAGCTCAAGATTTTTCCTTGCCTTGTTATCCATCAAGTCACACAAACAGAAGTGAAAACTTTGCTAGCTGCTAATATGTGGCGCTGGCAGCCTTACTGCTTATAAGCCAAAACATCCAACATGTTCAATATAATGTAACAACTCTTTAATTAATAAAAAGGGAAAAATATGTACTGTTTTTCAGGATCCCCACTATGGTCTGCTTCTGCTTGTTTACTGCTGTCTATGTTTCTTTTAAATATTAAAACTTTTTCAAAATGTATGTAGCTGCTGAAAACAAGGGTCAGGGTTGTGTGTTGTGGTTTCTTCTGTTACGGATGCGGTGTGTTCTGTTCTGTAACAGAGAGGATCTCAAAGGCTGGCTGGCTGCTGAACAGCCTGAGAAAGCCTGACGGCAAGCCCAGAGATTCCCCGTGGCAGCTTTTGCCACTCTGTCATAAACAAAACACAAGACGTCTTTCTCTTCTTCCCACACCAACGGTGCTCGGGTGCTGCCAAACAGAACAATCACTATCGCAGCCTCTTCTCCTTTCCAACACACTCTCTCTCTTGTCATTTCCCTCTCTCTATCTACTACAATATAAACAAAAGAGATCAGCAGAGGCTTTACCTCTGTGAGAACAACAATGAGGGCAATGTTTAAGGAGACAAAACAAAAGTGTGTACGAGATCAAAAAGGAGCGAGGAAGACAGAGATGCTAAAGACCTACAAAACGCTAACCAAACAAAAAAACAAACAATGAGCACATCGTGTCATATCCTATACCGACAAAGAAAATGCACAGCGGTGTACATTCATATATTATGGATGACTATTTGTCTTCTTCCAGAATATGTATATGTACTCATGTATGTACAAATGACAACTAAGAGTAAAGGCATGGATGGCCTTACAACATTTTTATTCCCTTAGTCGCTCATGCCAGGAGTCATTGTAAGCCTGGGTTCTCTGAAACTAGATGAAAGTACTGTGGTAGCTGGATTGCTATTAACAATAGGCCAGTGTCTGTGTGTGTTTTACTAAAAACAAATATTACTGTATAAATTTAATATACATTTATCATCATTACCTAATATCATCATTTATATTATTTCATATACAAAACAGTAGAGTGAATAAATTTTAAGAGTAACATTTCCAGGATTTGGTGTCAGCACTGGATGCTGGCTGCTTTATCACTGTCACAGATGGATCCACAGAGTTAAGCTGCAGTTACTGCCAGGGTTTGGCTCTGGCTGTGTGAGGTGTTTGGTGTTTGGCTTGGAGAGCAAAAGGTTGAGAGAAACAAAGAGGAAGACAAACTCACATTAGCGAATAACCGTAAACTTTTAGATTGTGTATTTGACAGCTGTTGAATAAGTGTGTGCATGTGTGTCTGAAACGGTTCTACACCATTTCAAATTTCCAGAAAATTCCAGCTGAGATAATATTAGGTCATGAGCATGTGTTTGTATGTATATGTGGCCAGCCAATGGCAGAGCAGTGTGTGTGTCCGGGAGATTTGGCTGTGAAATGTGTTTTGCGTGTGTGAGCGGTTGCTGTGATGGTGTTTCTTGTGTGTGTGTGTTTTTTTCTAATGTGGCAAAAACTATAACACAGCCAGTGTTTGGCTGTGTGTGAAGACTACAGCGATGTTTGGCCCAAATGAGAGGTGTGCACCCATGATGGTGGCTGAGATACAACAATGTTTGGCTGTAGCTTACTGTATCTATGATATTCTCTGGCTGAGTGTGTGCTGTCTGGGGGTGTGTGCACAATTGTGACTAAAAGCGTGTTTGGCTTTACTTGTCCAAGTGTGCAACAAAGAAAACCATTTTGTTGTGTGTGTGTTTTTTTTATTTAAATGTGTGTATCATTATTTAGCAGTGTTTATAGCAATAGTCCTGGCGGTCTTGAACACTGTGTGTTTGGCAGCAGCAGTCTGCGGCCTGAGAGCACAAGACTCACGCTCTATACTCGCACTCTCTGGGCCAGGGCCAATTGACAATCCCTGGCTACAATGGCCTTATCATGGCACATACACTTTGACAGACTGAGGACAATCCTATAAACAGTGACTCTCACTGGTCGCACCAAAACACAAAATTTGACAATGGTGATCATCATGAAAACAGGCATTCAAATTACTTCCTATAAAAACACTAAATATAGGCTCATATGCAGCTGCAAAAAGCCTTGTTTTTAAGAACAAACCCGTTTACCAGGGCACTCTGGCCCAGTGCTGTTCACACACATTCTCTATTCTGTTGATAAAATATCATCAAAACTTAAAAGTATAAAAATATAGTTATTATAATTATATCTAAAATACATAATAGCAAAAGCATTTTTATTCCTGTAATTGCAATTTGCTTCAATGAGCTTAACAAATTTTGTTCAAACACAGGAAGAAAAGCTCCAATTAACTGAAGAGGTTAGAAATGAAAATCTATTTATTTGTGTGTTTTTGTATTTATGTTTCCTACGTTATAGGCACAGTGTTAATTGTGTGTGGATGTATTTAAGGTCACATACCTGGCGCGTGGACGAAGTAGGCCAGGTAGAGGTCCAATTCTTTGACGGACACTCCGATGTGGTGCGGCTGGACACACAGGCCAGGGTTGGTACACTGTGGTGACTTGACCAGTCGCTCTCCATCTGTGCTCTCCAGGGGACTGCCCTTGAACAGGATGACCATCACCAGGTCCAGCCGCCACACCTTGTCGGCCTGGCGCAGGCAGTCGATGACGGATCTTGCCCTTCTGGTCAGGGTTGGAAAGCACACAGCATGGGGGCTTTTTCCCTGTGATGGTGAGCACAAAGTCCTCACGGAACTCAGGCCGGATGTCCTTGCGGAGCTTGGCCAGCAGGCGCGAGGCCCACTTCTGCTTGATTTCTGGCTTCTCCCCCAGCAGTTCATCCTTCACGGCACGCTCTTCCTCCTTGGACATGCGCTTCTCGTGCTTCTTGAAGTACTTGCGCTTTCGGGCCTGCAGGTTGAACCAGGTGTAGGCGAAGGCGCGGACATGGGGCAGCAGGGCCTCGATGAAGGGGTGGAATTCATCCTGGACGAGGGAGGAGGATGGGGGGAGGGCGGAAGAGTAAAGGGAGGGGGAGAACGGGGGAGAGAAGGACGGGGAGAGAGGCAATGGGGGTGAGGAGGGGAAGAGAGAAGAGAGGCAGTTAGCACCGGCGCGCAGCATGGAGGAGCGGCGCCTGCTCTGTGCTCCGTCAGAGAATGAGCGCCGCGAACGAGAGACAAACAGACAGAGAGAAAGAGAGAGGAGAGAGAGGCATGCTGGAGACGCACACCTTACAGCCAACAGACACTTGTCCCTAAGAACAACAAACTACACACAAGACACTTGACGGTACATAAACCCAATCAGAGGACATTTTTATTTTGGCCTCTTTTAAATCATATAACAATAATACCGGTGTTTGTATGAATAATACAATTTAAAGCATTACAACAACAGTAATATAAATGTTACTATTGAGAATAAATTGCTTTAAATTGGCAGTAAATTTAAACAATTTCTAAAATGTAAATAAAAATGAACAAATATTGTAAAATAATTTAACGTGCTGAGATTTAACACAAAATACATAGTAGTTACCATTTTGCTCTCTCATCATAAATTCAACCCAGTGCAAAGAAAACAAAAATGCACCACCAAAACAGCAAATGTAGTGCAGCGTCAAAAAGGAGCATATATTACAAAAAAAAAACTAATCTATAAAAATACTTAGCAGAAGAAGCCAAAAGAGATGCTGAGAAAGTGTCCAATAAAAGCAGCAGGGGGGTAAAATCAGAGAAAGAGGGGGTGCGATGTAATACCAGCTCAGAAACACAGGAGGTACTGTAGCAGAAGTGGCACCAGAGGTCTGTTCAAGAGCTCAGCAGAAGGAGAGAGTGTAGGCAAGTTCAACCAATCTCAGAAAAGTAAAAAAATAATAATAAAAATTAAACTTCAAATAATTTAAAAAGTATAAATTAGTTAGAAAACTAAAACAAGCTTGAGACAAAAAAAAAAAAAAAAAAGGTTGGAAAATATCTCGACAAGAAAGCACAAAAAATGGTTGGCAAATCAGCGCATTCTATTGGTTCAATTCTGTAGGATATGTGTACGACTCGCAGAGAGGGAGAGAGAGGGCTGGACAAGGGGGTGCGGACGGAGGAGAAGAAGAAGAAGGAAAAAAAAGCAAAACAAGAAGAGCGAATCAATGTTGGACGAGTGTGCACGACCGCTGGCAAACCCGAGTGCAGCTTCTTTTTTCCCCCTTTTTCTCTCCAACTCTGTCTCTCTCTTCCTCTCCACTTTCCTTCTCTAACCATTGAATGAGTGTGTGCCAACGTGCGCAGGGCCCACCTATTTGGCACCGAGTCTCAGACAGCCCAGCCAATACGCACGCTCCAAGCACTGAAAAGGGAGGGAAGAGAGACATGGCAGAGCGAGAAGCGGGGAGGTGGGGGGTAGAGTTGGTGGTGGAGAGAAAGAAGAGAGAGCGATCGGGACGGAGGCAGGGATTGTGTGTGTGGTGTGGGCAGAAGGCGCGTCATTAGCCAAATAGACAAGTTCCAATCTAGTGCAAAGGCAAAGTCCAGTGGATATTCATTTTACATGCGTCCAATCCAGACAGCAACCGCCTCCTTTTGCCCCCACCCTAATGCCTTCGTCACCAGCCTGGTCACAGCCATCCCAGTGAACCACTCCAACTCCACCCCCACCCCCTTTCTGTCTGCTCGCGTTACACCACCTTGGCATGGGATGGCATGAGAAAACACAGGCCCAAAATCCCACTAGACCCTGGGACCAGCAGCTGCTCCTGGATTTACCACACAAACAAAGAGAGGAGGGGGAAAGAAAATGCCCCCCCCCAACTTCCACCCCAACCATCCAAAAACATGCTCTCCTGTTTCAAAATGCACATTTACATCCAAACTGGCCTATTCTTTTTTCTGTTTTTTTGGTTGCTTCACTTTTAATGGCCCTGACAGCACAAATGCAGAAACACATTAAAAGTTTGGGTTACCAACTTGCTGGTGAGAGACAGAGTTGTGTAAACAACGGAGTTTGTGGTGGACAGTTTTATGTTGGTTACTTATAAATATCAATGAGGCTTCACAGACAAAACTGTAATTCAAATACTGGAGGGCACGGTCTACTGCAGTAAAATCATTTTTATTTTTTTATTACGGGCTATCATAAAATATACAATGAGACATTTTGACTTTGCATTGCCTCCAGACTGAGAACAAGCTGTACCCAGTGCACTAGGGGATTAATATTTAGGAGACAAAGACACCATGGATAAATCGATGAAATCTGATGCATTTATTGTCAGTAAAATTTTACACAATACAAACTTCCAAAAGTACTGGGTATTAAATAGGTCAGGTCACTTAACTGCCAAATAATTTGATGTAGTACAGGGAAGAATTACAGGGAGCTTGTCAAAGCTGGAGTGGGCAGTCACAAAAAGCTAACTTGTCATGTGGCAAAGTTGGGCGATCTGTGTTGAAGCCCCATGTCGTGCAAAGGACAGGCTGTCTGTGTGAACACCCTACAAAGGCCAGTGTCCTCTGGTTGGCTACACTGACCATTAGAATGAGCCTGGCCCGTTCCTCTGTCGATGTGTGACTGAGAAGCCAGGCCTGGCTGGTCCACTGACTGGCTGGCAGGTTCCTTTTAGGTTGGCTCAAAGGCTACAGGACTGGCCGACTAGCTGGCTAAGTGAATGACTGGTTGGCTACCCGGCTGGGTAGGTAGCTGTCTGCCTGGCTGGCTTGTCAGTGCTACTGCTGGGGGTACAGACCCATCTGGACCAGGCAGAGCCGGGCCGGGTGCCGATTGTTCAGACTAGCATACGTCTGCCTCTCACAGACACAATGAACAAGTAAAGAATGTGGGAAAGAAAGAAGATCGCAGCCTCTAAAAAAAAAAAAAAAAAAAAAATGGGCAAAAAGAACATGAGGAGATGGAATTAAAAAGATGAGAGCATTTGTTTTTGTTTAAGAATAATGACAGGTGTGTTTGCTGCTTGTATAACAAAGACTAAAGGGATCTAGTTTTTTTAATGAAAGGTACACATGCAAATAAAAAAGGCTTGAATATGTATTACTTTGACTCTATCACAATGTCATTACAGAAATGTCAATGACAAAATCTATCAAAATATGAAACTTTTTTTTGCCTATTCTACACTATCACACATTGTAGATTTAGAGCAGTCATTAATACATGAATAACAGGTTACCTTTTAGATTTGACTTCATAAAATCTACTGCCAAGTCTCTTCTGTGATCAAAAACTGAACCACAAAGAAAACTGTATGAGTAAAAAGGTCTGTACAATTTGCAATATATACAGCCAAGACATTTTATATTTTTGGCCAGAGCTATATATTGGCACCCTTCTAGTTAATTTTTTAAGCAATTTATCCGCTCAATCTTCTGGGCTGATAAAAGGTAGAATTGTTCCGCCTCGTCTACTCAACCGTTGGTATCTGCATTGCAATAATTTAAGCAAGAGCTCATCTTATCTCTTCATGCCATGCTTTGTCTCTCTGAAATGATGACCTTTGTTCAGCAAACTGGGCAGAAAAATCTCCCCTCCTACTCTGATGGGCCAAGTCACAGTTCAACTCAGCCTAGTGCAGCCTAGGAAAATGAAAGCCTCCTACAACAGCTGTAGTAAAACAAAAGACTTTGATACAGATATTGTAAGTTGTTTAAGACTTTGAAAAAAACGTTGGTGATTTTCCACACAACATAGCCTACTATTCAGAGGTAATTACAATATATTTTATTGTAGCTTACCCAGAAAACCAAAACCTTGTTTAGCAGAAATCTTGCACGTCTAAAAATAAAAGGAAGGATGTCACAAGGTTTACTTTTTGTTTTGTAAAAAATATATTTAAAAAGCTTCAGTTTGAATCTTTTTTACTCCTTAATTTATTAGGCCTAATTTCAAATCTTGGTTTTTATGCGTCAAATGCACGTAGCGTCGCACATGCCCCCAGTTCACAACGGACTCAGCCTTTTCAATGGACAAAAAATGAATAAAGAGATAAACCATTTCTTTACAAATAAATAAAGTAACTCACCAACAAAAAGAAACTGTAGGTCTGTAAAAAAAAATAAAAAAGGGATAACCTACGCGCCTCCGCATTTTGGCCCACACTCGTAGCCTGTGTCTGAACCCTGCCTCTAACGGTGCTCTGCTCCTTGCGTCCAACGTAGAGGGCTACACGTGACATATTTAACCTATCTGTCGTTTTAACTCACTTGACTCACACATATAAACATTTATAAATGCATAACTCTTTACGTGAACTGCAGCTGCACGTGCTTTGGGGAAGAGACAGCTCTTAACTGCACCGCGGCCTACATGAAACAAAAAGGGTCAAGCTTAAGTCTCGCACAGCTCAGGAGAAAAAAGTTTTACTAAAAAGCGAAATTATATACCTCGACTGTAAACGGTGTGTTGGTTAGACTTTTATACAGTGCAGCGTAATAATTTTTACTTAATAATATGATTAGGCCCTTTTGGCATTATTTAAAATGTTTGATTAAGAAACGAGGCCCGTTTTCCCACGTTAATTTGGCTCTAATACGCTTACTTTTTGACTCTTCAGGCTATGCTAATGTGTTTGAAACAAAGAGCATATAGCCCAACAATAAATGTCAATGTTAATGTATTCTGTGACTGAAGCACAAAGGAAAAACATGTTTTTACAATTGTTAATGTCTTTTTTTTAGCTTCACTGGCAAGATTTAGATTTGAGTTCACTAATGGATTATTATTTTATTAAAGGCCTATAAGCTATACTCTTAAAATATTCTTTTATTACAAACATTTTAAACTATATATATATATATATATTACTAGTAATGTATAAGAAACATAAATAAAAATAAGGTACACACAATGACACAAAAACTGACAAATGAAAGCAATTTAGTTCCTGTGAAGACTATTTGATCAAGGACATAACCAAAAAATGAAGATAGATGAACATATTAAAAATAACTATTACATTATTATTTCCCTTAATTTAGATAATAGTCAGTTTAACAAACAAAGGACTCTAATCAAATGAGGAATAAAACTGTTGGTGAGGACCATGACTCTGGAGCTTATAAAACAGTGTCTTTTCATTTTAATTCAGTTATTCTGACACAAGCCCACATGCATTTAGATGTGATCGTATTATTCCCCATTTTAAAAAATAATCCTCTATAACATTACTTTACTGCCAATCTTTAAAATTCCACCCAGCTCAGCTCAAACCAAGTCATCCCTTCTACTACTCATTGGAAATGGAAGAAACTTTCCTTCCTTTTGCTCTCTTTCTCCCATCATTACAGATTGATGTAAAACGTGTCTGTGCATCGTTTGTAATTATGCCTGTTTACACACTGAAGCATTACTATGTGTGAAAGTCTGGAAGCCATTTGTGGCATGAGGCTGCAAGGGAAAGACAGAGCAAGTAAGCTTTAGGCGGCTCCAGAGACACACAAACTGATGGCAAGCCGACGCTTCTAACACAACTGTGGACCTGGGTGATCTCACTCTCAAATGTGTTTTTATGAAAGTCTGTTTCAACTGTAAGCACATGAGCACATTATATCAGTGTGTCCATAATGAGCTTTCTAACTACCCTAATGTATTTGGTTTCCTCCATTTAAATCAGTTTCATATTTATATAGTATTACAGTTATAAACGTAACTGTGCTTCCTCAAGAACAAATTATTTACTTTGAAAAATAAATTACATTCTGACAAATATAAAATATACTTCAAAATCTTAATTGTTAAATCTAGATAACAATTCTAAGCTTTGATTTACAAGAGAAATGTCTTGTGAGAACTAAAAGGAGAATATTATACATTTGCTTTTATAATTCACTCAGCTTGATAAAAGTACTTTCAATTGAAAAATATGTCTGTTTTAAGGATGATGTTATCCTAGTCAAAAAAAAGTGGTCTAAATTATAGTTTTCAAACTAAATTGAGACACATTTTGAAAAAAACCCAACAAAAAGCATTTCAACATGTTGCCTAAATTGGAAATCTGGTTTTATGAAGCCATACGTTAACTCAATACAGACTGTACAAGTGTTTACATTATAATGTTATAGTGAGGTCTCAAACACACACACATGCTGTCGGTGTGGACTTTTCCAACAAAAACCCTTTGACAAGTGTAGCTGTTCAAGTGGCAGTGTGATACTTGAACACTGTTCGTGTGTGAGAGGGGTGCTAATGTGGGCCGTTGATGGGACAGTGGGGCAGCTGTCCATTTCAACTGAAATGAACTGCTTTATATTGAAGCTTGCTTTATGTGTGCTGTACACACCTAGTGCTCCAGTCGCCACATGCCAGCAGCAGACACTGCCGGCCGTGCCCAGCCTACAGCTGTAGAGAGGGCTTTGAACCTCATGCTTATAGCAAATACAGCAGGATTCAAGCAGATAATGAAACCAGATATGCTCTCCCCTCCATGCCCTACATGAGCAGGAGCCAAGGCCTGCTTCTCTCACACAAGAGATGCACTATTGAGAGAGTTTCCCTCACTCTTTCTCCCCCTCATTCTTTTATTTCGGCCCGGTCCTCCTTCTGCCAGTCGGCAAGGCGAAGTGCCAACCTCTCCCCAAAGTCGGGCAGAGTGCCCTCACCCTTTATGCAAATGCTTCACCACTAGGCAACTCACATATGCACTCTGTGCTCGCACCACTAAAAACGGCACCACTCTTAATTTTATTTTTTTTCACTTCTACTCTGCAATCTTTCCTCTAAATCTATTCTTGCATTGCATAGCAGGAGTCAACATAATTCTTTTTTCAAGCCACTTTTCTCTCTTGTAGTGCTGTCCGCCCAACAGCATTTTCTCCACTCTCATTTCACTCTGGATGTCTTTCTCTGTTTTAATTTCATGTTACTCAAACAACCTGACTCACATACACTCCAACTTGTTCCCTCATTCTTCAGCCAGTGCCAGACAGGCAAGTGCATGAACTCCTTTCACCCTCCCTCCCTGACTCTGATGCCACAACTCATCTCCTTCTCCTTTCCTTAAAGGTATAAATAAATTAAACCTTGATCTGCTGCAGTGCATCAACACATTAGAGCCACTATCGGCATTTACAATTAAATGTGCAATTTGGAGGAAGCCTGTTGGCAGACTCCACCTTTACCATTAATACATCCACTATTTTTGGGGTGCCTCCTTGTTTGCTAAACTTAGATTAAATAGTATAGACTCACACAAGAAAAGTGTAATAGTTTAGAACACATATCCTGAACATTTAAATAGATCAAACACAGGCTAGTATTATAAAATAATTACATATATTTAAATAATATAATTTATAATTATATTAATAACAGAACAAGTGAAAAATCTGACTATTTGAGAGGATTGATAAAACAATAAAAAAAACTTTATAAAACCACATAAAATATTAAAGTGAGGGGAAAATGATGTACTTTCACATAAGTGTTTTAAAGTAGGCACACTGCACATAATAGAAACTCCATTCAGATAAGATTCCTAGTACTAAAAACTCAGATCTTTTTTAGTCCAAAAATGTTCTACTAGTTTACACATGAGTGAAGAGTATTTAAGGAAAAGTCAAGCTTGCGGATTTACTTGAGCTTATCATTTGGGCTGGAGATTTGCCTGTGTGAGGCTGGCACTGCTAGGGTTAAATGCTGCCCGGTCCCTGTGGTAGGATATGAGCTGGGCATTTGCCTGTGCACTGCTTTGTCTATGCAGAGTTGCTCATGTTAGAGGTTAAGAGTGGGTGGCTGCTCCAAGTGGCTTCCTTTGCCACTCTGATCCCATTAGGGTTAAAGGTGTCTGTTCCAAATGGCTTCCTGAGAGCTGGGTCTTAATCTCTGCTACACATGACGCCTCTCCCTGAGCTGGCATTGTGAGGGTTAAAGGTCGCTCTGCCCATTTTCAGTGGCATTCCCTGCAGGGCAAGAGCCATGCCAGGCCGGAAGAAACACAAGTGAGGAAAAAACAAAACAAAAGAAAAAACACATACCACACAATAGCTAAATCATTATAAAACTTTCCTTATCTAAAACATAAGACTTTTTTTAGTGCTGAATTATCAAACAAAACCAGGCGCATGGTGCAGACCGGCGCCTCCAGGCAAGTGTGTGAGAAGTTATCTCCTCAGTGACCACGCTCTCTGACTTCCACAGCCTAAACTACCACCTCGCTCTGACCTCAGGAGCACCACAGCACCACAAGCAGACAGCCATAAGTACATGTCCTCACAGGGGACATAAAACGGAGGAAACCCACCTCAATAAACACACAGGCCCAAAAAAGATGGAAGAGACACATACAATGAATGGGATATATCTCTAAATCTTGTTTTATTTTTATACAAAGCATGCACACTAAACATATTACTGGAATAATTATGACAAACAAGCTTTGCATGCATGTAGTATATCTGGCATTTTAGATGGCGCAAATACTAGACTGGAACATTGTTTGTTCCCAAAACTGGATCATTGCAAGTCATATTGAAAATTGCATTTTAAATGTATAAACTATGTTCCCTTAAATTAATAGTTCAAAGGCTCTTGTGTATATAAGTGATTACTTATGAGCTCCATTACATTATTACTAACCTATATACAACTAAGAAGAAATAACTCCACTGTGCACGAGGAAGAAAGCCATATACTGTTACATTAGTGTTGTACCTTAGAAGTGATTCTGGGCATTTTATTTCTTTCCTTATTGGAAACACGTCTAATTTTACTGTAGAGAGTTTGTCAACTCTCTGTAAAACTGGTTTGGTATGAAATACCCGTCAGTCCTCATTTATAAACATGTGATTGTATGAAAAGATAGTATCACAGAAAGTGAGCAAGAGCTGGACTGCAAACAGCAGGCGCTGCCACGTCAGATGCTGCCGAGGCTTCTTGGCTGTCAGGACAGAAGGAGAAAAACACACATACTACACAGGCATATAAATGGCATGCACATGCACACAGCCACATACCCATGTGCACAAACGTAAACTTAGACTACAGGCGTATGCACTGAGAAGAGTTTGCTTCACAGAATTGGAGTCATGAGCCAGGTTCGAGACCTCTGCTCAGTGAAGCTCCTACCACTGTCTCTGTGAGTCAACACACATGGAACTGCTCTACAGGCCCTAATAATAAACTCACAAATCCCTCAATTTAGTTTCCCTGACACCTGCCAGAGAGGGCCTGCCTTGTGTCCCATCACATCCTGTTAGACCTGCCTACGGATTTACACTCATAATTTAATCAAACTCTGGAAGCACTTAATTGTATTTTCATAGTATCAGAACTGGCATGATTATTCACTGTGATGTGCTACTTCAAAATGTGGCATCGAAACTGTGACAGCACTACATACAAATATTTAAAAATATGCACAAAAATCACATATTGCAGGCTCCAGCATCATATACTGTGTATAATATTCACTGGAGCTGTACATAAAATCTGACTTTTCTTACTCTGTCAAGCCGGATTTGTCCACATCTTCATGTAGACAGGCTTTCTAATTACTTGAGAAATTGTATTATTGAATACAACAACACAATGGTTTCAGTATTGTCAATTTCCACAGACAAAAAAAAGAGTGTGCTGTTTCAATTTAAGAGAGAGAAAAGGCTCTTGTGGAGAAGTTTTGATTCTCCAGATAGTTCTTGGCAACCATTTGCTTCCTATTAAGTAGTGAAATATGGTTATATTGCTATAACAAACATTTTAGTCAGTAGAGAGGTGGAATACAAACAGAGAAAGCGATAGATAATCAGGTAAAGGAGAGGAAGACTAGGTGAGCAGCATTCCAGCAAACAGAGCCAGTTGAATGGAGAAACAGTTTAAGATATCCTGCGCCATTCTCAGGAGAGGCAGGGACTTAGTAAAGTGGCTTTTAAGCTCACCAAATCCAACATATCCCAGATAAGACTGTGGCTCTTCCTGAGGGAATGAAAAAGAGGAGTGGCGGTGGGGGCTGGAAAGAATCAGGTATAATGGAGAAGCTGAGGGGAGTAAGAGGAGAAAGTCTGAAGTATGGAGGGAGAGTCAGACAGAGAAAAGCACACAAAGATAAGAAGATATATAAAAAAAAAATGTGAGCAAGACAAATAAAGCATAAGGACAGCCGGAGCATATTTTCTCATGAGAAACATATGCACTTTGGTGTTGTCTCATATGGTATGGAGAATAAACCATAGACACTCTTATGTCTCCAGCCGGGTTTTATCACCTCTGTGAAAGGCGGCCTAAATACACACTAGTCCACATCATCTATCTCCACAGAGCTGTGTCCCAGAGAGAGACAGGCCAGGCCTTTTATGTATTTGTGGTTGTTAATGTCCTGTGGCGCTGTTTATAGAGGCAAATGACGTCACATAAGATAAGAAGTTATTAAGTTAGTTATGTTATAAGTTAGGAAGTTCTTACCATTATTTCACTGCAATGTAATAAAATATAACTCACAATGGCTGAATTGACCTTTGTATGTAATAAAGTTTTTTTTATTATTATTAAAAACAATCAACTTAATGTAACATTGCTTTGGATTTGCTCCTTCTGACTAGCTCAATGGGTCCTCCATGAAAAACTGTTTTTGCAGAAATCTCGTGAAGAAACAACAGCCTGGATATTCTAAATAATTTTATTAGTCATCTCTACCATCTGGAGTCTGCTATTTAATAAATTTAATATACACCATAACCTGCATTAAACATATGTGGACGTTAAAAAGGGAGACAGGTGCAAACTCACTGACCAGAAGGCACAGAGTCAATAAACAAGGGTCACTTTCTAATCATGCCTAGTTTGTTTATTTAACAGTGGTCAGGTTTTCACAACCTCCCAAACTCCATTTCAAAATCGTCCTTATAGGCTCCGGAGAGAAAATTCAAACACTATTAATTCCTCTTTCTGGGAAAAGGGACGGCCTTTTCCCGGAGCAATCCATAACATCTGAATATAAAAATAAATACGAAGAGCGCGCGCGCTTAACCCCAAACTAAGGAAGGGAAAAACCTGCTGGGAAATTTGACGGCGGTGTGTGTTTATCCTCTGTTGCACTATTTGACCACTTTTTTTCTTTCTTTCTATGTAGTCACTATGTTGCAGCTCACAACCACCTTTTCTCCACCTCAATTTATGTTTTCTTTTGCTTCTGTCATAATCTCTCTTATTGAACCCTTCTTTCTGTGTCTGCGCACTTTTTCTTTATCTTCACTCTTGCCCTCTCTCCCTTGTGCTCTGCTGGACGTCCCAGTGCCAGTTAACTCACCACAAGCCAGAGGGAGGACCGCAAGAATGCTTAAATCAGCATAATTAGGCCTGTGTGTACTTTAAACACACACGTTTCCCCAATGCCTGGACCAATGCCACCCGTACACCACTATGTACGCGACCACAGCCTGTCTCTCTGAGTCAATAAACACTAACTTATCACCAGTCAGCCACACATGCACTCATGCAGTGTGCACACTTAAAACACACACACATCAAAACTATTATTTTAAATTCCTCTCTATTTCATTGTTACCCTGAACTGCTCGGCTCCAGACCACCAGACTGTTTTAACTGTGTGCTGAGAATGTTATTAAATTGAATATCTATGTGAATTATGGAGAAGCAAGGATCTCTGTTCAGTTTTGCGGTTTAGGTTCTGTGTACATGTGTTTTAGGTTTATGTTGCAGCGGAGCATTAACAAACAATTCTCCAAATTCATGGGGCCTGGCTTCAGGATTATCAGAAGTTACCGACAATTTAATAATAATAACCACCATCGACAGCAAAGCAGACCGAGCATGTGACATTTGGATGGCTGATTTAACTGGCTCACTGGATTACATTAATGTTGGTAAAAACAGATGAGGCAATGTTTTTCTCACTTATATTAATACCAGGGGAGACACACTCACTGAGAACAGCTTAGATTTTATGGCTCTTAATATCTTATTTGGTCGAACAAAGTGCTTGATGTGTTCATTTGTGTGTGTGTAAGAGAAATGATACCAATAAACAGAATCAAAACACTCTCACCAGAGAAGTTGGAAAGTCAGTAACTAAGGCTACAATAAAAGCATCCAATAAAAACATTACACTTTTTCCCTCAGGAGTTCAAACACTTGCAGCTCCTGCAGATGGACTCTGTGAGCAAGACTTGTACTTGCATAAACACCAAACAGACTCAGGTCATGAAACTAAATCTCATTAAATGGAAAATGAGTTGAGAATTGTCGGTGTATCAAGCTAGGACAACATGAAGAACCCGGTGGCAACAGCGTGGGGCTTTGAACAATTATTTTTATTTTGAAGATACGCATGCAGAACAAGTATGTCCAGTAGAAAAATGGCTTATGCTACTGGCTTTGGAAATATTGTAGAGTTGCCATAGAGTTAATATGTCAATAAAGCAAAATGAAGCTAATTTGACACCCATTTTAACAGATACATGTTATATTACTTCAATACTTCATACTCTCCTCTTGGCATGGCACTGGGATCAGAACACTATGCTCAGTCAACTAGAAAATGTATCTGCAGCCGCATTTGATCAAAGTACTGTGGTACTGTTTATGGGAGGCACACACTGAAAACTAGCCACAAAGAAGCCACTCTGTGCCTCTGTCTGTCTTCGTCCATCAGCTTGTCTGCCCCACACACTCCTCTCTGTTTGTGTGCTCACACAGCTGTGGATCTTGCACCGGGTTCAACCAAGGTAAAGATATGGTATATTACGCAATGGCAATGGCTTATAGATTTTTCCACCCTTGGCAAGCTGCCAACAACTCTCGACAGGAGAGAGGGAGGGCGTCAGAAAGCGTGATCAGAGAGCAGCACACTTTGTTCCACCAAGTCTGAATCATTGGACTCACTGGCCACTGCCTTGTTCGTAGTAGTTACAACAAAGACGTAGGACTGGACAAAAGTATGTAAGTGTAGTATCAGATATGTTTGTTAGGTCTGCTGTATATTCTCCCTCAGGCAATGTGAACTGCTGCCTCATACACACACACGGAGGGCATGCAAAAATAGATGACCTTAGGTAGCCATTGAGCACAATGGGCTCTTGTGGCTATACAGTAAATTATACTGTATTTAAAAGGGTGTACTGTGCAAACTGTCAAACTCAATAATGCATTTGACATATACCAATTCTAAAGCACAGAAATTTAGCTGGAGTCTACATCCAAAATGCAACTTAGAATAGTCAGCATTAGCAACCTCAATCTGTTCTTCTGAATCAGATGCCCGGCTGTCAGGATAATCATTCTTAATTTACTTACCATGTACGTGACATACATATGCTAAGAAAACTTGTGTTTCTCATATCAGCCTGCTCCATTCATATTCTTTTGCCTGGATTTAGTGTACACACACACACACACACACACACACAACTGTGCTGATTTGGCCTAGATCTTGCACACTGAGGTTCTCCCTACTCTTTTAATTGGGCCCTTGATGCTAGACATATAGGGTGTACTTCCTCTAATTAGCTATATCTATAGCGTATGGGAGGGTGTATGAATGCATGCATGTGTAAAATCCTCTTTTGAGAAACTCCAAACTAACTAAGAGCTTTAATTTCACGCTAGACTGCATTGTCCCATTCAGTGAGGTTACCCCCACAAAAAAAGCCTCTGAGAAAATCAAAAAGAGTGAAAAACACACCAAAGGGTGACAGCAAAGGGGGATGGAGAAAGACGCATGAAGCAAGTGAGAGACAAACAACAACAACAACAACAAGTGAGGCTCATCCTTAAACAATGCACATCTCTCACTAACCGTTACTTCTCTTTTGAAGAGAGCTAATTGAGGAGGTGGAATGGGTGGAGGAAGAGGAGAGTGATGAAGGTAGAGGGGGCTCAGGGCTGAGCAGCTGCGTGAGGAGAACAGTTCACAGGCTCTTGTATCTTCTCATCCGCATGGGGTCCACACATTTCACATTTGATCTCAGCTGCGGGCAACTCAACTATTTTCACTTTAAATGACCGTAAACTGCAAGTTGTTGCACATTTGATGATCAAAGTTGAGAAAAATATAATTAACAGTCTCAGCACGAGAAAAATCAATTATCAGCCCTTCACATATTTAGATTGCTCACCTCAAGTTTAACCCCAGCCAAAAAAATAATGATGAGGGCAAAAAATAGATTGTATTTTTTTTGCATCTATTTTTGCGGGGACAGAGAAGTTCTTGGTCTCAGAGCTACGAAGTGATTTGAACTTTCTGGCTATGGCATAAGTAAGTGTTGAGTCTGATTTCAGATGAGCGTGCGCCTGTGCATGTTCCCACACATGTGTGTGCCATATATGGCAAGCTTAACACAACTCTATCAGAGACCAACACTAGAGCGCCATAGGGGCCGCCGGTTTCCACTGGCCACAGATCAGCCTAAATCTAATCCACACTAGAAGGCGAAGGACAAGCAAACACACACAGCTATCCATCCAGGGGACAACCACCTATTACCCTGTTGTGCCAATTGTCCCAGTTAAGCATGATAAATCCATTTTCTATGGGTGGTCAGAAAGACTGCACAGATAAGGGATAAGCAGAGCACCACAGCACTTGATCCAAACTACCTCTGAAACAGACACAAAAATGCATTGAAGAGCATCAGCCACAAGACCCCGTAGGATCTCACAGTTTTATGCGATTCTTCCATGACAAATCTTTTAAATGCTACAAACAAAAAGTAATATTTTCCAAATAGCGTTTAATTCCAGAAATCACACATTATCCAGGGAGCAGAATGTGTGATTTTCTATGTTCGAATGAGATTAATTTTGGTTGCGCACTAACAAACCTGATCGGTCATTCTCAGAATAAATCTGCAAATTTCCAGTCAGATGTAATTAAAATTTATCCAGACTGTTAAACTGAAGTAGACATGTTATGCCTTTTTGCACGTTTGCTGTGCTCCTCCTCAATCCCTTCCCTATAGCAACTCTCACTTCGGGCCAAAACGCAGACAGGGAACCTGGTCTGCCTCCAGCAGAAAGGATGAATAAGTAAAAAGAACACAATGTACCTCTGGGTTGTGCCTGCCTGACGTCCTGGCACAGTTGGCAGGGCGCTTTTACCCACAGCCTACTGTCCATTAGGGCAACCCACCCCAGCAGCCCTATCCTCTGCTGGCTGTACCGAGCTTACTAACTAGCTCAGTGTGAAAGTCATTTGTATGCTTGTGTATCTAATGTGTGTGTTTGGTGCAAATGATGCCAGTTAGCCCTGGTCTGGAATATCACTAGATCACTCAGGCCCACCTCGGCTTACACCGGCATCTCTGCTCTAACAGTCTGGTCCTTATGAAACCAGAACTCAGAGCTGACATAGAAGAACACCGGCCCAAAGCGAGCCAGGAGTCACACACTGTGAATGTAAGGTTTTGAATGACTGACTGTAAGCTGCTCCTTTTGATGAATAATATGCAAAAGACATAAAAAGTGGACTTGTTTTAATTTAAACTGCTTTAACAACTGGCTTGTGTGGGTTTCTCACAAATTGCCAGCCAGAATTCTCATTGCTTACCCATATGCACTGATTCCCAAGCACTTTGTTGCAATGAAGTGCCGTTATCTTTCAACCAAAGATACTACAAAATCTCATATTTATTTCCTTGTTGCCATGGTTATATGGCAGAGCTACACTACATAGGCTATAGCTTTCAATACATTCTTTAAGTGCTTTGCCAAAATGCCAGGCTGAGTGCATTTCAAGGAATCACTTGATGTCCAAATCTAAAACCTTTCAGAAGCAGAAATTGTTGGACATTATGCGCTTAGCGAGCAAACAAAACAGTTTTTTGCGTGTGAACTGAACTCAAATAATTAAACAATCTGCAGCAGATTGTTTAACATCTCTGAGTTTGCAGCAAACCGAAAGAAGTTGGCAGCGCTGGTAAGACGCGCTGTAGCCTCTAACAGCCCACATCTCATTTGGATAAGCAGGAGGACTTAACTAGAGTAATTGATTTCAAAACGCAGCACATAAAAGTTTTAATTAACGACGCCTCCGTGACCTTCAAACTGCATTAAAACTTTATGCAAATGATTTTCCGGTGCAGACATATGAATCACTCCCATGCGCTCCGTAAAAAGCCAAACGCTCCTAGTGTTTGGCAAGTGTACGCGCAGTGTACACTAGGCCATGCACGACTCCACTTGACTGGGTAGGTCCATCACATGCAGTATCTGGCTATTCCAGCAAAGCTTTTTATCCACATTCATAATACATTGTAGATGGTTTACACCGCTTTTGCATGTTTTCTGTGATTTGTGAATTATTTATGCTGCTGAGAACAAAGTTGTAATGAAGTCAACGATAGCGGCTGCATTACAACCACTCAATTAGAAAAGACAATGAAATCAAAATGAAAAGATGTTACAATGGGGTTTCAGTTGCAGGTTAATAAATGCCAATGCCAAGCAGTAATGGGCAAATAAACGCATGATTTATGCTGTGAATAGGGTAAAAGCAGCAGCCTTTTAAAAAGATCAATACCTACTACGCACAGGACGGGCAGCACGCGCTCATGAAGGCTCGTGCAAAACGATCTGCTGCCAATTAATTTTAATTAATGGAAAGAAAGAGGAAACTCGATGCGGACCTCTGCCTCATAGCACCAGGCTTGGAAAATTATCTGCTCTAAATATGCAGCAGGGCTGTTGGACGTATTTCTACACGACAAAATCAAATACACTATTGATTAGAAAATGTCCGCTGCGGCGATGCCACAAAGGGCATCATGCAGAGAACGTTTTTGCTTTTTCCCCACAGGTCTCTTGGAACAGCTAAATAAAAGGGAGGATGGAAGTATCCTACTCATCACGTGGAGGATAGGCCGCTAGACTTCAAAAATGACATTAATAATAAAGCTGGACAGGTCGTGACCCCTGATTAAACATAAATATAAAACATGGAATCGTGGCGTGAAATGCACATGTAAATATTTTTTCCCCTCTATGTTAAAAGTCTAAAACACATTGCCATTTTGATGCCGTTTTGAAGACACTTTGCGCGCAGACGAAGTCGAGGGCTCAATGGGTTCCTGGCCATAAACACGGAAATATGAACGCGTTACTAAAGAAAATAGGAGAAGGACAAACATGTATTTGACTTTAATAAAGAATTCCATTCTTGTTAATATTGCACCACTTCTTCTGTGTGCGTGAGTGTCCGTGTGTGGAGGAGGTGTGGAAACATGCAGCGCGGCCTGACTCCGAGCCTCGCTGCCCGTCCAGCTCTCTTCTGTTTACTCTGCCCGGACTGCGCCGGAGATCCGCAGTTAAAAACTTAACCTCTACTGGAGCGTTGTACTTTTCTATCCATAAACAAGAAGGGAAAGCGCATCTCTGTTGAGAACCATTTTTTAGGCCTGTAAGGTCACTTAAAGCTTGACCTTTGGAGCTTTTATGGGAGCTTTGTTTATTCAATTTGAAAATGAGATCACAATGCACAACATAATAGGTAACATAAATATATTTAATTTAAAACAAACACGGTGGTTTATTTAGCCTACCACTCCAGGTTTGTCCAAAAACCAATCCTTTTTGGGAACATAGCCTATAGACTAATTAATTTGTTAATCTATTTTATTTAGTATAAATTCATTAAATCAATTTTAAGTCGAAATTGGAATCTGTAAAAACTAGAAAAAGAATGCCATGGAGACATGCATAACTCATAAACAAGGTCCGAGAATTGTAAACGCTCCGAAATGAAAATATGCCTATGTCCCTTAGTGTTAAATATTTTATTTGGTAAATATGAGTACAATGTTTAGTTTGGTGTCATTGACATGCATTCAAACCTACAACTGCAATAGCATTTGTACAGAAGTATAAATAGATTTTTGATATATGCTAGTGAACGGTCTTCTAAGACTTTCTACTTCTCACATAAGGGACCTCTTTACTCGCTGTTATACGTCCATAAAAAAAAAATAAACACTGTCGTTTTATTAAAAGGTTAAATGTTGTTTGAGGTGAGTTCACTGTAACACACGCCCACTTTCTAACCGTCGTCCTACATGTATTTTATTTTGAAAGCTGGCCGCTGAGGTGAAATATATAAAAACATGGTGGACAGAAGTTGAATGTGGCCACTGTCCTTAAAGGCCCCCGGTTGGTCAGTGCGGACACGGCGTAAGACCGGCAGACCACTGCTCACACACGTCCTCTCCTCTGACTAAAATGAAGTGTCCCACTGCATGCCTTCTCCCAACTCGACGAGGACTTCGTCTGTGGATTCAAAATCTAAAGCCCCGGGTTGGAGAGGCTACAAATTGTCACCAACTCGTAAGACAACCAGCATACCTTTCCCTAACCTCCGTTAAATATCAAATAGATTTGGGAGAAGCGCCATTTTCTCTCCAAACCATGAGAAATGAATCGCGCAAGAAAAGCCCGTTGGAGGAGTGCCATTAAAAAAAAAAAAAAGAAAGGCAAGAGAGAGAGAGCGAGGTTAAACGGGGGAAGAGTGCAGAGCTGTGAAGACAAAACTCCACATTAAATGACAAGCAGCGGCACAGGCGTACACAACAAGTCTGTAAAGTGAAACGCGTACAGTAGCCACAAACCGGAAAACTCACACAAGCAAGCAAGAGCAGCGTGGACAGACGGCGACGGTTTCGTACCTGTGTCAAGCAGTAAGGGGAGTACATGGTCGTGTCTACAGATGAGGATTTGAGTAGAAGATAATAAAGTTGGATGGAGGTTCGTTGCGGTGCCGCATTGCAAAGCCGCTGTGGCTCAGTCCGGGCTGTAACCCCGCCTCACTCACTCACTCCACAGTGAAAGCTCCGCTCGAACTTTAGGGAAAGTTTTCTGCTGCGCGCGCGCTCTCTCTCCCTCCCTCCCTTCCTTCTTCTTTCTCTCTGGCTCAGGCGTTCACGCTCCCACCCAGTTCTGATTTCAAACTACGCCAACGCGTATCTATATTATCACTGTTGCAGAAGTCATCCGTCGCCTCATGCGTTGAGGAAAAATAGGCGTCACAAACATTTTCACAGTGTTCCCGCTGCAGGAGTGTTTTATTTTTTTATTTTTTTTACTGCAATCCGACTGGGGGGCTTTTCAGACCGTAGTGTGTAAATCTGTAAAATGAGGTGCTTTTCTAACGGAGATCATATTTACTTCAAACAAGATGAGAAACAATAAGATGATCTATTTGAAGTAGACGCACAAGGTAATCCCTACAGAATGTCTGGGATATGTTTGATTCTGTTAAGATAGATAAAGCATAAACATTATAAATGTCTTGTTTATTTTGAAGACAGTTCCACAGAAATTGATGGACTTTCACATCCCTTTGTTTTTACACAAAATGCAGAAGTGTGAGGCTCCACTGAGACTAGAAATTAAACACAGTTATAATCTATAACATTCTTTTTTTTTAATGGATGAAACCTTGCACACCAATTTTCAATCTCAAATTTTGGAGCAGGACTGGTTGTACATCTCAAATGTCCCATGTCCAAAATTATCAGCTGTAAAATTAACTGTGGCCATAATATAAACTATTTTGCTCTAATCCCTATTATTTCAACCGTTCTCATTTAGAATATTGTATGTACTGTATATGAGGATAAATAATGCTTGAACAAGAACAAGTACTCTAAAGCAGTTTCATTGTGAGCGGTATTGTATGGAAGCAATACACTCTGGTTCTAATCAGGCTTGGCTTTATCCGCCCTGCTTCTCAGCCTAATCAAACTCATATATGCAGGCAGAGTGCCGGCAATTATACATAAGCCGCTGCCTGGTGTGCGTGTGTTGCTGAGACCGTGTGAACACATCCTTGTATGTGCATATGTCGTGTGTGTGTGTTATGGTTTTTGTTAAGGCTGTGTGTGTGTGTGTGTGTGTGTGTGTGTGTGTGTGTAGGGTGCGGTTTTGGGGGTTGAAGTCACCCCAATGGTCTTGTGCCAAGTTTTTTAGGAGGATATGAAGTTGTGCAGCTTTATGAGACCTCGGGCCTATGTAGGATACTTAGCCACTCACACCACAAAAGCACATGTGTACGGAGTAACACTAAAAATACACATCACACACACAATCAGCTGCAAATGGCCTTCACAGAGAGATATACATTTACAGAATAGTGCAACTTAAGAAAAAGAACAGTTCATCTGCAAAAGTCAAGAACCTTGAGGTGTAGTCTGTGCATTTTCCCCGCTCTCTCCTGTTTCCAAACCACACCCCACCACGGCACAGGCCCAAACCCAAACCCCGAAGCTTTTGTGTGCTCTCTCCTTTTCCCTCTCTTTTTGTCTATGTATTTTTCTTTTTCCCAGTAGCTGTTAATGGTTTTCTATATTTGAATCCTTCCCTAAATATTTTCTTCTGTCTTTCTTTCATTCTGTTTTCTCCCAGGCGGAACCAGTGTCTCAGTGTTTAACACAGGTTTGCGGCTCTTTCAAACAAACTTTAGCCAGCATCCTTGCCTTTCTTTAAAAAAACCCTTTGACCATCACCTACGGAAGCTTCTTGAGCTCGCAGGGCTCTTGTGGTTTGTAGGACTATGCTTGCCAATAAAAACCTCATGGGTAAACCATATGGTGTGTCTAAAGTTAGCCCGTTATGGTCTCCCATTGACATACAGCACTGCCCATTTACTTGCTGTTTGCCATTGCCTGTGGCTAAGCTATTAAATATTGAAAGTGATGTAGCATACTGATACTGCCATTAGCATGCTAAGTGTGTGAGACAGGTGGTTGAGTCTATCTTTCAAACGGCAGGAAATATGTGAACGGAAAGTGCATGTACTGTACCGTTTACCATGCCATCGTGTAAATATTGTTTGAGTGAGCTGTTTATATGTGCTGTGGGAAGGAGCATGCCACTGAAATGCATACTGGCATATGTAGTCAGAAGAAATGTATGTCTGGCAGTTACAGCTAACAAGCATATCATACACAGTGTGGATCTGTTTGTTTTTTAAGTTTTTGGATCTGTTTGCAATCTGAGATACATGCCACAGCCACTGGTTTAATGCTTTCACTGTGCACAAAAATTGCTCATTGTTTTACTCCAATAGATCATTTCAACATGTTTGTTTTGAACAGGACAAAAATGTATGTGTTTAATATTCTGTCTGATGTCTTCATTTAAAAAAATGTATTTAAATGTTAAGAACACTGAACATTTTCCAGTTATTTTTAAACTCATCAAGAAAGATGATGTTAACAATGACATGAAAATGTCCACATTTGCAAAGAAGGTGCCTTGCCAAAAAAGTCATGCATTTTATATTCGGTGGCTTGCAGTCTGACAAAGCTAGAATTTATCATGTTGAGGATGTGTAGTGTTATTGCAGGGCACACATGTCATGACATAATGTGAGATTTTACAGGAAATAGGTATGTGAGCATGCCAGTGGGTTGACTGTAGCCACTCACAAAATGTGTATCTATTTCCTGAACACATTAACCCCAGAATGTCTAATTGAAGATCAGAAATATTGTGATAATACAGCCTGACTGATATCCCAGTACTGAAATGTGTTAGAAATAATGTGCAACATGCAGTCCTTTGCCCTCCTTCTCTTAATTGTGCTAAATCTTCACAAAGAACAAAAGAGATTATTTTTAATGAACTGAGTTGCAGTGGAGTGTTTAGGAAATCCATCTGGGAACATGAACACAAAGACACATAGAGCACGTGTAAGTGTAAATGAGCGTGTGTTTGTATACCCTATAAGTATCGGACACAAGGAAACATTCAGGCATCCCCGGACCTCTAGCAGGATCGTCGTTGACCAGATAGGTGTCAGTAGCCTAAAAAAAGTAAAAACAAATTTGATTATTTATTCAGCTGGTTAAACAATTGAAGGAATAGTGCAGCAACCTTTTTGTATTGTATTATTCTTTTTCTCTACAGAAAGACATACATCAGCCAGTCTGTATGTTCCTCTGTGTGTAAGTTTTATTTGAAAGAACTTCATTTGTATTCTAAGACAAGCAGGCAAGCAGGGTTCTGGAAGGGGCCTGGAGCTGTGAAATAGGCTCTCCTTGCAGTTCTACTGTTGATTGGATCAACCGATCCCTCTCTACTTGGCTGAAGGGAGCCCAAATCCTACAGTTGCTGTGCAGTTCTGTGAAATCCTATTTCATTTTGCAACTTTAACGGATAAAAAGCGTGCACACATGCTTATGCCAGCCCAAGACCCCATGCCACATTTATTTAGCAAAACAGAAAGGAGCAGGGAGAGAATAGTGCATGTGGAGTGTGGAAAGGCACACATATAGTGTCAGGCCTTGAAAATATAATCACCTGCATGTATACGTAGACGTGCCTGTGTGACTCTTGCATTTTACCATAACACATAGATACACACACTAGCGCACACGTGCATGCCACTTACGCAGACACACAGACACAAACCCCATAATAAGAGCCAGACGTTGGCAGACCACACAGCCCTGAGTTGTGGTGAAAACAAAGACTATTCATATCCTTCGCAATGAGAGGTCTGTACAGCTAACGCTCTCATTTTTCCCCTTTCTCTCCCCTTTGTTTTTATTACAGATAATCTGCACTCACAAACCTTCCATTTTTCTGCAATTGTGCACTTTCTAATCATTTTTATTAGTCCATAAACATTTTATTTTTTAGTCTTTTTTACTGCCTACGCCTCAAGCTCCTTATGGGGGCTACACAGTGCTGGATGAAGCCAAGAGTGGCATGAGAGAGGCCTGCTGATGAGGACTGCAGGGCATTGTGGGAGAGGGAAGTATCATTGACAGACAAACTGATACACACGCATTAATGCATTCAGTCCAACTCTCCAGGCCTTGTGCGTCTGATAGCAAGGCAATGGGTTTGATTGGCTGGTGGTCAGAATGATGGCCCTGATCCATGGCACCTGCATGGTTTCACATTAGTGTGAACCCACAGACCACCAGCTAATGGAACAAGTGCATCAGGTGTGCTGGGGCTTCGTGATTGGTTGTTGGGGGCCAGAAACAGAATCAGGTGCACTAGCAGTCATCCTCTGATTGGTTGACTCAGACCCAAAAATCAGTGGGCAAAGACTGTTGTTCATTGGCTCATGCTGCCATGTTCCGCTGATGGTAGATGGATGATAATGTGACTGCTATAGTTCAACTACAATTATATGGTAGAAAAGTCTTCAGGCTTCATACAACAAATCTCAGTCAAACTTGCTTTACAAGAATAAACCTGACCTTGAAAAGTATTTACTCAGATTTTACATTATCTATTAACAATGGATAATTTACCCTCATTGTAGATTTACTAACCAACAAAAAGGATTTTAAATGTCCTCTTTATGCTGTCAGCCAAAGAAACAGGTGCTGATGAACCTCAATCCCATTGTGCAACAGTGAATAACATGGAGCTAATGAATAGGCTAAGCTCTGTACCTGCCACTGGGGAGGCCAGAACATACTGACTCCCTTTGTAGTAAACCCCAAAAACTCCCGGCCCCCAAACAGTCTCTCCTGCAGCAGTGTATGAATTATATATTGTACTATATATATACAGCATATGCCCATCCCATATGGCCAGCCCTGAGCTAAAAATCTCAAAGCCCTTCTTAATTAACATTTTAGAGGGAAGATTCGGAGGCGGGAGATTGAGTCAGTGACCTATTTGGAGTCCATCCTCGCCCAATGCAAATGTGTTAATTGAGACAGATTTTCCCGCTCCACAAATATGCAAGGGGAATGCAATAGATAGAGAATGTTTGTCTCAGCCATTTGATTTAAGGTTGGGTTTTAAACGGATGTCTGGACTGACAAAAGAATACACTTAACTGACTTAAGTTGGTTCTCTGTCACATGTGTTGATGACCATATGGCCAAATATTTGAGGTAAGCGCTCTAAAACCTGCTCACACACATGTACTCTCCACAGAGCTTTGTGTATGAAAAGGCCCTGATGGATCCATTTTAAAGCACATGAATGGCAACATATCAATGATCCCCCTCTACATCTTTCGGTCTCTCTGTATCTCACATGAGCTACTTACACAAAAAAAGACACACAACTCCTGCACGCTAAAACTTGCACACACCTGGTGCACTACTTTTCTCATTTTCCAAAAGCGCTTACACTGGCCGCTGCACAATTGCCAACCATGCTATCACCAGTCAGTCCATCTTTCAAAACTGTAATTATTATCAACAGCATTGTGTCTTTTATGGAGTTTTATCATCATGATTTGGTGGCTGGAAATAGCACTGCCAAGTTGAAGGCACAGGATGAAAATGGGGGGATGGGAAGAGAGAGAGATGGTCCAGCCAACCTGCACGAGATGGCAACCACTTCAAAGACGCTGGGCCGCATCGGCGATCTGTTCCACGGTGTGTGAGGGGTGTATGAAAGGCAGAAATGGCCGCTGTGTGAGCCCCTGCCAAAGATACCTCAGGGAAAAATGTTGAAAAAATACGATTTTTCACACAACAATCTCAAGGGGGTAAAAGAAAAACAGGGAGAATAGGAAAAAAGATGAGAAACTCAGTGGCTGCATTCAAAAAGAAGGCAAGATTGCTTGTTGCGCAGAGTGGGGCTAATTATTTTCCTCCATTTGTGAGTCCTGAAGGTTTTGTTGGGTCAGAAGTAAAGCCAAGATATAGTGCTGAAGATTGCATTTGGCTTAATTGTGCAGTTGTGTTTTATACAATAGTAAACGGGTGGGATTCTGGATGAAGCAAGAGGCACATGGTGTGAACAGTTTCTGGTAAAGAGGCTTGACTGCGGGAGGCATGAGTGTAAAATAATTTATTGTTGACTTAGACAAAAGCATTTAAAATGTCTTAAAGTTCAATGTGTGATATATGTGGCTCATAAAAGGCACCTTATATGAAAATGTGTTTAAAAGAAATGATTCCGACTAAAAGTATGTCAACTCAGGACACTCAACTCAATTACAGATACAAAAATATCTTCTTTAATCAAAACTAAAACTGTGTTGTGAAACAAGTTTAAACAGAGTTCTTGTTGACACACCCCAAAATTTACTTGGCCTGCCACCTCGCCTGTCAACTTCTGATCTTGCTCGACAGGCTAAGTTATGGACTGTGGCCTTTAGATAATAATGTGCCAGTTGTAACTCTGAACCTTCCATGCTGAAACGTTTAGCTTCCTGTGCCATACGCCACCACTCTACACTACTAGGTAACTCTACCCCACTGGCACCTTCTCTTACATGGTCCTCATTCATACCCCTCTGTTGGCCAAACCGCAGTGTAGCCACATTGGTAAGTGCATTTAACAATGAGGTTTGAGCTGGTACAATCAGCTCTTTGTCTCACACAACGACTGATCCACTGGGAGATTTTCTTGTGGTTATGATTCTAATAGAGCGGAGTTTACCACAAAGACCAGGAAGCATAGTGTCACATTACAAAACACACGCATACACAGATAGTTATGACTCAGTAAAAAAGCTTGTTGTCTTCATTTAAAATCCTCATTCAACTAAACTAGAATGATACTGTGTGTTTAACACTGCACCTTTACACCAATGATTGATAGCCTTGACTTTGACTGACAACTTCTGTGTTTGGCAGACTTTTTCCTCACAGTGCAACATTCAAAAGAAATTGTTGTGAAGATTGTTATATTGCAGCCAGTTATGGGGTATTGTCTAAGAGAAGTGGCCTGAATTACACTTGAAAAATGACACATTGTTGGAAGGCTTGCATCACAAATCACACTGTGCCTACATTTTGTGACATTCTGAACCGCTTTCAGAGTGTTTATGTAATGACAGCTTCTTTGGCAGGTGACATTGCAATGAAGTTTTGTAAGCTGACATTTAAAAGAGACAAGATATCAAATGCACTATTAAGACACATGTTCCTCCAGAGTGCTTTTTAGAAGAGGCCTGAATAACATGGACATTTAGAGCTTACATATTTTCTTTGAACTACATTATGGAAAACCCAATGGAGTTACAAAATGTCATAATTTATTCGGAAGGTCTACATGGCAGCAATTTTTACTACAAAATTTTCCTATTCTTTTTTATTAAACGTTTGTTATAATACTGATACAATTATATTTGAATATTGTTTATTACTTATTAAGTTATTATTATTATTTATGAATGTCTCTAGTCCTTACTAGATAGGCCTACACAAAAGCCCCTAGTATATAAGAACACTGTAGGCTCAATTTGAATAGTTAATTTATCTCAAAGTACTTTTGATACAAATATTTTGAGAATTTCAAAATAAAATAGACACCTCCCCTTTATTTTTGAAATATTGTGAATTCAGTTTGAATTGTGTTGTTTAATTGTTAGAGGCGTGGTTTCAAATGTACAATAATTTTGTTATTTTTGTTGTTTCTTACTGTTGACTTATACTGTACATAATATTTGAACAGGCCCCATGCCTACCCAATATAGTCTATAGCTGTGTAAAATTATAAAACAGCACTAGATTTTAAACAGCAGGGACTAAAACGTGTAGCCTATGAATCATAAAATGTAATGTAGGTCACGGATCGTTGGTTACTTTTTGTTAAACCAAAAGAAACCAATGGATATTCTGATCAAATATATGCTCAATTTATCAATTACTCACTAAAATCAACAGTGTTTTATAATATATTTTTATACAAAAAATATTTTATCACAGCATAAATGCAATGAGCTGTTTTCTTTAAATTAAAGCGACACTAAGCACTTGGGGATAAAAAAGACCCGTGTTAACTCACCTCTGTTTCGTATTTATTAGTTATGAATGTGCGCAGTAAATGTCTCTCTTTCACATATAAAATATATAAATATAAAAAACGTGCTGAAAAGACTAGCCCATCATAAATACAACAGCCACAATAAGAGTTAATCTAATGTACACTATTCAGAGTGGCTCGCAGCGTCTCTCTTTAACATTGTGTGGGAACGTATGTGTATTATTCTGTTTGATGATGAGCCTCGTCTTTGTCAGGGCTCCATTGAAATGCTCTACAAACAGCACAGAGTGGCGTTACCACCGGGGACACAGCAGTTTAACCCCGACCGTGAGTTAACGGTGTTAAACAGGAGCCATATATTAGATAGAGTATTATTATAGCTGGGACAACCAAGCCTAAAAGAAAGTTGGCTAGAAAGTTGGCTACACATAGACACACAGGATCGCGCGCGCAGGTGTGTTATAGTCGAGTCTGACAGTTCAGAGCCAAAGTCTGCCTGTGTGTAGCTCGTTTGTGCACGATATGAAAATGCACTCTGAAGTACGTAAACCAATGTTTGGGTTATATTGTCCTGACTTTATCCTATAGAGACAAACTATTGAGTTACACAGCACGTACCATTATAGCGTGGGGAGGTCTGCCAACTCGCTCAATGCCCCATTTTCCTTTAAAAAGTTCAGCTTCCAAAAAAGTGAGAGAGGGAGAGCGCGCTGGTCGAGGGAGGAAGACTTGGACTCGTCTTCTTCGCTGTTGCCGGAAGCTAAAAAGAGTCCTTTAAAGAAGTGGTTGAAAAAGTGAGTCCAGTCAGCGGGAAATGTATCAGGGAGAAGGCGACCGCCGCTTTGAGCCTCGTTGTCTAGCGCTCTGTGGCCTCAGATGCGTCCATGTCCCACCAAACGAGACGTCCAGGGAACACAAAAGCGCCAGCGCTAATAAAAATGAACGAAAGGGAAGATGACTGACAGTAAGTTGTCTTTATGTTCTTTTCCCCTCGTGCTTGGTTATCCAAAACGTGTCCAAAAGCCGCTGTCTCCCGCGCCGCGCGTCCGATCTGTTTTACCCTCGTATCTCTCTCTCTCCTCTCACTCGCTGCTCTCTCTCGATCACGCAAACACACGTACAAACGCACACCCGGACTCACACGCGCACACAAACGGGAGGACACCCCTGGTCTCTCGTCGCCTCCTCCTTTTGGAGCTGACGAGATGAAAGAGCAGCGTCTTCGTGTCGCAGAATGTCTCCACACAGTCACGAAGAGCATCGGAGTTGTAGCGGAGCCACAGTGCGTAATGGAAGCTCTTCGCGCCTATCCACAGACCGCCACCTCCCGCCTCAGAGCTCACCTCGCGGTCCAAGAATTGCATGTAATACTGGAGGAGAATTTGGGGCAGTTATTGACAGTAAACGGCTGTATGCCGCTGAATTAGGTGAATTATTAATGTGACGCACGGTGTGCAGTCTGTCGCGGCCGCAGAGCAGCTGTGGCTTTAGAAGCATTAGGACGAGTAGCGGCTCAATCCCCGAGCGCGCGGATTAGACTCCCTAAAACTACATAGCCTGCCCCAGTGACTCCGTCCGTATCATTATAGGTATGTGTGGAAAAGGGTTTTCCGCTAAATGTCAGAGCAAAATCCAAAAGGTCACTGGGTTCACAAGAACAAGCTGATCTGTTTATCTTTACAGCTCAATAATGCTGGAGTGGTTAGCTTTAATTCATAAAACACATGTTATAATTGAAGACACTTAGGTGACAATTGATTAGTGTCAGGAATGGGGATTAGGCAGATCAACAGTCAGAGAGCACGAGGCAGATTGAACATGACAGTCTCAATGCGCACACATTAAAGGTCATCAGTGTGTGGGGAAATACTTTACGCCACAAAGTGTTAGAAATGTAAGGAAATGCAGTTGACAGACATGCGCCAAAGAATCCCAGGTTGTCTCTTTATTAAGAACTCAACAGTCTAATTTTGACCGCTTTAGTAACTTTAGGCTGCAAACTGTCCCTGTGCCTTTAACAAAGTAAACATGTGTTTTATGTCTAAATTAAAATCCAGTCAAAGACATTTGGTGTGTGTCTGAAAAAGGCCATGACAGAGTGCCGGATTTATTCAATTTAATTGAACAAAGACTAAACAACCAAACCTAATGTTTGCCCAGAAAGAAAGCAGGATGTTATTAGTTTAAAGCAAAAAGAAAAATCTGGGAGGCAAAAAAGTCTGCATGCCCGTTCTGTCATTTATTGTTGTCTGACAAATAATCTTTTCCTGTGACCACTGTTCATTATTCTTGAGCAGCTTCCTAAAGTGGCTGCAGATACGCGTGCGTGTCGTCATCCGTCTTTGTCAAAAACTGAGGCATTCCTCCAACCTGCTGCTTATTAATAATGCACCGCTGACCCCTTCACACATTTGGTCACATCAATAATTCATCCAATGTATTTATCAGTTAAGCTGGAGGTTCAGCTCATTCAGCATTTGTCTTTGTAAACTGAACAGAAGTGGTAGTGTTATCGGTGATGGACTGAGAGAGACACAGGTGACGAGGCCTTCTGGCCCTTTCCACCAGCGCTGAAAACTGGGATTCACGTGTGAGTGTCACATTTAATACGTCTAACACACCACTGCTTTTGTTGAGACACATGATGAACAACTCATTTCTATCATCAGTGTTTAAGAGAGACTATTTATGAATTTTGATGGTAGCCTGTACAAGTTATATTTTGTTTTTGATTCTGTTTTTAAGAGAGCTTATAAAACGTAGAGCATTTGTGTAATCAGGGAAAAAAATGAATGCAAAAAAATAATAATAAAATAACAATAAGGGTTTACTGTGTACAACAATTAATTAAAACGGATTTAGATATAAATATTTTTTATTATTATTTAATAAATTGTCTGTGTAGGTTCTCAGTCATCCAGGTCATACAGAAGAAAATGTTAAAGCAAAAGCAACTGGACTGGTGAAGAGGTTTCGTCTCTAATTCCAAGAGACTTTTAGTAATTATTATTATTATTATTATTATTATTATTAATAAATAAATTTAAAGAAACATACGCTAAATTATGACTCCATAATAAAAGTAATACTCAAACGAATATGCAAACGTGTCATCTGACAGAGAGTAAATCATAACAACAACAATAATAATAATAAAGTTAAGTACATGTTCTTATAAAACGCACCATGTTTGATTTTGTTTTCCGTCTGCAGGTGACCGGAAGTTTGTGTGTGCTGCGGCCTTCCCCGCGTTGAAAAAAAAAAAAACAGTGAGGAAACTCTCAACCTGTCACCGACATGTAGCATTTTATTTCTTATTGAGTTGTGTGTATTTTAACCCATAAACTGTAAAAACATATTTGATGGTGCCTGACGGAGGCCGAGCGTGAGTCTCAGGTGACAGCCACAGCGCGAGTCCAACACACAACTGCAAACACAGGTGAAGGCTTTACATTCTTGTCCAGTGGCCACAATGGATGGTTCATTTGACTTAGAATAAAAAAAAAAGGGATTCTAATATTCTTTGGCATTAGTTCATAAGAGTTTAAAGAAGTCTTTTTATCTTGTGGCTAAGCGTAACATCAAACAGCTACAGACTATACCTCCTGCAATTCAGATGATTATTTTAAATAATTATAGAGCTCGTTTGTGAAATAATCCGTGAAATATAAAATAATGGATTTTGTTTTAATGTTGTTGTTTTTTCTAGTGATAATGAAGCATCACTGCATGAATTAATTCTTTAAAATATAATATGAAAGGCACGTATGGCATAAATAATAATTCATACTCTCATGTTGTTATGCACCATATGTTTCCAACAGCTGACCTCATTTTCAAGTTAACAATAACATGTTTTTACCCTTTACTACCACAACAACAATAATAAAAAATAAATAAACATTTAATCAATTGAAACAAAAAAAGAAAGAAAAAATAAATAAATTAAGCAAACATTTCCCAGTAAAAGTAATCCTTAGTTTGGATGTAACATGTCTTTAGTGGAAGTGTTGCTGAACTGTGTGTTAATGAAAGCCCAGGTTTCACCACAGACCCCTGAAGCTGTCATTACTGCACCCCACAGCGCTCCGGCCGCACGCTGCCTTACCAGCCACATTATGAGGGCAAGGAGTTTCTATAGAGCTCAGGAAAAACACAAACCGCACTAAGAGACCGAGCACAGAGTCCCAGCTCTATATAACCCACAAGGCCTCCCGCACAAATTCAAAAGGAGACACAATTTTGTTTTTCACTGGTGGACAAATAAAAAAATACAATGTTATTATATAGGTTTAGAATATCAAGAACAAGGTACAGAGTAAGAATCAGTGACAGAAAAACCTTATATTCAAAAGCAGATTAAAAGGCCTCCATAATGTATATTACGCTCTCATTTCCCGACCTCTAACGTCCACCCCTTACCTTGTTCTCTCTAGAACAGTTTGTATTGCATCCAGAACAAATAATCTTTGCAAAACTCCTGTGTGACGGAAGAAATGGCCCGGGAGAATTTCAGCAACACCAAGCGAAGGAGGTCTAATAGGCTCATGCCGAAAACAAGGCTGTTTTTGTACATAATGTGCCCAAGGTTTTATCCCTTTGCATTGTGCTGAGTGTTGTCTAGCATTACAAATCTGAGCCTGGCCTGGATGGACACTGCTGGCCCTGCTCACACCGCCTGCATCCTTCACTCGCTGCCATGCAAATAAAACCTAAACGAGACGCTGAAGGCAAAGGAAAATACTTGAGGAAGGAAGCGGAATTATAAAATAGAGAGCTATATTTTGGCTTGAGAAAGAAGTAAGGGGGAAATGTATGTGGTAAGTTAGGAAGGAAGGACGTAGTTAGTGTGAAGTAGTTGCTAGGGACAAAAGGAGAACAAGTCTCAGTGGGTTTGTGTGCATTGGGACAGGGGGGGGGGAAGAGAAAAGCAGTGGGCACTAACTGGCCATTGGAGGGGTGAGGAATGCCCGGCCCTGGCACACCAGAATGGGACGGAGGGTGGAGTATGTTCACAGGGCTCTGCCAACTGAGCACATTCCCACTACACAGTCATGGAAACTTTTTAACCTAAAGATTCTTAAGTAGTGCACTTTCTTACCGAGTTTTCATTTTCATTTGTCATTTTGTAGAAAAAGACAAAACTAGGATGAACATTTCAATGTTGTTTTGTTTTTTTGGCACTGACATGGCAAGAACATATTGTGTATGAACATTTAGTGATTAAGAAGAGGTTATAATAGCTGTGTTTATGGAACTGACTTTATGTGAATAAGGTCTAAAAAGATATTTAGGTGTGGGCAGTGGCACTTAATCAAAAAAGATAATAATCAAAAAAGAAATAATAAAAAGACATCCTTAACCTTGACAAACTTGACATGTGATCAAATATGTGTAAACGTATCCATGTTTTCAAAAGAAAAGCAATAAATTAAATTATTCTAACAATAATTCTGACCAACTAATTTATTCAATTAAAATGTCTTAAATGTTTTTGGCATATGCAACATAAAGAAGCGTAAACCAAATAGGGGCAGGCATTAAAAAACAAAACAGTTTTGAATGGTGAAATGCCTCAGGGTAAACAAAGATCAGATAACTTGAGTTTTTCAGACGAGTGGCCTGAACCCATCTCATGTCAAAAGGCTCACGTGTTCAACGTGACAAGACGTTTGTGTTTCTGTTGAGAGACCCCCTCCTTTCCAGGAAGTCTCTGTGAGTTTATGTCACTGAACTGGTTTATCAACGGCTCACATGGGGTCAGTTTTGATACACACACACACACACACAAAACGCCCTCTACTCTCAGAAATAATCATATGTGTTAACTGGTGCAATTGCAATTATTAACTTTTCACTTACACACTGGATATGAAATAAAATTACAATATGGCAGAATGTACAATGCATGTCAGGCATTCAAAATATTTTCAAACCTGTCATGTTAGTGAAAGTGTAATGACCTTTTTTTTTAAAGGCATATAACACATGAATAAATAATCCCAGACATTGTTTTTTTATTTATTGTTTATTCTTTATTTGGAGCCCCATCAGCTTCCAAAAGATGGTTGCTAGTTGTTTAAAATGCTGACATGACGCATATATAAAATGCAAATGCATTGTAAAAAACAAATAATAATGACAATGCCACATGACAAAACACACAGAAAAATACAGATCAACAACTAACATAGACAAACCAAAAACCGTTCATTCATAATAAACTTCCAAGTGATGGAAAAAAGCTGACTGATATGCTTGCAGTTTGTTCATTTTGTAATGCCAGTCTATGTTTAATTGATTTCTTGAAAAAAAAACATTTGAATCTGTCTGACATTTGGAAATAAAGTCATTGGTGAATAATTAACAACAACAATCAAGTATTTCTACTAGCCTATAGTGTTGGTGATTTTTATTTGAGGTATTTTGTGTATTAGAGGTGTAACAGAAGCGAGAATATTGGAGATGTGTCTTCCTTAATTTATTTGTGTTGATGTAAAAAAAAAAACTGTAAGCAGTAGTCAGTGTGTATTTTGTAACATTATTTTGATTCTAATATAGTTATTGTGTTCAAGCATTTGTTCAGACATCCATTTCACACAGTTCCCATCCGTTTGAATGGCTGGGCTTCCAAGCTGATATTGGCCCAAATGATTCCTTTTTGTTTCCTTAAGAGTGGGCAAACATGACCTGATGTGAGGTCTCCTAAATGCCACAGTCTCATTGTGCTTTCCCTCATTCTCTTACAGCAACTCGAGCGAGACATGGATTTGTTCTGGGCTGGGCAGGTCAAGACGGGTGCAGCGTAAAAAAGTAAGAATCAGTTTGTGTGACGCCGAGGGCCGTTGAATGCGAGCTGTGTCTTCCCCCAGGAGAAAAGAGGACTCCTAATCTGTTTTCCTGGCTCTCCTTTAAAGCGAGAGCAAGACACACTCAAGGCTTCCTCTGATCTGCTGCCCCATCCATCCACCACTTTCTCTCTCCTCTATCTCATCTGCCTCACGTTCCCTCTGCTTTTAGCCCTCATTTTCTCAGCCCCCCGTCCCTATGCTCTCTCATCTGTTGTGTTGGCCCGCACCGGTCTTTGTATGGCGACAGCCCCCATCTCCAGATACTGCCTAAGAGCTCTGATTCCACTTAATCACTCAGTTTTTTATTAGTTTTCCCTCGCAGGGTATTTTGTGTTCTGAGTTGCGTTTATCTATTATGCTGTTTCAGATTTATTGCTTTAGGAGGCAGACTGTGTGGCACACCATCCACCAATACGGTACACGATGTGGTGATCTCCCTACGTCTGCCCCTCTTTATGCCTGTCTGCTTTCATCCCTTCAAAATTAAATGAACAAATACACAAGCAGGGTACTGTGCCACATTCACTCACTGCGCTCAGACTTTTCCTACACTTCTTTATTAGTTTTCTTTTAAGCATCGCAAGAACCCAAATGCATTTATTTATTTATCTTGCAGTAAAGACCACAAGGGAGGACAATGTGGCATCAGTTTCTCAGATGGTACTCTACACTTGGATCCATCTGTCCTGGCATCTTTAAACGCCTAAACGTTCGACTTTTCCAATTTTTTAGAAAAAAAACAAAAGTCACAGGTATGGGTTTCTTTATGAACACAGATGCCCATCTTTGAATGAATTTTCTTTTATTTGCAGCTTATTTAGAGTGGCTTAGCAGCAACTGTGGCACTTTTGTCATCTTAAAAGAGGCAAACAAATACAGTTTATTATTCATTAAAGGGAGTTATTGGATTTTTGAGCAAATAAGCGCCAGTGTTTGAGGTTATTTCAGTGCCATGGCTTTGCTAAGCAGCCTAAACTGCTTGCTTATTTCGCCTCAATTAGGAAACATGGCATGCATGCTCAAAATATTTTGCCTCAAAATGGCGGCCTACCATCCCAACCCACCATTTTGTTCTGTCACTGGATCCAGTCTAGATCCTGCACCTGACTTGTTGGACCAGTGTTGGATTTTGAAAATACCCTCTTAGAGTGTCCCGCTGTTACTAGGCCTTCTCCTCTGCTCATTGGTCAGTATGAATGCCATTAACTCACAGAACCAATTGGACTGCCGTGCACTCAGTCCAAGGGTTGCCTGTGACTGGGAGGGACATGGGCAGTGGCCATCGCCCCAATCAGAACCAAGAGAGAGAATAAGAATCAAAACTATAAAACGGTTACACAGGAAATAAAAGATTTGGTTAAATTAAATATTCTGGAAGACAAGACAAAGCAGTGATGGCCATATATAGAACAACTCCTAATTATATAAAGAAAAAACAATGAATATTCATGACCTGGCCCTCACATTCAAAATCAAGCACCCATTCTACCCTCCCTAAATCAACTCCTCCCTCCTCCTCACTTCCTCTATCCTCCATTGGGTGGCAACACTTGGTAGGGCACATGGTGAGACAGCTGTTGCAGGGCAACATGGGCATCTGTGGTGCTACACTGAGGAGATGGTATGGGGGAGTGGAGTGTATGCTGGTACAGAAGGCATAAGGGGTGGGGGGACAGGACCATGTCTCTGGTCTAAGTGTGTGTTCATTAGTGGGAAGAGATTGGAGATTAATACAGGGCCTATATTGATAGCTAAAAGCAGGCACCATAATCTTCCCTTGTGCCAAGTCACGGCTGAAAGTAGCACCTTGCCTTCCAAGCTCTGGGACATTATCATAAGAAGATGGGTTGCTCCATCGCTGCAGCTAGAAAAGCACCCAGACCCTCAGCACACACCCTTCTCCTGCGTCTCATGCTGTCTTTCTGTCACAATCACAGATAACAACCCCACCCCCTTCTCCTCGCTCCCATCCTCACTCTGCACCTTTCACTTCAGAGGGAATGGCCGTTTTCCCAGGGTTATTATCACACACCAGGCCTGCTCCACAACCACACTCTCCACCATAGCTAGCCTCACCCTCTTCCCCCTTTTTACCAATTCCTCTCCCCACATCTCACCTACCGCACTGTTGCCATTTCACTCTTTCCCCCAAAGCGGCAGCACAGCCCCACCTGGCTGTGCCAGAGTGGGCAGCCTCTGCCTTGGCGTTGCCTGGGCCTTCTGGTGCCCTAGATAGCTGTGTGTGTGTTTGTAAGCACTGGCCCAGCTCCGTCCGGACACAGCCAGCCCTTTAAACCGTGTTAAGGCTCCAGATGCTGGGAGAGACTGGGATTAACACAAGCTTTTGTATGCAGACACATTCACACTAAATAGTCTGCAGCTCCATCATATATCTCATATGATTTGTGTTATTGTTGTTTACTTTGCCTAAATATTTCACCAAAGAAAAACTATGAAATCAACATATACACAGCACCTGGTTTAACATTACTTAAAAAAATTACTTTAAGGTTTCAGTAATGTTAAATGGGCTTTGGTGTCACACAAACAAATTCTTACTTACGTTGTACCCGTCTTGTCTGGCCCGGCCCGGAAACAAATCCATGTGACGCTCGAGTCACTATTTCCTCTCAACCTGTTAAAATTCTTTCATGACAGTAATAAAATGCTGGATCACAAACAAATGTATGAGAGGGGATAAAAAGGTATCAGAGATCCTATAGTGAATCAACAGACTCTGGCGCTCTGATGCCAAGAGCGCACCTCAGAGGATGGAGTTGGATTAGACAGACAGAAAAAGGACCTGGGAGACCTGACATACACACACCCGAGTGTCCATACACTAGCCCTTTAGCGGCATGCCACTAGCCCCAGGGCATGAATGCTCTCACACAAATATGCAAAGACACACTAAAGTGTCCACCTACAGTTTCTTTACTGGTGTGCCATTGGCCTTAGGCTATGCACATTTTACAAACACACTCAAGAACACAGGTAAAAGCACACAAACACACACACATTCCACTAAAGTCTAACATCATTGCAACAAAACACATTGAAAAGCACTGATGTGAATTACTAATACATTCCCTACACAACTTAGCAAAGGCTACAGACTGCTAATTACAAGTATGCAAGCATGTGTGTCCAAAAGAGAATGTTTTCTTGCAGCATCCACCATTTCTGTGACTGTGTGTGTGTCGTGCTGTGCAGTGGTTATGGTGCCAGTTATGGAGTGTTTGCCATAGCAGGGAGCTCCCTTGGCACTGTGCCCTAATTTAGGGGAATTAAAAAGCACTAGACAGGCCCCTTTGTGGCACCGTGCGCCCGCTTTAATCTCCCCACGCCTCAGCGGGCACCCACAGCACCAGGAGTGGGCACGGTGCCCACACGACCCCAGGCAATATGGAAATCACCACCAAAAATCCAAACGAAGAACCCAGCCCTGCCCCGGTGCACGGTGCACACAGTGAGACCATCACACACACAAACACAATGCCACAACATGAATGCATAGGCTGCAACAAACTCACAAAAAGTGTTCTATACGTTTTTCATACATACTTGCAAAAAGTCCAGAAAGTCCAGAAAGTCCTGATGTAAACTAACAGGTTTTTTTGTTCAAGAACTCTTTATTATGCTCTTTGTTTACAGTTACAGTAAATGTTTTTGCTGTGGTCCCTAATGGTGTTTAGGGTGATTCCTTTTTATATTTTGTGATTCTGAAATTTTCATAATGGTTACTCTGTCAGTTGGTTATCATCCTAACAAATCAATGGTATGGTAGCTTGTCATTTTAGATAATAGAGCATACAGTAATAATAAAAACATTTTTAAAATCCCTAAATAGTAACATTGCATGTGGATATGCACCAGACAGGAGTAAACTGACCTCTTAGGACAACATTGGACTTGTGGACCTTTTTTAAGCCTGCTTAAAGTTTCGTCATGAGGCCATAGGAGTATGAAACGGTGGGGCTCCACAGTTGTCTCTGGTGGCACACATGCTGGCATGTCCACACAAACACACTTCCAAAGCTTTGAAGTGTAGGTGAGTGGAATGCTTGTCATGAGGTCATCCATCAGGGCTAATGAAACTGGCAGACCCTGACACTGTCTCACTGGGCAGCACCGCTGGCGCCACAAACTAACTCAAGGAGAAATGAACTGATTTAATTACACAGCAAGTGCAGACACGTGCACACAACACAGTAGACACACCTGAGCACATGGAAACATATGCAGGTAAGGCAAACTTACTTAAGTGTCATTATAAAACAAAATTCCTTAAAATGACTACATAAAGAGCTCACAACCTAGCAGCAAGCAGACAGTTGTACAGTCTACACAGTCTCTTGACAGTAAGACATGGAGTGGATGACACAGCACCCTAAGGTTATGTGGCACAAGCGCTGCAGGTGAGCCTCTGAGGCGCCCCCTTGAGGATTCATTTAAATGTTTAATGATATGAAAACTATTTTTTACACTATCATTAAAGTGGACTTGTCACTTCACAACCAAACTCAATGAAGGCACCATTAGCAAGCTAGCTCCCCTCCTCACTGCAGGTTCACAATGTTCCCTTTGCTAAAACAAAGAGCCACTTTGGCCCTGGAACAGGACTCTCCCCCATCCCTCTCTCTCCACTTGTTTTCTCTCTTTCCCCAGTTTCTCTGTCCCTTGTTACGTTTTTTCTCTCCCCCTGTGTCCATTTGTCTCCCTACTGGTTTCACTTAATAAGCTTCAAAGGTTTCTGGGCAACGTGGCTCGCAAAAAAAAGTTACCATGGCATTTTTTTGGCACACAGCATCTTCCCTCTTGCTGAGGATATGGGGTTTCCATGACATCCATGGGCACCTTATAAAGCATACAATTGTGTATGTGTGTGTGTGTGCATGGCCAGCATCTTGTGCCAACTTCAGCTCAATGATTAGACACTGGTAGGAAAACCAGGGCAGCAGCAAAGCTTGTTGCAGAGTTCCTTTTTTGCCCGCTAACTCTGTATTTCTCAACGTTAGTCTCCAAACAGTAATCATTGAAGTAATTAGCACTCTCTCAGTTTTTTGTTTTATTGCTTTTTTAATCATACTTTTTTACATTAAATAAATACATCATTTTTGGCTTTGGTGTGATATTGATTAATAAATTCAACCACACATGAAAAGCTTAAAAGTAAGAAGGCTTACAAGTACTTTCTGTGAGTACATTCTGTGTTTGTTTTTGTTAAAATTACCCCAGAGAGTCTCAAATCCAAGTGCTAACTTTAAAATTGGCTCGAGATATTCACTGATGGATAATGTTTTCATACTGGCACCTACTTTTGTTTCCGCTGGTATTTGTGTGTGTTGTGCATGTGTGCATGATGGTGCACTTAAAAACAACAACAAAAAAACTAATTAACTATGAGCACAGAAGTTCTACCTTTTTCCTCGTCTGCCCAAAGCAAAATGACTCCTACAATATAAGTTAAAAGTCACAGTGAGACACATTTTTAGTGCAAAGGTTATATACACTGATTAAACATCATTATTATAATGTTTCCCAAAGGATTGGCTTGGTCTGGACATCTTTGTGCAGTTTAGTGGCCTCCAGTTATGTCAATTAAACTGGTGTGTGCCCCTAACATCAACTCATCAATGCAGAGAAAAGGGCTGCCCAGGTATTGTCTGTCTCATATCATTTCATGTGTAACACCAGCCACCTGAGAAACTGTAGCAGTACAAAGTTTACTGTAAATAACACCCTTTGTTTAGAGTGGAAGATACACATTTAAAAGAGTAATCAAAAGGATCAAAGTAGAAGACAGATGGCCATATCTTTCTGTGATAAGTAACAAACGGTGCACTTGACATGGCCTCATTCATGCCCATGCATACCTATGCATTGTTCCTCTAGTGGCCTCTAGTGGTTTGTGTATGCATATACTGTCAGGGTACCTTTAGACCAACAATTAGAACTACACAGGTTCTTCTTTTAAATATTGCCTTACACTAAAACATGTGAACATGATGTGATGATTTATTTATTATGTATTTGTATCAAAGTGTATTTATATGTAACAACATTTAATGTAATAAAATGATAAACACCAGTTAAGACTAATTTAGCTGCCATGAATACTTGCTTAAATTGGTACCAGTGGTTATATTAAGCCTTTTCTTAATTCCGTAATAAAATAAAATGAAACATTTTTTGACATTCAAGTTGGTGCCATCTGCCTTTCCAAAGCCGTGTGTGACCTTTCAAAGCATTCAGTTTTCCAAGAATGTGGATTGTGTAGCTTTGCCAAAGTAATCCTCAATCCCAGAAGCACATTCACAACCACATCATAAATTAGAATTGTTTTTTTAGAAGTTATTTTTTTTTTAAAGACTGGAGTATAGGTAGTACAACCACATCAAGGAAACAGAACAGAATATAATACTTTTGTTGTCATTGTACAAAAACAACACAAGAAGTGCATATTCTGTAAAGTGCAAAAAGAAAAGGTCTAAAACACAGTTACACATATCCTGTCTGTTATTATGTGGGCTGTACCGTTTTCCGGAGGGCAGTAGAGTGAGTAGGTTGTGGTCTGGGTGGTGAGATTATAATGTAATAAAATAATCAAGCCAGTTTATTAGGTTTAACTGGGATAACTATTTCAGCTGATTTTTTTGTTCATTTGTTTACGCGCCATGACAAACTTTACGGCCAAAACAGCCGAGACCCTGGAGTTTTTCTTTTTTTAATAAAAGAAAAAGAAAGGAAACAACCTTTCTCCCTCCACTCTCTCCCCTACAGCCAAGGTGGACTTATTATGTTACTGATGGCAGAATTCCCAGTGTGGAATTAGGACTTTGAGCTCTGGTAACGTTCCTGGATCCCAGCACGGCGCTGCTTTTACTGGTGCTGGTCACACACCGCATTCTGTCTGGCCTGCCCTGAGCCCAAGCGGCCGAGGAATTAGTCATTACTAGGGGACAACTCCAGGATGCTACTGTTTCCCATATTGACGACGAATAAATTACACAGTTTTTTTGTAAAGATATGCAATTCTGCATAAACTCCTTAAAGACCAAGTCCATATTTGGACTTGAGCCCTTATATACTTAAAGATATACCTTATTAAGTATGGTCAAAATTCTCACACTTCTTCCTAAATGAATGTATAATTTTTATTCATGTTCTGGTCCCCATTATTTTTTTTTTGGAAACAATAAATTTTATTTAGTTTGTGCAAGGGTCATAAAAATATTTTTTTTATCTGTGACTATGCCCATGTTCTGTATTGGTCATGACTGCTTGATTATATATTTACATTTCAAAAGTCATGCATGCTGGTAATGCAATTCATCAAAGTTATTTCTCTTCTAAATACTGCTGCTGCTATCCTCGAAGGTCAAACTAATAAAAAATATCAGAAAGAACAGAATACACTCAAAAATAAAGCTCAGCAAGCAGTAATCACTAATAACCAGAAATATCCAATTCCCTTAACACCAAGTGAAGCCGGACTGAGTTGAACGTGGTTCTTAGACAATATGGAATCCACAAAAAGACATGAGGCATTAGAAGTATTGACACATGCCTGTCATCTATATTAACACTCATTTATTACCTCTTGTCCCCGTCACTTTTGTGCTTCAGTGTAATCCTAGCAAAACAGCAAATCTTTCAATCTCCTTAATGTTCTCTAATCTAATGAGTGCGCCGCGGATATTAAGCAGATTGCTGAACATTATGTTTTTGGTTTTTTTTACCATTAGAGACATAGCCACCAGCAATTTCAGCACTTTTGGACTCTCTTACTCGATAGCCCCCCTCATTGTCCTCTCTCTCTTGAAGAAAAAACAAAACAATCTGATTTCACCATTTCTTCTCCAGTCTGATCCTATTGGCCTGCTGCATCTTGGGTAGATGTGATATTGGCTTGATTTGGAGAAATTATCAAATGGTGCTGCTGCAAAGTGTGGTTTTACTGCTGAGTGTGGGAGAAAGTGAGTGGGAGTATGTGTGACCATGCCTGACATCAAAGCAGAGAACATGGCATGATAACAAGCCAAGTTAATAAAGGGAAACAATTAGGACGTGTAAGATTGATATGCTCCATAGATTTTAGTGCCCGAGCTTGATACAGAGATATTGATATGCTCATTAATGTGGGCTCATTGCTTCCCTCAGGCTGGACTGACAGGTGTGGCTCCCACAAACAGTCCACATACACAACCCACAGCCATAGGCCTGAGGGCATTTTTCCCCTATCCTTGGTGCGCACAATGGGCACTTTGTACAAATCCTCCCACCTCCCCGCCCCAGTCCTTACCATCAACCCCCCACCGGCTTCCAGCACATCCCTCTTTAAATGGGAGATTATGTAAATGAGCCACCAATGCACCCCTACATATAAGCGATGTGCATTCGGTCAAATAAATAGTCACTCTTTAAAGGAGTAGAATCTTTCTAATCGCAGAGGCCTAAACACAAGCGTCCCAGGTGTACTTGATATTTCTAATCTTTTACATAGCTTTTTAAAAATACTTTGCTTGCAGGCATGAATCAACTCTTTCAACTCAAAAAGGTAATAAAGCATATGAATTTGATCCATTGCAGCTGTCAGTGCTCAGCGCTTGAGAGAAATTAATATCATTAAAAGTGTCTCGATTCTAACACCTGTTCCTCAAAGGAAGCCATTTTCAAGGCCCAGACTCACTTCACCGTCATGAAGCCATGTTCAGGCATTCAAAGTGCATGTCTTGTTAACTCTAGACTTTATAGTTAACTTCCACAGGGGCAAGTTAAATTTGTGCCTGGTCTAACTAAGACAGCAGAAACACACTCGGCAGGCATGTTACATACAGCAGTTAGGTTCAGGGTCAGGCTGGGACACAGGTTACCACAGGGTTGAAGCCTCATGCACATGAGAAAAACAGCAGAAACAGATTTAAGAGAGAGGTGCATGCCAAGAGTGCCATCTGTTTTAGTTGCCCCCCTTCCCTATTTCCTCTCCAATCTCTCCCCAGTTTTATCCATCTTTGTCTCTCCCTACATTGCCTGTTTCCTTTATAAAAGCTTTATACAGTACATATTTTGTCAACAGCTAAATATTACCATTCATTATTTGTTTCTCAAAAGCTGCTCGAGAGCTGATAATCAACTAAGATGGTATAGATAGAAGGGAGGCTGTGGGGGAGGGGCGTAGGGCTCAGATAAGTCCAAATCTGGCAGTCGTCTCAAGTGTAATGACACCTCCATCTCTATGGAAAACCATCCCCTTTTGTCTTCACTTGCATGGGAGCGCTTTCTTTTTACTGTTTTGTTCCCAGAAAACCCATGGAACATTTGCCAACATTTTTAAGAGCTGCGAAAAGCAGGATTTTTTTCTGCTGTTTTTAATGTCTTCCACCTCGCAGGTGTTTCTTTTTAAGGCGTGCTCGACAATGCCAAGCTCGTCTTGGCTCGTCTTGAATGGCGTGGGCCTCGAGGGGGGACAGAAAAAAAATAAGGTTGGAGAAATCTTATTGATTAGCAGTTGTCGCTTCCTTTTTCTTTATCTCTCTGTGGCTCTCCCTTTTGAGCCTGAACACTATCTGCAGCCACTTTTTAAGTGTTGTTATGGGGGATGTGAAACCTTTATGAGACCGGCCAAGAAAACAGACAGCTAAAGAACCTAACTAAACTTTAAACCTGCGCCTCTCTCATATTAAAGAACTCAAATGAATGTGTCAGAGAACAAAGTGCTGTTGTTAAAATGCTAAAAACGCTAATCCCATGAAGTTCACATGTTTCAGAAAGTTCAGTGAGCCCGAGGCCAGGCCTTCATTAGTGATGTCTTATTTTCCAAAGACCTTTGGGCTAAACAGAGTTTCATTGATTTGCTAAAATTTGATTTATGACACACGCTTATATGTAATGCAGAAACCAAAAAGAATAGTCAGTCTTATCTTTTTCTGATGTTTGCATATCATCTGTCTGATTAATATTCTCAGTTCATTAATGTTGAGACAGATTGCTGCTCGTTAGAGCCACCATGTGGTGCAAACACAGAAGTCTTGCTCAAAGTGGTTATGTTTAATAAAATATAAATCATGTTACGGTTTAATAAATGTAGATTTTTTTCTGGAGAAAATAATTATTTAAAACAAATTGTCCTTCTGTGAGAAGGCAGTTAATTTTTAAGTCAAAGTGAATATAATGAGAAAATAATCAGGTGGGCTGTCAGTAAGCATCAATGACATACCGGCTCAATGTAAAGAAACACTGGGGGTATGTGGACAGCAAAGAACCGAGATGAAAGGACAGAGCTGAGAAAAAAGTACCATCTGTTTTTAGGCATTGGCGAGATAAAAATGTGAATCTAGCTGCAGTGTGTTATGAGCTCTGCGTAGATGGTTATACAGGGGCCACACAGAGGTAAGGCAGAGGGGGCAGATAAGAGGAGGAGGACAGATGGAAGAGACGAGGATGAGAACGAGTGGCATAGCGCAGAGAAGAGGGAGTCTGGCAGCGGCGAGAGCGCAATGGGCACGCTCACATCAGGAGGGGACATGACTCGACATGGCGGCTCAGCCCAGCTGGGTCAACGCTCCGTGCTGCCATGTTGTTCTGGCAGGACGTGCAGGTCTCTTACACACATTCACAGGCTCACAGGCCGACTAACAAATCCTGTTACCCCCCGCTCTTCTGCTCATATCATAGACACACACTCAGTCATAGGCAAACGCGCACAAGCTCACACCCCAAATGCCATGGTTTTGGCTGAGGCCAGGCAGCCAGGCGAGGCCCTGGACTAATGGAAACGCCAAACTCGTTACTCTAACGCTGGGTGACAAGGGCACCTTGGGCTGCAGATGTTCCTGCTGATGACAGATGGAGCCTGGCACTGCCAGGGGACAGTGGGCCAGGTCCGCGCCAGCTCCATGCCACCTGCACCCTCCTCTGCACCCCCACACCGCTCAAACATGCACACACTCCCTCACTTTCTCACTTGGCCTATCTCTCCTGAACACTGGCGGCCCACTTCCCTCCGTGCCCACCGCCTGAGTCTGTCTGTCTCTCAATCACACACAACTGGCACCCTGCTCTTCCTCTTTTGCCCACTGCGACGATGACTGTTTGTCCACAGATACTGCAACACTGGCAGTATGTGTTGATAAATTGGTGCCTGTATTGGTATTGATTCTATTGACAGAAAAAAAGTGTTTTATGACTAAATTTTAAGATGAGAAAACAACTAAATTGTTGTGAGATGCCCATCACAGCATTGTTAAAAGTTCTGAAAAAAGAGTTTGCTGTTATGTGGTGCTGTAACCAACACCAAGTCCTTCTTTTTAACAGCAAGTGGATTCCAGATCAGCCAATACATGATGGTGACTGTGTAATGATACCATTTATCTTCATGAAAGTGGTGACAGGCTTCTGGAGGTGATTCTGTTCTCTGGCTCACACAGACTGCCCACCAGGATAATTTGCTTGACGCTGTTAGTCGCCAGATTACCAAAGTGTGCTCAGCTGTAATTTTGATGATGGTGGTTTTCCACAAGGCTTCTGCTTTCAGCTCTAAAAAATTGCCAGTTCTTTCACTTAATAAAGCAGAAATTAACATAGCCTTTTGCCATACAGAAAGCTGTATTGGTTGCTGTTACATTGTGCAATATGGATTTTTTTATAAAAGAAAAATCAAATGTTATTTGCAAATTTGACGGTCACTTGACAGTGGAAGGGCAAACCCTGTTTGCGTTTTCATTGAAAATGAGAGAAGACTCTCAAGAAAAATAATTTGTAGTGCAATGCCAGCTACAAATCCAGGCCCATCGTCTGTCAATCTGGGATTCCATGTGTTGCTGGAACATCAAGACACCAGAGAATCATATGTTTGCAGTTTGATCAAACTTAATAAATATGACCAGGGCTTTGTAGCCAGCATGAAATCTCCAGCTTGGCTTGTTTGAATTCTGCACTATTGGATTTTGAACTGCTTGGTGATTAATGTGTGTTTTGACATTGAGACTTTATTACAGTGTGCATTCTAAACAGTTTGTGACCATGAGCTCTTATGCATTTTTGTTAAATTGAAGGTTGTACTGTTACAACTTCTACATCAGTGCACTCCTGCATTGCCGTCTTCATCCAAAAAACATTTGTGATGGGTCATTCCGTGTCCCTCCACAGTGAAGAAAGTCCCCTAACAGAAGATAACAATTTTCTCTTCCCTCGTTAGGCCCTGGCTTGCATCTCCTTTGTGCCCTTCCTTCTCTGCACCAGGCTTATGCTCTTTTCTTGTGGCATGCAGCTTCTGAACTGGGCTGAGGGTCTCTTAAGTGCTTCTTAAGTGGAGTGTTCAACTGATTTTAGGCTTCATGTTTCTTTTAAAGACCTTGAACAAAGTGGAAAGGGAGTGCTGCCCATGAGAAATACAATATAAAAGGGGGACAATGAAAGTGTATGACTCTATACTAAGTTATGACTTATGTGCATGAATGAGGAAGAGGATTGGATGGATTGGCAATAGACACGTGAGCAGTTTTCACCGTGCCAGCTCTTAATTACTCTAATTGGAATCATTAGCTAAGTGACCATAAGAGACATCACCTGCATGGCACACAGGACCACACCTGCCACAGCAACAGCACTGTCATCATCACACTCCAGCCAAGGGTTTACTGACAGCTCAACACTCAGGCACTAATGCCGCCACACCAGGGACATAATCATGTCAATCAGACAGACACAAACACACTTAGACACAAGAACACACATATCATTTTACAATAAGTATAACAGTAAGGAGCCAGGGGACCTCTAGAGCTGTACACTCGCTAAAACAAAAAAATTAAAGAGCTAAATGTAGATTGTAGATTGTAGATGTAGATTTGAGGTTTGAAAAATGTTTCAGTTTTTAGTGATTGGGGTGGTATATTTGGTTTATCAAACCAGATATACATAAAAAGAAAATTTAGAAAATTTAGAAATCAATTTACAGAATCTTCCTGCCAGAGGTTGCCAGCAGGTAAAAGCCAACTCTGGCTTTTGAACAAGCTTTATTTATTTGTCAGTTTGTGGTCTATTTTCTTTTCTTCTGTGACTGTTATTGTCTGCACACCAAAAAACGCAACTGCACTGTCAACAAAGGAGCAAAATATGAATACACATTTTTGCTTGTCCCATATATGTTTCTTTGTAAAAAAACAAACTGCACCAGGAAAATGTGATTGTTTTTATGTTCTGTAGGCCATGGCACTAAATACTATATTGCAAAGACATTGAAGACAAAGTAGGACTTGGTCCAACGGCAAACTTTGATGAGGTCCAATCTGCAGGCTACACCTAGTATCTCTGTGCTCCTCATCACCCAGCAGACAATCTGGCAGGCAGGCCAGCAGCCAGCCAGAATGGCAGTAGGCTGGCAGGCTTAGCCCGGGGCACAATCTCCAGTACAGCCAACACTGACCAGCTGGTACGGACTAACACCGCGGAGTGTGCTGTTAGTATGGTTCTATCAGTGGGGAGCTAGATGTTAACCGCGGTCCACACAGCCTCACACCTTTAACACAAGTGCACGTGGACTACTGAGACTAGTGCTGAGCAGTTCTGTTCAGAAATACGTCTTCTTGTGCATCCCCAACACCGGCGAGTGTTAGCTGCAGAGTGCATGTTCTTTATTCAGTTATTGCTTCATTTTCACGTCAAATTCTTTTGCATTACTGAGTTCTTTGGATTTTAAGGTTGTGTTACTTGCACTAAATTGGTGAAAAAGATAGATCTTAGTTTAGTCATCCTACCAATGTAGAGGCATGTCATGTGCTTCAGTGTATGGCAGCTACACCAAAGACATGCCAGTTTAAAATAAATGTATATTCTCTTAATTCTGGATCCAGAGTAACACATCTGTGACAGAACAAAAGTCTATTTATTCTTGCTTTTACCTATTCCTTCACACACAGGAAGTTATAGTTAAGCAAACACACCAACCCGGGAATCGCTGTTGTTTTGAAAATTAGCATAAAGCACAGAGGACCCAGTAATCCCATGGTTAATTAACTGTATCCACCATCAACAAGCAGAAAGAAATCTCCTCCAATGTGTGGTCTATAATTCCATTTCCTACATGTACCTTGCCTGACTTGTTAGTCTGGTCTCAGCACAGGCCTCCATCAAGCGCACCTCTTAACCATTTCTACATCTGACAGTTAAAAGGCGTGCACACACAGAGAAAGAGCAGGCAGCTCATTGTGCGTTTAAAGCGCTAACTAGGCCACTTAGCACCCCGTGACGCTGATCTGATCCCCGAGGCGTTGAACTTGGCATCGGGCCCTTCTTCTTTTCGCTCCTTCCTTTCCTCTCGCCATGGGAACCAGGCCATCCTTAATGACGCAGGAGTACTCTGCCGGATCCCACAATGCAAAGGGGGCTGACATCTGTGCTGCTAAGTGGTGCACTCTCTTGTGCACCTTGTTTGTTCAATCAACAACTCCCCCTTCATTTCTCCCCTCCCTCTTCTATGGGTGTTTTTTACTCCCATTGTTCTGAAATTAAAACAAAAGGTGAGAGTAGTTTGTGAATGGGATACTGAGATCCCGCTCCCATCACTGTCTCCTTTTATAATGATTGAGATGACCACACTTAGATGAACAACCTCTGAAAATTAGAGGTGTCTGATAATCTAATTGCATGATGGTCAGTTAACCAATCTCTTGTATGTAGGCTACTGAGAAAATGTAATTAATTCAAAGCGGCCTCTAATTCCACGTATTAAAGACCCAGGCAAATATTTGTCCCATCAATCATGGAATATAGCCATCAACGCGAGATGTTAATCACATGCTAATGGAATCCAGAGACTCAATGCACCCCTGTAGCGCCATGATGGCTTTCACTTTTTTCCAGAAAGCCATGTGAATGCAAATGGCTATCTAAGCAGCCATTTTGACAGCATGCCAAGGCAACGTAAAGAGCCCCCTTCTTTATGCTCCTCTGGGAATGTATATAGAGACGTGTGGGATGAGTTCACTTTTGCAGGCCCAGGTGCCAGCGTATAAATGAATAATACTTTTTATGAGCCCTAACTGAAAACAAAGCACAAACACACCCATAATCACACGAAGCCCCTTAAGTGCATCTGCGCTGAAGGATGTTCACATTCCCACATCTAGAATAGGTGGTTCCTATACATAATTCAGGGGCCCATGCTGAAACAATTATGTTTGCTTACCACTAAGTAGCTGTGCTCAATAGCTTGTTAGCTGTTAGGAGCTGACACTCGATGCCTGAATACCAGAGTGGGTGGAAAAAAACACAAATGCTCTTCATGTTTTTAGGCTACTTTTGCAAGCAGATTAAATTATACCATTGGCAGAAAGCAGACTAATAATTAACAAATAAAAAGTATGAGCGTTCTTATGATCACTTTACTATTTTATTTCAGTTTAGTTAAATCTAAACATGTCTTTTAACAAAAAAGTCCAGTATGAACTATTACTGCCACAGAAAGGAGCATGACCAAAATATAGATCACTTTGTCAGTGAGAAAAGTCACCAGAGGTCATATTCAGTGTCACTCAAACACACAACACACACATACAGCATGTAAATAGTAATTACACTTGTCATAGCATCACACGAGGAGCAGCCAACTGTAGCCAGTGTAATAAAGCTGTGAATGCTTCCCCTCAAACACGCAACCCTCCACTCATTTGCATTGTCGCAAAAACAATGGGCTCAATGAAGGAGTATTTAAGTCACCCGGAGCTGCAGTTACAGACGAAGAGATGCCACAGCAGCCTTCTCCTCTCGGCCCGTCTCACATTTACACTCCTCCACCACCATCACTCGCTTCTCCCTGACACCATGGGCTCCGCAGCGCAGAGGCACAGTAACAGTGTGGACTTTGGACGGGGCGCAGCGTGAGCAGGGGGTCTGCTGATGGGGGTTTGTCCCAGAAGACAGGTCTACCTCAGACGGGATGAACATGGAATTGCACTGGCCGAAGCACAGCTTGTTGTACACAGTCACAGATTCACATCCATCTGCTGTCACTCGCTGTCAAAACAAAACATAACACAAGTGTTTATTTTCCTTTAAAAATTATCCTCACTTAAATGAATTTCTTGCTTTCAATATTATTTTGAATAATTTCTTTTAAACATTGTTTTGTAAACAATATAAGGCATATTTAGGGATGGCCTCCAAGTCTGAAAAAATCTGCAAGTACAGTATGTTACTGCCTTATCTAATCCACCAGTAATAGTAAATAATTCAAATACCATAGTCAGGTCACTTGTTGTAAACCCGTGTCTCACCTGAGTAAAAGGCACAGCAGTACATGTCTGCTTGGTGTCCTTCAAACCACCAGGCAGTGTCACTGTCGTCCTGTCCCCTTTTTCAATGGCCTTCTGCCACATCTGCAATCCTTGCCTCTTCCTCAGCTCCACATTTGCCGAGACTTTAGGGTGCAGGTGGTTCAGTGGATGCATGGGGGCCTGTACGGCTGAACCTGGGCGCCCCTGAGACAGAAACGCAGGGAAAGCAGGTCGGGAGCTGAGCGAGGGGGCCCTTCTGGAGGTCAGTCCCCTTCGGAAGAGTCCAGACTGGGCAAGGGCACGGGGGTCCAGCTGCACAACCTTCACTATTCCCTGGATGGGCTCGTCTGGACCTCCGCCAGATGACTCCAACTCCATCCTATATCCTTTCCGAAAGCTGTCAAGAACATTGTGAGGGATTGGCGAAACAACAGCTGCCAATGACAAAAACATGACACTAATAACAACAGCCATCCTTTTATCGCAAAAGGAAAATTATTAGTATAAATATAATACAGTAAATTTAACTTAAAAAAACAAATAACTGCCAAATTATCTCGGTGCTGTGTGGTCCAAGGTTCCAAAGGGTAACCTTGCTGTCAGTGCTCTGTCGGTGTGAGAGTGGGAGTGCTTTATATACCTAGATGCCAGTTCTCACCTGTGTTTTAATTCGGAGAAGGTGTTACAATTCCCACACCAGACAAGACATCACACCCGAGCTTTAAAGTCCAGGTAGTGGATGCCTGCCAGACTCAAAGAATTTTTTTTCAAGGTGGGCTTTTAAAACATGACCATAAAAACAACACTGGAAAAGCTAGAGCTATGATTGTAGGCATTGTATCCTGAGATCGAGCACTAATGGATTTGAAATCAATAAAGAAATGACAGAGAACTATTTTATTGATGTTAGATTCAACTTAAATTAGTTAGTGAATACTTATTTCAAAAGTTTGACCCAAGGGTTAGTTTAAGTTTAGAGGTATAGGGCCTAAGTAACTATGGGTTCTTCATATCATTTTAAAACTATCGCAATGCGAACAGACACTTGAATAAAGATTTATATAGGCATTGTTATGGCCTAGCACCTCTGAGAAAATAAAAATGTACCTAAATCAAACATGAGTTCCTGTTACCTAGGACAATAAAGAATAATGCTTTTACACGCCCTGTACAAACAAGAATTCTCCTGTCCATTTACTCCCACACACAATCCGCCTCCAAGCCATTGCCTTGATGTGCCATTATTACACCATTAAAGTTCAATGTGCTCTGTCACCCGTGACGTGATCACTCAGTGGGTGCTGATGGGAGCCTGTGTGACTGCACCACAACAGGGAGAGTGTTTGATTTTCTGATTGTGGCCCACCTCTTCCTCCTCTGTACAAAGACAACCAAGTGTTCACGAGAAATGACCTTTCTGTCAGACTCCACACACCTGTGCTTCCTGTTGTACGTGGCATTTAAAAGCTGCAACAGAAATATGCAACATAAATATGCATGGAATAAGTCAGACCCAGTACATTTATAAATAGAGTTGATATGACAGGAAAAACACAATGCTAAATGTATTTGTGTATAATGAAGGCAAAAGGTGTGTTTTTGGGACAAGGGCAGATATTTATTTATCCACCTTTCATTGCTGGTCATAAACGTTGATGCACTGAAAGAAAAAAATGTAAAAGAATTGGTGCAGAATATTGTGAGTCCACAAGAGGGCGCACTTTACAGTTCAGCTCTTTCTTAGCTCATGAGAGTCAGCTTGTGAATTTATTTGACTGACCAACAAAAGCCTCTAACAGAATACGTATTTGCTCAATTTTTTAAAGTATTTAAGGCTACACATTTATAAATGCTGTCTATCTGGTGATATAAGGAACTGTAATAAGACTGTGACTACATTTTTATAAGAGCATCAAAGTGCAAGTCTAGTTTACTTTTATAATCCATTTATAAACCATAAAAAGGCGAAATAGTTATTGACACAGTGACAGTTTTTCACTATACAAGTGTAATCCTAAACATAAGTGGCTATGCCACTCAACTAAACCATATCTAAAACAGAGATAGTTCTTGTTTTTATACACAAATACACAGCAATGGCAAATTAGTTTCTTAAATGTAAAGTAATGTTTTGTGTTCAGTACAATACAAAAACACTTTTATGATCTGAATATGTAATTGTCTATTTGTCATGTTACACCAGATCTGTCTTAAAGATAAGTGTAAGAAGGTTTGAGAATGACTGTATAATTTATAGCAACAAAACCAATAACTTATTTAAACCTACGACTACGTTATTGAACAAAGTAAAGAAGATCAGGCCTTTTACAGTTTCCACATTCATGTAACACTTGATGTTAACGCTCAAGGTCCCTGAGATTATTTTCCATTGGCATCACAGATTGTGATTAGTATATCTCCTTATCAGTCCAATGTTATATTTGGCGCTCACCTAAAAGATATTTGCCACAATGAACTCAAACCATAGCTACTGTAATACAAACACACAAGTCAGCCTTTCATTATTTATTATTTGAAAGGGATTCAAGATACAAAAACAATATAGTGCAGTAAATGTGATGGACAGACAAGCTTTTGTGCATCATTACAAATAATATTGTTTCAGCACATCAGACACATCACATTCAGCCAGATCCTTCATCAACATAAATAAAGTGTACAGTGTCTAAACAAGTTTAATACAAAAACATCAGTTTAGAGATTTCCTGAGGGTTGGCATGTGACGCTATGCCTTTGTGCCAATGTCTTTGTAGAGAATCATTGAAACCACCATGGCTGCAATCTAGAAAGATAATATTTAATAAACAGATGTCACTAATAAGTTTAAGGTAGCATACTGCACACGTTGCTATATACATATATATTTGTACCTCCAGAGCAGCGATTCCCAAGGCCACGCCTGCAACGATCACAGTGTTTTTTTCAATAAACTCCACCAGCTTCGGAAAACAACCAGTAACTGACTGTAAAAGAATCAACAGTACAATTTAGAGCTAAACATTACTCACTGTGCCATTTTCAACATGCAACAATTACTGGGTCACATACCGAATTCTCTGCTTCTTTCTTACTACATACACCAAGAACAGAGTTGTTGCAGCATGTGGTCGGATAACCCCGTGGCTCGAGACAAATGGTGACTCATCAAAATCAGTATAGTTTACAAAGCCACAACACTTGAACTGGAGAGAAACCACAAGTGTCATTTATAAAAAGCTACCCAATAATACATTTTGGTGTGTAAATAAATCCTTAAAATAGGCATAGAGTACCTCCTCCATGGTGGCATTCCATAGATTAGAAAATTTGTCATCTTTTCCGTAGTTAGTGTTAAGACTTTTTTTCATTTCGTCCTCTAGACCCGAAATCAGCTTTCCGGCCTGAAAACACATACATTAAACATAAGAAAGAACGTCCCCAGCTCCCCATATTTTTTCAGGTTTGCTGTGGTTCCTCAGAGAAGTCACTCACCAAATCTTTAAAGACGAGCAGCACTATAGCTCCTGCCACCTCAATGATGAAGATGACGAGAACAATACTAAAGAACTAAAGGGAAAGATAATTATATAAATATAAGAGCATCGATCACTCTAGATACATACTATATAACCCTGGATGTTGGAATTTTGTTTATGTTAAAATAAAATGACAAAAAATTACTAATGACTTATGGTTAATAATCTTTGATATGTGTTTATGTTTGACTATTTCTACAGGTCTATCCAATCCAACTGTTTTGGTCAGGGCGGGGGCCAAGCAACAGTTGTTGACAAGCCATTACATAGGTCATAACTGTATGATTGGTTTTTAGTTTCAACTTATCAAATCTGAGCCCTACTGTCCATGAATGGCATTTTCTGTGGATGACTGTATTATAATGACAAAAAATAAAAACAGCAATAATTAGGTGCCATGTGAGCAAACTACTGTATACCTAAAATATACCTCTTTGAACTCACCGTCAGCAACATGCATCGGCTCTCCCTCACAGCTCCACAGCAGCCCAGGAAGCCAATGACCAGCAGGACAGCACCGATTGCTATGAGGAGGTAGCTCACGTTGAGGAGCTGGTCTAAACCAGAAGGAGCCCCCGGTATGTTTCCCAGCATGGTCATCAAGGAACCGCTGTCCACTTTCACCCATATGCCCACAGCCAGGATGCCGGCGCCTGCCAGCTGCACCATAAAATAAACACATACTGTACTCAGACTAATGTAAGAAATGAGTTGGAAGATGTCATTAACACAAGTCTTTTACAACTTACAAAGATGACGCCGTTGAAGATGAACATCATAATCTTGAGTAAGCCCTTGCAACACATCTTGCCTCACTATAGATTAACTCTGTAAAACAGACAAAAAAAGCTATTACTGGAGCTTAGAAAAAGGCAGCAATTGATGCGTCGAGTGAACTGTGTGGCATTGCTATCTTTACAAGACACACAAGCACTAACATGGGTCAGATGACATTTGCTTAAGTTACACATTAACAGAAGCAAGTGGTTTGAAGAGAGCAGAGGGGCTAAATCTGGTTTCAATATTGTGCTCTGACGTCATTGAAGGTTTCTGTTGAACTCTCAGATGCTTGTCATGTTATTACTTTTTTTATGACAGTAAACGCAGCACATAGTCTTATACCTGGACCGGGTCAGCTGTTTTTTTACCATTTTAAACATACTTGTTCTTACAAAAATGTAATATGTGAAACTACCTTTAAACAAGGATAACTAGGTGGCCTATCAGGATTCAACTTATTTATATAGTCAAACAAGTAGCACTGAGAAGTTTACAATGGGAAATGGAGTGGGACGGAGTGGCTCAGTGGTAGAGCAGTTGTCCTATAACCGGAAGGTTGGCGGTTCGAATCCCGCTCTGCCCTGTTCATACTTTCGTTGTGTCCTTGGGCAAGACACTTAACCCACCTTGCCTCCAGTGTTCGTAGCACTGGTGTATGAATGTGTGTGACTGTAGAGGTGTGTTTGGTGGTGGTAGGAGAAGGTTGAGCGCCGTTTCTCTGTCTGCCCCAGGTGTGAATGTGTGTGAATGGGGTGAGTGGAAGCACAATGTAAAGAGCAAAAAAGCGCTATATAAATGCATGCCATTTACAATTATATTATGTGGAAGGAGCTCATTCTATTGTTATTGTTTCCCCTTCCTTTTTGCAGATGCTATTGTCACATACTGGGAACTTGTTAACAATAGACAATAAATGAACAAAGCACAAAATGTACATGTTTATGTTTATGATAATATATTCCACGAAGCTTAGCATCCAAAGTGTGGAACAGAACATTGTTAGGTAAAAGCAAAAAAATGGCAGTTTTATGTCACTCACACACACACACACACACACAGATTTTTCACCAATTTGCTTTTGTATGCGGTCACCATAAGAAAGTTTTTTTTAAAAGTTGTCATTGACATGTTTTGGATCAGTAATAATACACAGCTATAGTTCAGAAAAACAAGCCATGTCTGTCTTGCCAACTCAATTTTAAGATGAAAGGTTGTAAGAATAGAAACAAATGCTTTACCTGCTTTAAGTGTATATGTCTGCTGAGGTCCGAACAGTCAGGAGTGTCTGCCCAAAGCGCTCTCTTGTCCTTTTATCTTATCACAGGTTTCATGCACACAGTTATGGTAAGGGGGAGGTCATGCAGACGTCACTAACTTTACCGTAGGCTGAAAACTTCCTGGTCCAGAGTCCTTATAAAATAAGTGTTTATGGCTACAAACTTTACAAGTAGCCCTCAGATCACTGGAACACTGATGTTAATTATTTCTGAAATGTGACAACAATAGAACATTACGTTTACATCAGATAGTACAAGTCAATGAACTATTAAATGGTGAACAAAATGTATGACTCACCATTGTCTTAATCAGGACCAGTGTAGGGTCATGCCAGAAATCAGTGAAAACCATGAAATTCCTTTTTTTTTTATAACACTTTATAACAATCAAGAGACAAACAAGACACATAGCATACATGCATGCCAAAAAAGGATGGCTATGGCAAAAGGTCCATTACAAATCAACAAACGAACGTGTATTGGGTCTTCTCAGTTTTTTCAGTGGATGCTACAGGTGAGTTTAATTTCATTTGAATCATAACAATGGTTAGTCATGGGGGAACTTGCTCTTTAGTGAATGTCAATCTTCAAAAGAGTTAATATTTGTCCAGTGACTGCCAAAATATCTTTTGAACTTTGCTAGTGTTTGACAACAAACATACATATGAAATGGAAACACTGTTTTCTGGGATTTAAACATAATAAATATGTAGTGTTACATAGAAAACAGTGTTGCTGGAGTCACTGTAATGCAGTAAAATAACCACTAGGGGGAACCATGTCACAATAAAAGCCATGTGTGAATCTTAAAGCTATGTTTGAAGTCAATCCAGACTCCCAACACTTTTGTGGCAAGCAGCAGAAACAAAGCCATAAACATGAACAAAAGGCACATCTTAATCCATCTTTGGCGTTGCATTGTAACAGTCACATTGGAATGCACAGTGAAAACCAAGCACTTGTATAGTGTACATTAACATGGTCAGAAACTTTTTTGTGTACACTGTCAATTATCAGCATGCACAGCCTCGCTGAGCACCAGGCGGTGTGTTCAGGCCAGCTGACGCATTATTGGTTGCCTGACCAGTATCTCCGTTTACACTCTCGTTCATCTTCTTACAGATGACATCCACCAGATTATCAAAGACCTGCTTAACATTGATGTCGTCTTTGGCACTTGCCTCGAAGAACTGAAAGCCTGTAAAAGGAAAACATAAAAAAGGTCAAATGTGTTTTTTGTTAATCATTGAGCAGGAAGAGTGTGTGTTTTGATTGTGACAGGCATGGGATAAAACAATAACCTAGCTCTTGAGCCAGTCTTTGTGCGTCCTCGGTGGAGACCTGTCTGTCTTCTTCCAAGTCCAATTTGTTGCCCACCAGGACAACTTGAGCATTCTCCCATGAATATGTCTTGATCTGGGTTGCCCTGAGTAACACAGAGACAACTGTTTTTGTTTATTTATTCCTATATTCTTATTGTTTTCAATTTGATATTTTACATTCAGTGGGTACCATAGTTGCACACACACAAACAGGTTATGTATGAAAACTCTACAGACATTGTTTAACTCTCTGGTGGAACTGTAGACTATACAGTAGTATGAGCAGGGCCTTAAAAATTAGCACACCTGTAAAACCTCAGCCCTATTAGGAAGAACTGCCATGTTTCTAATGAGCTAATGTGACTTAAGATTGTTTTTCTTTGTTTTCCCTAAAAAACATATGTTAGAATGGACAAAGCTTTAACTTTTCTTTAAAAACATTAAATATGAAATTAAAGATTAATATATGCAACTACAATAGTGTCTGTAATCCCTAAATGTATATATCGCATCAAATAAATCAAATTTAATATTGAGTTTTATTCTTGACTTCTTTCTACTGTTGCTTTATTAAATGACTACATCTCTAAATCAAATTTATTTTTTACTTTTAAAGTCACTTTGGGCTGTCCAAAACAATTAATAGTAAGTTCAGTTACATAATAAAGTACTATAGAGATATTTTAATAAAACTTTGGTAAAAAAATGAACATCCCTACATTTTGTAATTATGTTTAACACCTATTTTATCTTCAAAAATAAACCACATTTTGAGAACCACTGCTATTTAGCGCCTCCTTCAATATTAATGAACTTAATTTTACTAAGCATTTAAATTTAAAAAGGATGCAACATTCCCCATCTGGTACATAGCCCGGGTTTATGGACATATTATACCCACCAGTCCTGCACAGCAGTGAAGGACTCCTGGCTTGTGATATCATACATCAGCAAGAAGCCCATGGCTCCTCTGTAGTAAGCTGTGGTTATGGTCCGGTAACGCTCTTGCCCTGCTGTGTCCTGTGGAACATGGTAAACATTGAAAAATTAATAAAAATCAAAGTAAATCTTGAAATACTCCAAAAAGGACTTGAGGATTGACTGCAAATTAAGATGTCTTAAGAAACATAGGGTAAATACTAAACAGGGAATTCACATTGTGTTAAAATACACTAAAACTCACTAACTCACATAACTGTCTTTTCTATATACACTAATATAGTAACAGTTAAAAGAAAAGCAATGGAAGAGCCAGAAAGCAAACTGTACTGAATACATTAGTTGAAAGAAAAAGATGTATGATTTTCATCTAACAGTGGTGCTGTGGCTTACTCGTAGCCTTCCACACACATTTAGTAATAGATCTGTCCTGGGTATCAGTCTGCGTAGTAAGCACATTTAGCTCAGCAGCTTAAAGCCATGCATCTTTCATGAACCCCGTCATCTGGGGACCATGTTAAACATCAACTGTCATTAACTGTAGAGCATGAGAAATGAGTTTACAGCCAGCAGTGTGCAAGAGGGCTAGGGAGTGAGGAGGAGCAGACAGAGTTGTGTAATAACGCCTTACAAAGGGCTTTGAAAAACGGTGCCTTTGGGTGATGCTGAGGGAAATGCCTGTGTCAAGTAAGGATGAAGTATTTTATAACCTTTTTTAAATGTACTATATGTAAAACTCATTTGTTATACATTAGCATTTTTCCAATATTTTTCAACACAGAACATATCTCCCAAATATAAGTATAGATTTAATGATTTTTTTATATATATATTTTTGGATGGCTTTTCGGTGCACACTCTCTCAAACCATCAGTGCTCGAGTCTTGAACCAAATTAAGTTCAATCTGGTCAAAGTGTAATGTGTAGTGTGCTAGCCTTTTGTTCTCAACATGAGTAAACATCCTTCTCCGAGTCAACAAAGCATATGTGTCCACTCCTTTTACCTGCTGTAAATGAGAAAGAAGATATGTGCCCCTAATAAAAGCATCACAGTGAAGTGGCTGTCCTTGGACTCTAAAACTCAAGACCAGGTAAAAAAACGAAAGTAAAAACATAAATTTACGATATAGTAATGTTTTACTGATGATTGGTACATCTCACCCAGATCTGTAGTTTGACCCTCTTGTCTTTCCTGTAAATCGTCTTGACTTTGAAGTCAATGCCCACTGTGCTGACAAAGGCTGAAGTGAACGAATCGTCTGCATAGCGGAACAGGAAGGAGGTTTTTCCCACACTGCTGTTGCCAATGATCAACAGCTTGAACATGTAGTCAAAGTTTTGATCAGCAGCATCTCTCTGCTCCTGGCTTTGCTGCCCTGGGTCTTTGGCTGAAGCCATCTGTTCAGATAAGAGGACACCATCAAAAGAGGGAAGAAAGACAGACAACTGCAAAAGAATATGTTTTATAAAACAACTGTGTAATAAATGATGCAACAAAATAGCCACAGCAAAAAAAATCAAACACCAAATTGACAGTTTTTATTATGGCAGCAATTTCCCAAGCTGCTTCTGAGAAAAAAAAAAGGGAAGATGCCATAAATATGACAAATAATTCCAGAAGCATTTCACATGGGCCCGTAGGTAGGTCATGTCGGGTCACGAGCAGAGATTTACAGTCCCAGATTGTAGATTTCAACATCATTAAATATTGTTACATCTATAGAAGCTTACTCTATCTTACTTTTATTTGAAATGCAAAAGTGGTGGAAATGTTAGCGCAAATGTCTCAAATAGAATTTAAACAAAACAGACAGCAGTTAAGGTGCAGAGTGGTGAGTACACTTTTCTTTGTGGAGTCTGCATGTCCTTCCTGTGTTACCGTGGGTTCTGTCTGGATACTGGGGCCCCTCCCACTAAGACTCTAAAATACTGTGCTTTGGCTCCGTGATCGGCCAGTTTGATTGAGTTTCAAGATTTCAAGAAGAACTGTGTTGAAATGCCAATTTGAGCTTTTTGAACTACAGATCATAAGGCGCAGAAGCAAACAGCAGATTTTACTGTTGGTAAATGGTGAGTAATGTGAAAATGCCCTGTCTTCCACATTCATATTTCATCTGTGTCATTTGCTGGGTATGAATCAAAGCCAGGGCGTGCTCCTTTCAATGTATCCCCTCTATCAGTCACAACCAGCTCTGTGTGTGCATTTTTCACTTCCAAACGTATGAGTGGTTGCTGAGCAGTAAGTGAGGTGCTGGGATATTTCATCAATCCATCCAGCTGACCTTTCATCCACCGGCTGACTCACGATTTAATACACACACACACACACACACACACACACACACACAAGCTCACTTACAGGACCATTAATCTTCCTTTACTATCTCACACACGCACACATTCAACCTTCTTGTCATCATCCATCTCTAGCTAAACCTCACTGGCTGCATACTGCCTCCTCTCTCTGTCCCGCAGCATCATAAGCAGGATGAAGTGTTCATTCATCCTTATATCCAGCCCTCCTCACCCCCCCCTCATGTGTGCATCATAGAGGGGCTGACAGAAGCCAAGTCTCTCTGATTGCTCAGAGCTCTCAGGAGACCAGCTCAGCATTACCACTTTCAGAACAGCAAAGAGAGTCTAGCAGGATGGCTTGCACGTTGCACAACTCACTCACCAAAACTCCGATGACCACGCATGCGTGAAGATACAATACAAGATGATGCGAGAGAGTAAATTGCACAAAAGCATAAGCAATAGTATAAGCCGAACTCTGTGTTTTTAGCCAGGATTTGAATGATGTCACAGGGACACGTGCTCCAAGCTTTAGTTCAGGTGTGAAGTGTTTCAGACTGTCCGTAAACACAACAGGTCACACACTTGCTGAAGACAACTTTTCAAGTGCAAACAATTAGCACAGACAAAAATAAAAGTTAATCATACTGCCTGACAGTTTGTCCACGCGGTAACACTACAAACGGTAGGAACAAAAAATAATAATTTGCTCAGGTTTTAACATTGGGATTGATGGTTTCAAATACCTTTGAAAGCGAGTCCGCCCGTCCACCTGAAGCAGCGCTGCGCTTGGACACTCTGCTCCCGGATCTTCGCACTGTGCATGTGTCAAATATCAGTGGATGTCCGACAACTGCGTAACAGGCGTAACAGGCCAAAGAGTGACGGAGCAGCTTCCGTTGGAGAGCTTCAAAATAATACAACTGATGGAAAGATGTCACCTCGAGGTATTATGTGCTTCTCTGCCCATAGGTTTCGCTTCAGTGGGACATGAGACATAGTGGATCCATTTAATAAGGGACTTAACCTTAAAACAAATGACTATAATTGCAAAATTGTTCAGTCAATATAAAATCACTCATGCATGTGAGACTTTGTACAACCACCTCATTCATCAGTGGGCTCGACATTGATTTATTGTAAATATCTGCTTGTTCTATTTAATATTACATATGCATCTAACCTCATAACCTATCATGCAAATTGCCCTCTTAAGCCGTAGTTGAAATATAGCAGCTTATTTCTAGGTCTAGTGTGCCCATTCGGTTGAACTTAAACATGTAAAACTGTTGAACACTTCTTTAATAATACAAATATGGGAATCTAGTCAAGGTTTTATAAAACACTACCCAACTTGACCATAAACTGGCTGTGCTCGAAGCAAAGACTCCTGCATGTACCCAGGAGCATTATCATGTCCAAAACCAGTCTCTGCCTCAGTTTGTGAACCTCAAAAGTCTCACTGCACTGTGAGGCTTTTCTACAAATTGTGAATCACATTGAAACAAGTGAGAGGACTTTCACTGCAGGGTAACAACACAACAAAGCAGCCAAAAGAGCTGAATGAAAAAGTGTTTTTTTATTATAGCTTGGCAAAACTAAACTATAGCACAAGTACAAATATGTTTTACACATTTGCAGTGTGCATTCAAGTACAGTGTGTAAAAGTCCAAGCATAAAACAAACCTATTCTTAATATTCCCTCCTGGAAAACCTCACAATAATTTTACTGTATATATTTTAGCACCTCAATGGAGAACACAGATTTTTTTTATGTGATAATATGTAAAAATGGATTATTACTACAAACAAAACCCAACATTTTCAGTATAGTTTTAAGATCTTTTCTTTCAAAGACTTGTTTATAAACTTTTTTTTAACTTAAAATTTGATCCATTAATTCTAGATTTGTTAGCTGAATCTTAGAATTGTACAAATTAACCAACGTGTCTAACAAAATATTCTGTAACAAGGATTAATGAACTAATTTACATAAAATTGGAAGCTCTATATTAGTCAAAAATCATTTATGGCTCCTGGTATGGTTATTGGCATGAGCAGGTTTATTTCCTAAGGAGCAGAGAATTTTGACTGGGTCATTGCGCTCCCATAAACGATGAAACTCCTTAATGAAGGGCTTCACCAGGTTGGGCTCCATGGTGACAATGATGTTCTCCATGTTACTTTGCACTGCGGTCAGTGTCCAGTTGAGGGAGCCAGTGATGAGCAGGCTGCCATCCACCACTGCAAACTTGTGATGCATATACACAGAGCCAACATCATAGCGCACGCAGATCCCTAAAAGGTCCACACAGGCATTAGGTGGGAAACATGCTCAAGAATGGATGAAACATTATTTAATTGACAACAGTTATTCTGCTGTAAGTAGAGTCCAGACTATTTGTAGAAAAAATAAAATAAAATCAGGTAAAACATGTTATCAGGCTGTTGTTCTCACTTCCCTCACTGCTCTATACTGACACAATCTTCTCTTCACTTCCTGTAGCTTTTTTTTTTTGCTTTTTTATACTGATTATTTTGCAATAGTAGTGAGACTTGAACTCTTGTCTGTTGCTCTAATGTTTAATAACAATTGATCCTGTACATTCATCTCATACCCGTTTTTCTTATTATAGATTCTGTTCGCACTACTAACAAATACCACATTCTGTCTTTTTGCACTTGGTCATTTTGTTCTCTGCATTACAGCTATATTGTATACTGCTTGCCGTTACATAACTGTAAAACTATATCCAATCACTTCTACCCACTTTGAATATTTCAGTCTGCTCTAAATTTATTACTATGTTAAGCCAAGGCAACAAATTTTCATTCTGTGTACATTTGGTTGTATATCTGAATGACAATAAAGTCTAAGGGGAAACATGCCAATTTGAAATTTCTTTTAGAAACTGCACAAACCGACTGTTACATTTTGAATCTTGTTTTGCAAAACTGCATTTTAATGATTCTATGTTTTGTTATGTAGCCAAAAAAAAAAAAACAATTAAATAAAATAATAGACAGTAAAATGGGTAGTAATTGCTTCAACCTTTCTTCACCTCCAGCTTGGAACAAATGACAGCTAACTGTGAACCATTAACCAGAACCTTGAGTAACCAATTTTGTTTGAGTATCAGCCACTTACAGCTACTTGAGGCTAAAAGCTTTTCTGCGGGAAATATTTTGATTGAGACGTATTCCTCCCTCTAAAGTGATATGCTGAGGTTTGCAGTCTGCAGACACAGAAACACTCTGCCTGATGAAATAAGCTATCTGGATGCCAATTTTGTACTTACTTAAACTTGTACAGAAAAAGCAATTTATTAAATGGACTGTTGAGATAGACACAACAGTGTGAGAGACATGTGACACAAAATGTTTCTCTTATTTACAGGGACACATCGAAACCCCCATTCCCTCAGACAACCATCAGTTTAACTACCAGCGAATGTTGGTAATTTACTGGCACTGGTTGTCCGGGAACACCTTGTGAACTCCTTTTATTGGTCAAATCTGACTCATCCTTTCCACTATTTCCATGTTGCATAAATGTATTTTTCTGACCCCGGATATGTTGGATTTCCTGGTCTATAGATGCATTGTCAATGTGACTAGAGAGAACTGCTTTGTTTTCCTCACCTGCCTGGCGGAGGGGCCCAATCTGAGAGCCTGGGATGGCAGCGTAGTCCTTGTCAGTGAGCACCCGGATGACAACTCCTTTTTTTTGGAGTGCTAGTAAAGCCCTGCACAGGTCCATGTTGGAAAAGGCAAAAACACACAAGTCCAAAGATGATGAGGCAGACAGGATGTAGCAGAGGAGACGGGAGAAGGATGTCTCAACACCATGAGGCAACGAGCAGTAACATGGGCTAGAAATGCACAAAACAGGAGAAAACCCATTGGAATGCATTGCACACATATACTGCTGTATCAGTGGTTTTACACTGAGTGCACAATTATTAGGCAAGTTGTATTTTTGTGTTTTTTATTGTACAACTACAGTGCTCTTGGTCAATCCAAAATGTTAACAATCCCTCAAACCTGAACATGTAAGTTGTAAACATGAAGTTTTGGCTTTCTTGAGAGAACACCATTATTAGGCAACTATTAGTGTGCAGAATTATTATGGAACTAAATGAAAAACAAAAACTTTCCCATCTCACTTGTTTATTTTCACCTGTTGAAGTGAGAATAATAAAACAAACCCAAAATTTACAAATAAACATTTCTGAAATTCAAAAAAAAAAAAAAAAAAAAATTACCAATATAGCCACCTTTTTGAAAACAGTCACAAGCCTTCCATTCACGGGGTTAATCGGTTTTTTGATCTGGTCATCAACTTTTTGTGCAGCCACAACCACAGCCTCCCAGACACTGTTCAGAAAGGTGTACTGTTTACCTTCACTGTAAATTTCCTGCTTAAGAAGGGCCCAAAAGTTCTCAATAGGGTTTAAGTCAGGTAAAGAAGGGGGCCATGTCATTAGTTTTTCATCTTTAAGGTCTTTACTCAGTGGAGAACTTTGATGCATGTGATGGAGCGTTGTCTTCCATAAAAATCAAAGTATTCTTGAAAGATGCAGACTTTTTCCTGAAACACTGCTTCAAGAACGTGTCTTTTAAAAATTGGCAGTAGGTCTGAGAGTTGATTTTGAGTCCATTTTCAACCCGAAAAGGTCCAACTAGCTCCTCTTTAATAATACCTGCCCACTCCAGTACCCCACTTCCACCTTGCTAGCATCTGTGTGGGAGTGGAGCTCTGTGTCCGTTACTGATCCAACCACGGGCCCATCCATCTGGTCCGTCAAGAGTCACTTTCATCAGTCCACAAAACCTTTGAAAAAATCTGTCTTCAGAGGTTTCAGCCTTTCTTACCTTGGCCATGTCTCTGAAAACTGAACACCTCGTACTTCTTGACACTCCAGGTAGGTTGCAGTTGTGGAACCCTCCCTCGTTACACAAATACACATCAACTGATATGCATTAAATCCAATAAGGATTCAAGTTTATACAACTTGAAGTTGGAAATTATGGCTAAAATGATGATATGGTCAAAATAAACACTTGCCTAATAATTGTGCACACAGTGTATTTGAAAGTCATGTGTCACCTACTAATGCAGCGATGGTCTGAAGATGTGCTCCACACAGGCCATCTCAGTGGGGAAAAACAGGACTTCATTGAGTATTTTTCGAGCTCGAAAACGGCGATGGACCCAGCCAAGCAACTCAACACTCACAGAAAGGGCTAGCACCCCCAGGCCAACAACCTTCACCGTCCACATAACTTTCCTGTAAATACCAGGAGTTTTAATCATTTTATCACAGACTGTGTCCCAAAACAGTAAATATGAAAAAATAAATATCACATAAAATTCAGTTAAAAAGTCAATTTTAAATATTTATTACCTACCTAATGATTTTAGTTTGAATATTTATGCACAAGTAAATTAGCTAAAATATGTAAACAAAATTAGAAAATACTGCCCTTATAAAACTTGATAAGAACACTCTCCCGGTGATGACGAACAGAAAAGCCAGTAAATGTGTAAAAACCTGTTAACAGAGAAAAGGACAAACGCAGCTAACGCCATTAATGAAAAGGACACTGTGCTCATCAAGCTTTTGAAGTACAGCCATTTTCATAATAAACTACTAATATACTCGGATTTGAAGACAACGAGCTAAATAAAAGAAATCAAGAGGTATTTAGCGTTAACCAAAAGGTTTTGTTTTGTATTTTTGAAAACACACCTGCAGCGATTATGTCGCCACCATGCGGGACACTAGACCAGTGGTAGTGTCGTCACCATGACTGACAGGTCTGAGAGCCAATCATCAACTAAGACTTGTCCGAATTTATCCAATCCAATAACGCGAAAACTTGCCGGTGCTGGGGTTAAGGATTGGGATTTCCTCATATTGCCAACGCGTGTTTCTTTCAGCCAAAGGTAAATAATGTGCTCGAAAACTTTAGTTTCAGGTTTTGACTGTCGTGGAGTATTTTGAAGTTTCTAATGTGACTTGTTACGCAATATATTTTGAAGTTTTTACTATACGAGCCCATATAACACTTGTTTTTAAGGAGTTTTGTGTTTGCTAAAACAAACATGCTAACGTTAGCCTGCTAAAGTCTCCGGACAGTAGCCAGTTGTTTTTTTCTTGTAGGCCTACTGTTAATCAACTCCCCTTCATGCCAGCTCATATCGATGATGACTTGATGAAACTGTCTTTGTTTTTATCACAGATTAGACTTTGCTAGTGCTATGGGTCGCCGCAAGTCCAAAAGAAAGCCCCCTCCTAAGAAGAAGATGACTGGGGACTTGGACTCTCAGTTCACGTGTCCTTTCTGCAATCACGAGAAGTCGTGTGACGTAAAAATGTAATTTAAAAATATTACTTATTTATAAGCCCGCTTTTAATCCCACAATTTACCACAAACTCTGTTTACTTTATTAACAGGGAGCGAAGCAGGAATACTGGCATAATATCCTGCTCAGTCTGCCTCGAGGAGTTCCAGACCCCCATTACATGTATCCTTTACAACACCTTTGTCTGCAAAAGAGTAAACTAAAAACATAGCACTTTAACTGACCTTAAAATTAAACATAACTGATTATTCATTTTTTCAGAATAATCCTTAGGATTCACTCATGAGAGTGAGGTTTGACAAATTAAACCATGTCTGTCATTTGTTTTCTTTTAGTTTTGTCCAAATTTACATTAAATATCAAATCTCTATCATCCTTAACCTATTATACATAGATCTTTCAGAGCCTGTTGATGTATACAGTGATTGGATAGATGCTTGTGAATCAGCAAATCAGTAGCACTTGTTGAACTGGATCTCATAGAAGAACAGGTTCCATGTCTTATAATCTCTGACTCACTGGGATTGACTTGAGTCAGAATACACTTGCAAGACATTGCGGCATTCAATACAGACCGTATTCTGTACTATGGATGTGTAAACAGTGGGCACTATTTATGCAGTCTTCAGAACTCCTGTTATCTTATGATTTGCGTAAAAAGACCAATATCATCCTATTTGCATAGTGACTACATTTTCTTTGTTTTAATTTGTTTTGGAGTGGTTTAAAAAAGTTTTTGATGCAGTATAGACTGCCCTCCATAATGCTGTTAATTTAAATGATTTGGAAAAAGCTTTATGTTCTAGAACTTTTGAGTTGTGGTCAATTCTTTTTTTGTAAAAGCTTGGTCTAATACACACCAGGCTTATGGCATCAATTAATTTTACTGAAGAAGAAAAATAAAAGATCATCTCTGAGCACTATCACATGTTTAGATCCATAAAGTTTCTGAACAAGAATGGTTGGATGCTAGTCAGGATGAGGTGAACTAGTAATCTCTTGTGAGTTTTAAACAAGCAGGTGTGTCTCATAGAAAAAATATTGCGCAGGATACATACATTTTTTTAGCAACCTTTGGTATAATACACGTTGACCTCTTTTAGTATGGGTTTCAGTTATTTGCTGAGGTCTTTCCACTTTTTGCTACTTAGTTAGCAGTTTTTAGATATTTGTCATTTTAACTGCAATTTTCAGATTAATGCAATTGTTAAAGAATGGAAGTGAATCTAAATCAAATTAAGATGTAGTGAGTGTTTATTTTTCTATTGTAAAAACATTTTTAGAGATTGATCTTGATGTGTCTTTGGAAATAAAGAAGCATCTCTTACCAGTAAGTGTTGGCTCTGTGAAGTATTTTAATTTACTTAAAAACTGTGAGTAAAACTGAGCACCAGCAGCTGCTGCCAACCCCAGAATAATATTTCAAATTAGATATGTCAAGGGGCTTAATAAAGAAAGTGCAGTTTTCATATGCACAGATGAAGTATTTTGTTAATTTCTTAGTAGCGAGCGAGATACCAAAGAACACGAGAATGTAATAACAAGATTATGGGTTTTTAATGTCAGCCAGCCTTACACAGAGGTAACTTCATACTGCTAACTACTGGATAAAATGTAATCGAAAGCCCAGCATTAAATCCTGGCTGTTGACTTAATTACAGAGTGATTTTGGAGGCCAAATGTGGTGAGGAACATTACAATAAAATGAACTACAACCTACCACAAAGGCAAATGATTGCAAGAAGTATTTACATAGAATGTTCTACAGCTTCCACAGCAGACAACAAAAAACCCCATAAAGCTTAAAACATTTTAAAAGAAAGAAAGCTGGGTTTTGCAGGGTTTAAATTCATTACATACCCAGTTTAATCAGCAGTAAAAACAAAGCCAAATTACTACTGATGTTAATCGAAAATGAAATGCATTTCTATTGTAAGCGTAACTAGTGATCTACTCTCCCTTGGCATCTGTGACATGACACATTTTCCAGAAGTCCAGAATCCATTCATCCCTGCAGTGAGCACAGGATGTAGCAGACCACAAATGAAAGCAGACACAGTGTAGCAGGGCTGTGCACCAGGCAGAGCTGAGTGATAATAGATGAGATGTGGAGTGCCTGTCTGGGCTCTCCACCCAGGAAGAGTGTGTCAGTGCATACGCGTACTGCACTGTGCATTGTGTTTGATGATGGACCCCAGCTGGAGAGGTATTGACGACGCCTTATGAAACATGCTGGAGGATGATTACAATGGGGAATGATTATCACTTAGTGTCTCCTCTGTCTCAGTGCGCCCCATCCCTCTGTCATCCCTTCTTTTCTGTTCCTCGCCTCTTCTCTTCCATTCAGCACACGAGGTCAAGTGTCACTCCGTCTTCGTTGTCAAGGCTGCCAATCACCCACACAGTGAGTGCGCGGCAACTGTTGCCAAGGAAACAGAGCAATTTGGTTGCTAGGCACCTGGAGCTGTGCTCACAATAGTCATTTTGTTGCTTAGAAGCATACACACTCATGCATAGACAAATACACAAAAATGCAGAAATGGCATTCAACAAGTTTACTCAACGCCAGATTGAATTTCAAATAAATTACAATTACACGCTGTGCTATTGAATAAGGGATTTGCTTACACAGCATTAGTAAATCATGGAAAAGTAAATTATAAGAGTGTAATTCATCATGTGCACATTTGCAAACAGATGCTAATATATCGCTGAATTTGCATCGAAACGTTGATTTTCTCATTTATAATACTTAGCAATAATGTTAATGTACTGAAAATTTAATACAAGTTGTTTTTTACAGGGCATTTGGTTCCTTATTAATAAGCATGTGCTGACATTTAAGAATTCTAAAGACCCGCCCCTAAATTGATCGATAAAAGACATAAACATCCATCATTCTGCCTAAAAATAGTTACTCCAAAAATCAATCAATCCCATATTCCCTTACAGGCTTGGAGCCAGAGAACCGAGCTGCAGTTTATACATACGAGCACATGTCTCTAAAGCATGCGTTTTAAGATCATCTATCCTACATTTCCCTCATGGCGTGTAGATGGTGTGAACCTCTGTGCAGGTTACTCTCATGCTATGTGTGTTTGTGAGACTCTGTCATGACAGCCAGTCAGCTGAATGCTGAAATGTCAGACTACGGGTGCAGGGCTTGACATGTCCTCATGTGTTACTGTCTCCTGTTGCTGCTACAGGCATCAAACTCTCACACATTCTTAGCCTGATCTGGTCAAAAATATGAGTGCAAGAGTAGTTGGTACTGCTCTGGTTAGATGGCTGTGCCATATTTACAGCACTCCACACAATCACATATTTGTGGTTAACGTCCAAGGGGGAAAAAGCCAAGTACTGTGACAAAAGTTACAAATTTGACTTCTGTTCAATGTGAAGAAAATGTCTTGTGTGTGAAGGGCTGTGAAAGGCAATCAACTGATAAGATTATAAGCTCACTTGTCTGCACAAGTGACTGACAAGGGTATGTAATCAAGAAGCCTTTGAATTAACGTCTGAAGATTTTTGTGTTAAGCTCCCTGAACTAATGCCCAGGTTTTAGCGTGGGACCCTGATGGAATTTTTTCCCTACCAGTGCTCCTGGAGGAGAGACCTGCACCTTAAATTCATTTCCAGCTAAGATGTAAAGAGTGACACGCTTGATAAACCTTGAGTGATAAAACACCTTTTCAGTGGCTGGATTTGATCTGAACACCTGCTAGCCACGACTACGTTAAGTCAAAACCTTACAAGTAAAATTCATTTTTAGGTGCCTTATTAAAAATGTTTTCTTCAGTTTGGCTGTACACATAATCTTATCTGATTGTTCCATACATAGGGTTGGTCTGAGTCCTGTTCAGTGGACAAAGCTTCCACTCAACTACGCGTATTCTCAAGCAATAACATCCACATCTGTATTATCAACCCAAGAATACCCGTGGTCGAGACTGGAGCAGTAAGGCCCAACTCCTCATATCCATTCGCTTTTTCTGAAACTCATTCTCTCCTTTTCTGCAAATATCCTTTCAGCTCTGAAGAAAATTGCTGCATGGAAGGAGGAGGTCTGCGCGGGTATTTCTTTTAAGAACAGCACCTGTAACAGGAAGCAGAGAAAAGAAATCATATTTATCCTTGAATCACAATGTGGCTGAATTGTTTCCACACACATTTCACACATGCTTCCACTCCCCTCACGGAACACATTGTCGGACTAATTGCCTTATTTTACGTGTTAAGGAACAGCACACACCCACACAGACAGCCTGCTATGCATCCTTACCTGAACTGCAGTGAGAAAACATATTTCTCTGCCAACAGCTAGTCCCTTTGCTCTCCCTGGTATCAAGCAACCATTTAGCCAAGCACTGAGGGAGAGGCCAGGCTCACCAATTATCAAATAGGTGTCAGTGTGCGTTACAGAGCTCTAAGGGGAGAGAGTGATTACCAAACAGATGTTCAGCCATCACCTCCATCCCACCCCTCCCTTTCTCTTATTCAACATTATTTTTTTCTAACTCTCACTATCTTTGTCTTCCATCCCATCCTTCACCACTCTCCTCCTTTTCCCTTTCTGGCTGAAAGACTCCCTGGTATACCCCCCTCCCTCCTAGCCCCCGCTTCTCCTCCCCCTCAGCACACACAGTCTCTTTCTGTCTTCCTTGGTCCGTCCCACGGAGAATAAGCTTTGGCTCTTCCCTATCCACACTTGCCAATTAGAGACACAGTAGTTGTCAATCAGCAGCCGAGCAGGAGAGAACACGGGAGTTATTGGGAAAGGAGTGGTGTTAAGGAAACGAAATAAGAAGGGAAAATACAGGAAGCGGGGGATCAGCACCATAGACAGCTCCCTTTGGACAACTCCAGCGCTAGTTTCCAAACATGACATGGCTCTCTTCCTTTTTAACCTTTCCTCTGTAATCATTACAATCTCTTGGTTGTTTGTCGGCTTCCCCCTTGGCCTTGTGTTTAACCTTCTACCCCACTTGTTTATCCACCCAAACTCTCTTACCTATCAAAGCCATGCACTGTGAGACCTAACACTCCCACAAAGGTTTCATTTGCCACTGACAGTCTCTCCCCTCACACCTGCGCTAGTCTGCTTCCTAACCTCGCTGTCAATGTAAAGAAAGTGCCAAAAAGAAAAAAAAGACAGGGCAATCACACAAGATCCCTGACACTTGTCTCCCTCATTACCTATAGTCCCTCTCTGCTCATCTCACCTCATTCTCTTTCCCAACTGTCCATGTCTGGAGCCCGCTGATGATGGCAACTCAAGTGGACATGTCTTATGTTCTCACAGAGCTGTGAAGAGATGTACGTAGGTGTCAGAGATCTGGTGTAAAAATACATCCTGCTGTTGGCCTCTTCGCTACACAGGAGCGGTCCGTGTCTGCTTTGTGTCACCAAATGTCTCCATCTAATTTGAAGATGTGTTTTAGAAGTATCTCTGACTGGGGATGAGGGAGATATAAAGTCTACAGATAGATGGATGTTCAGAGTCTGGAGATGACAGGGGTGGCTGTATTGAATGTGTAGAATGTCTTGTATCATCCAAAATTGTCAAAGCTTTAAATCAAACTGTGTTGTGTCCAAATGATAAAGTCCTGGTTTAGATCTGGTTCATTCTTACATTTAGTCCTAGTTTAGACCTGTTTAGACCTGGTTTAGTTCTGGTATAATCTTAAATTCTTGGACAAGTTAATCCAGAAGTTATATGTGTATTTTTTTGTCGACATAAAAGAGCATTGAAATATCACAGCTCATGTCATTATTGCAATATTTGAAATATTAATAAATATACAATTTACATATAACACATGTAAATAAATAATTTGCAGTGTTGTACCATGATAAAGTGAACTTATTCCCACCTCTGATGGTCAAGTTACTTTTGTTGCCTTATCCTTTCCATTTGCACAGCCTGCATAAACCTCCATATTCTTGCTACAGCAGACATCAAACTGAGGGTTAAAGGCATCTGGTTTGCATTTATAAGAAAATCAATTCCCTGAATAGACTTGATTGAAGGCAAACTGGCTCCATCTGGGAGACCTAATGAAAGAAAATCGGTCTGTGTTTCATATTTACGTCTGATGCCACCAGACTTATCAACCTTTCAAATGTACCTGACCAGGGATAGAATAGAAAAAACACAAGTGGCTGTGCCTGAGGCAAAGACAGACCTGAGATGGAGACAGACACTGAGCGGAAGCTGGGTTTTGCTGCCTGCACATTACTGCCTAATTGCTTGGAACTAAAGGCGCTGTTATGAGCATGTTTATGCTTAAGCCTGCAATAGAAAATCTTTCCCATCATTTTTACCTGGATGCAAAAATACATGGCTCAGTGATGGCCAGTGAAACAAAATCAACCCACAATGATAAACCCAGTGAATATGCCAATGGCTAAACTTTCAAACTTCATGGGCACTTTGTTTTTCTTCATCCTCCTGGGCCTTAATGCACAGCCTACAGTTGGCCTACTAGCCTAGATAAATCAGACAGCACTCACCAATGTAAAATTGCACATAGGCAGCACCTGTCCTCTACGTGACAGGCCTGGATATGAAGCTTTCTTTGTTTGTAAATACATCTGCTGCTCCCAGTGACAAGGCCAGTTCCGAAAGGGCAGCGTGGATTGAATCTTTAACCCTTTCCATGCAGGGTGGATTGTAGCCCTCTCTCTTTTGACAGCATACAAAGGAAGCAGACGTGCTGACATGCTGTGTGTTCAAACATGAAGAGATGCCTGCAGGTGCACTTCTCGTCAAGTCATTTATAGGCACCTGAGTGTGATGTTGGGGGAGTTATCAAATCAGAGAGCGAGCCACACAGAAATCCCACAAGCATGCAGTGTCATGAACCCACTCAGATGTCAAAGTCTTACACTTTGAGGGAAAATGAACACACATAGAAACATCGGAACAGTGTAAAGTAATGAAAGCAAGAACAGTGTCGCACACAGAACTCTCTCTCTGCCGTTTTTCTTTGTAAAAGCGATAAAACATTGAACTCACCGTTACGCCTGTTCTGAAATGCTGTCCAGTGAAGATGCTACACAGTGCTTCAGTGTGAGAATAGACTATGCCGTACAGGGAAACGCCCCCCGCCCTCCCCGCTATTCCTTTCTCTCCAGCGCTTCTCCTGCTGCTTGCGGGGAACATAACCACTCCTTGTTTTTCCATTCGCTCCGAGGGAAGGATGGAGCGATGCAGCAGCAGCAGCAGCAGCCCGAGCGACTGGGCTGCAACCTCTCACCTCTCCTCCTTTTCCTTTCTTTCCTCTTCTTCGCTGGAGAGAGTGCTGTTGTTCTCAAGCTACGGTCCGCGGACCCCAAAGTGACCAGTCAGGAGCCATTTAAGATTGTGATACATTAACAATACAACGTGCAACAGTTTGTCTCCAGGATGAGCTCAAAAGGAACACTACTATAGGCTTTGAAATATAATCGATTACAAAGGGGTTTAAAATCCAGAACAAAAAGCACTCTTTTTATAAACATAACTGTAACATGCTTGAATGTAACTTTATTTTCCCGCCCAGAGCTCATCCAAAAACATGCTCTTTAGATTTGTTTGGATGCTTTAATACTGTATATACACTACAAAGCATGTTGCACAGTTACTCTACACTGTCATCATAAATGGATACAGAGACGTATTACTTAATATTTATAAATCTGAAACATACAGTTCTGGGATGAACACAGGCTTTGGAAATTGTTGAATAAGCTTCTGTGAGATTGTTGGTCATTTTAACACCATCTTTCTACATCAGATTAATGGCGTTCAGGCTCAGTTGGCTACTTGGTCGATTCACACCCTGCATTGTATCATTTCCAGTATTTCATTTAGAAAAGCTGCAGTACATGAAAAACCTATGTCCCACACTCATGTTTTTGTGATTAAATATTTATGTTGTACAACCCTTCTGCTCCAGGAAAAATAATAAAAATAATAACGTTTAAAGGACTCACTGAAAGCTAAATTGTTGCCATGACATTCATGTCCATCTTGACTGCATTCAAACATCTGACCGAAGTGTAATGTGAAAAACAAATCAGGCATCCCATATTTATTAGGGAGTCTTTTGTGATGGGATGATGGGGGATGGACAGAACTGTAAAGTACAATGCAACCCTGTGCAATAGCCATGCAACAAATCACCTCAGCCTCCCTTCATCCGAGGCCCTATAAGATTTTAATGCTATTACCATATAATATTGATCTATCTCCAAAGCAAGTCTTGATGTTGCAGTTTGTGGCGCTTTTAAAACATGTAATGTGCTTACACCACAACACTAATTCAGGGTTTAATGGACAAAACCCTTTCAGTAAGATTCTTGTAACACTAAAGGACTATAATCTCTACAGAAGAGGTTTTTAATTGTTTTATATGCCTTTGCTGCTGGTTTTTCCGTGGTTCTGAAACATTTATGAAAATTATTTGTAGCATCATTTGTGTCGCAGTTCATTGTGGAGAGAGATAATAAAAAGACGGTGCCTGCTGTTCGACAAAGCCACTAGTTGGTCATTAGCACAGAAGTCATAATGGTTCTTCGTCTGCATGGATTTAATAGGTTTGAGAAAGAGAGAATCAAGTCTGTTGAGAGATGTGTGTTGACGCTCTTAATCCGGTCTCGTGGGACCTGTGTCCGAGTGATGGTCTCCCCTAGGGGCCATTCTGGATTGGGATTGGTTTAAAGCCTGTTATAATGCTCGCCACATATGGCAGCCTGTAGAAAGCTGACCACACTGAACTGGAAATGGAAGTATTGTTTTAGATAAAGATTTTTAACTACTGAGCCATTCAGTAATCTTTCATTAGTGTTTCAGTCAAGGATATCATAAATAGAGCTTTAGATTGGAAGGCTTTAACAGACCGACAGCACATTTCCTCACAAAGCAGCTGTGGGTTCTCTCAGTGCAGCCTTAACACACACACACACACACACACACTTACGCACGCACGCACACACGCACGCACTTACGCACGCACGCACACACACACACACGCACACACACACACACACACACACACACACACACACACACACACACACACACACACACACACACACACAGTGTTAATGGCTTTATAATTGTCAGAGGCAGACCATTGAGCATAATCAGAGGTCTGCAGCAAGGCAAAGACCAATATTTGTAATTTACTATGACAGACAGTACATTTTTATTAGCCTGGGGCTGCTGGTTTGTTTTGGGGTGTGATAAACCTCACTCATCCTACTACTTTGTATAGTGCAGTCTATACAGCCATCCCTTCCTCTATTCATTTATCCATGTTTATATTTCATTATTCAACATCATCCAAACCCTAACCTTCGAAACTGACATTTATTTTTGTATTCCAATCCAGAAGTTCACAATAAATCTAACCTCAAGGCAAATCTTGTGTACCAGTCAAATCTTTGTGTAACTGAATAGCACAAGCAATCTACTTGAATGACATAAAATTACTTGTTGTCATCCTGTGTATGCTTTAAAGAGCATTACTCTTGTCCAAGCTACTGATGTAACAGTCGCAAGCCATTAGAATAACACACTTAAATTATTAAATTGAGTGTTTCTTGCACTCGGAGACAGAACTTTAAAATGTCAGTGATTCATACTCTAATTGAAGTGGAAGGATGCTTTGGCTGCTCAGTAGTCCTTCGGTGGGATTGGCAGTCAGGATGTGTGTGTCAGTGTTAACAAGAGAGACAAATAGGACACACAAATAGAGAGAGAGGGAGTCAGAGAGAGGGAGAGAAGCAGGTGCATCACTAATGGCTTTTTAAAAAGGTTACAGCGTAGAGCTCTTCGTTTTCTAATGGGGCTCCGGCTGTGCTTGAGAAGCAATTTCCGGAAAAGATAATGTTGTTGAGAAAGTGCACAGAGTTCTCTGTTTGAGTGTGCATGAGTCAGTGTGGTTTGTGCTTGTCTTGTCATTAACAAGACTGACAAATGCAAAGGAACACAAGGAGGGGGCGGGGAGAGAATGGGCAATTAACAGAAAGAGAAGATGAGGAGGAGAAAGTGTCTGCGTTGCAATTACTTCAAAGTGCACAAACGGGCAAATGAAAGTTCTAGTCAATTCCCCTTTAAATGTTTTTGTGAATAAAATTAAATATAAAAAAACTAAATACTGACTTCATGAACAGGTTCTCAGTGCTTGGTCGTAACGTGGTCGACACTGCCACCCTGTGTTCACATTGCGATACAACATCTATTTTTGTTACTGTTTTTCCCATTTGGTCTTTAAATTCGTAAATAATTAAATGCAATTGACACATACAACAAAGTCTTGGGGAATTGTGTAATTGGAAATGGTGTTTGTTTGACTATTTCTTATTTCCTATTATTATCTTTTTTTATATCAGTAATTTCGGTCTATGGTCTAATCTCCACTGCGGGGCAGCACTACACCACCTGTGGCAGTAATTGTGAAGTTCTATATTATTTTTATTAATGAGCAGGTTGTGAAGTGTTGATGGACATTCTGATATTTGTAAATATAAATATGTGTGTATATACTGCACATATTAATATTTATATATACTATAGAAAGAGTACATCCATCATTATTCTATTTAAAATGCTGCTAAGATTGTGTAAACAGTTTATTTATTGCATGTGCACTTTTCTTGTACTTTTTGCACTAAAAAAGTCCTATCGTCTCTTATTTTACAAAAAAAGTGAAATAGTTAAGTATTTCAAAAATATTTGTAGTCTCTGTTTGAAAGAATGAAGACCAAAAAAATCTAGAGAATGCGTTCATTGTCCTTTATTTTGCCAAGTTAATACAAAACAGATATTTGACCATGAAAATAACAATATTTGAATGCTTATGGAGTTCTCTACCTCTTCAGTGGTTTACAAAAAAAAAAATCAAGAGTGAGTGAGTAATCTCATCTCTGTAATGATCACGCTCTGCTATAACAGGCATTATTAAGACGCCCTGACAGGGGTCCTTTGAAGGCCTGGAGTTACACACAAACACTAGTGTATAATTATAGCAGCTACTTTTGACAGTTTAACTAAGGAAACAGATTGCCAAATTAACAGTTATACTGCCAAACTGTGTGCTCATTATAAACACACAAGTCCCAGTAAGCACACACATTCATACTCACATGCACACAAGATAAATAAAACAATAGTGATAACTTCTTCAGCTCATATTGAAGGAGAAGCTCCTTGTTCTTGAGCAGAGGTCTTTTGTGCTGTTAGCTTTGCACAACTCTACACTGTGCCTCTTAATGATCAGAATGCAACTCATGGTCCTACAAAATGTATTTAGATATAGCTTTATGTATTCCACGTACTTGACTCACTGAATATATTATGTAAAGAAACCTATAAAATGTACACTATACAAAGCTCTGAGATCCTACCACTGTGTGACCCACTGTGAAAAGATGAAGGTGAATGAGAGGTCAGATAAATCACTATGCAAATAAAAGTCAAACTGTTGCTTATACTATAATATAAAATAAATACTCGTAGATTTAAGTAGAAAGATGTAGAGTATATAAAATGTTTTATGTATCCTAATGCTGACAAGAAACTCCACAGTGAAGTAAATGAACATGTGTACTTTACAGAGTGGACACAGACATGGACACCTATAAAGAGATAAAAGTTTTTTGTTTAGTAAATGGAAATCTTGTGTACTTCACGTGAGTGATGAATTTACTGGTGTCACAAAAGAGTGGTATCAGAACCATGACCCATTCATAGAAATCTCTCATTTCAAACAATATACAGCAAATGATCCAATTCATGTCTCCCCAAAAAACAGAATAGGACACTGACCTCAACTGGCTCATCTGTGCTTTCATCTACAAAAGTGCTTTCCCTCTTTCAAAGAGTCTTTTGTTAGTTTTGAGGAAAGAAAAAATGTGTACCAAAATCGTCACTCCATTTGATTACACAAATGTCTGTTGTTACTCTTTGTTGATTTCACATATTTGTCCTGAGAGTTACAAAAGAGTCATTTGAAGATGAGCCACTAGTGATTAGGCTTTTTTTTCCTCAACTCCAGCTCAGCTGAGACTTTGATTATATTAAGCATTTTATGATGTCATCCCCAGCCACCAGTCTTTAGTTGGAAATGCTGAGTCTGTAAAAAAGGTCTAGAAAGAGGACACAGTATTGCTTCATAACTCTGGCTTTGCCAAGCCATTTACCTGTTCTTTTATAAAAGTAAAAGGAGCCCAACTTGCGAGCAAACAGAACACAAAAGGGTGGTAAGATGTCCGTCTTCTTAAGTGAATCACAGTTTCAGTGTTTGCCATATGCCTCTTTAGTCTCAGACCTGAGTGGACTTGACTCGCCGCAGAGGGTGTCGCCCTTCAGGGTGGGCAGGGCATGGTGGGGGGCACTCTGAGGGCAGATCTAGACTGCGCTGGTGAGGCAACGACGTGAGGGCAGGAGCACATCGGGAGGGGCGGGTGACGGGGTTGGCTGAGGGTCATGTGATCTCAGAATACGGTAGCCCTGGAGTCTAAAAGACAAAAACAAAGAAATCATCAGCCAAGTTACTAAACTTAATAAAATATCACTCAAGAGTCTAAAACCTGAGGGGATTAAAATAACTGGCACCTGAGTAAACAAGAATAAAAGTAGTAAATGTTAAAGGCACAAAGCAGTAGTAAGTAAACACTAAACAGATTATTAAGTTTACCTAAACAAGTTTGTCTTGTTTTTTTCATAGGGCATCCCTCCCCTTACCTGGAGGCCACTTAACTTTTCGAGTGGACTCTCCACACGGGGCAGGCTGAGGAGGGGGATTCCAGCTGGAGCCTCTGGACGCTGTGGAGCTGGAGGCGATGGCACTGGAGTAGCTGTCTGTGCTTGTTTAAAGGAGTTGATCACACACGACACCTGGTGTTAAGCAGGGAAAAGATATTTATTGAATCAATGATAACAAATATCTCCCCAGAGTGACAATGAAATATGACTTTGTTTGTTTGTCTATTTTTTTATATACCAGAAATGCTGCAATGGCTCCTCCAGTTACAAATCCAGCCAGGACATCATTCCAGTGGTTCCTGTGTTCGGTGACCCTCACAACACCCACAAGCACAGCCAATGACAATAGCACCAGGCACAGTGTGGGCTTCGTGAGACGCGTGCCTTTAGTCCGGAAGGCCAGGGTCACATACATCTAAAAATACAACTCAATGTGTTAATTATTTAAAGTTTAAAGTAGTTTAAAGTAGTATTATGTTTTGTATGTCTACTTACTACTGTGTAAACAGCAGAGTAAAAGCTGAGTGCAGCATCTTTGAGGGGAAGGACTTGCGTGCAGATGCCACCAGGTATGGGTTTCCTGTGCACGCCCGCCGCTCAGTAATGTACTGGAGGGGAGACTGGCAACCCAGAGCTGTGTAGTTTGGCTTACAGGCGGTCAGAAAATGAGGCGTTTGGTTTCCTGTCACCACCTGACCCGCATTGGCAAAGATGGTGGTGGTAAAAAGTCCAAAGGAGTAGACACCTGTATGAAAAGAGTGTTGGTTTATTAAGAAGTTCCTTTTCTTAAATAGTCTCTGATTTATCTGATTTAGATCCCAAAGATTTAGAACTATCACAAGGCACTATCAGAGAGTATTGTCTCGCTCTGATGATAAAGTCCTCTTTTGAACAGTCCTACCAACAAATTAGAGCAATGCAATAGGTTTATTTTTCTAATTATCATTTTTTTTAATCTTCTAATTCTCTTGTTCTCTTTAAATCCCTTTATATCACTTGTGTATTTTTTAAATACTGTATATGGTAAATAGGACCAGTGCTGAGATTTAGCATTTGAGCTACAATGCTACAGTGCACCTTATGGATGTGTATGTTTTAAATCAGAAAGGTTAAGAACTTGTCTTGACATGGGATTGTAACTTGAACATATTCAATGTTTCAATGTTTTATGGAATGCAGTAAAACAAAAGTGTTAACTAATTCTAATAAATGTTATTTTGACAGCTAAGGGTTATTACCAGGTATACACATTTGACCTTTGGCTTTACACCAAACAAGGCACCTGTCTTGTTCAGCGTAATTGTGATGCCCATAAACATAATTAAATAGTTAAACTTACTTACTGGACTTAAATAAATGAGAGCACTCTATGTTTTCATGCCTTATGTGTTTTGTCTAAGTAAATATCCTAGTTATTTAAATAAGGGCTAACTACAGAACTTGTGGTCACTCTGGGGTGTTTTAATGAGCTTTGTGCCATAATTCCTCTGATTTAAGGCCAAAGAATTGTGATATTTGGGACTATAGCTGACCTAGAAATCGCACAATCCGTCGAAGAAGAGGGTTGAAATAACAGCAGTCGGCCGTCACTATGGTCTTCTCCTGAGCCCCGTCGGTTTTAACAAAGAAACTGGTCACCTCCCCGATCAGAATCTACAAAAGGAAAGAGAACTTCAATTAAAATGTGTGATCGATGAAGGATTTGTTTTAATAACTGCTCACCATGCTCCCAAAAAGATTCAAATTAATGAGCATTTTTCTCACCGCCTCACTTTTTGGTAGATTTATCCTGCTTTACTAAATCCCTACATTAACAAGTCCTTACTGCACTAAAAGACTGTCACCATTACTGTCACACAGCCCATTTATCTCTCTGCTTTACTCTCATTTCTCTCCAGCTTTATTGCAGCTTTAAAATCCTTCATCCATTAATTATCTCTAGTATGGTCAATATAACATCAAGGGTGAGGAGCCAACATAAATCACATGTAGCTAATAACATTTCAATAGATTATTTTAAATGCATTAGCCACTGTGTTACCATCATTTTAATCTTACAAAACCTTCTTTGGAAAGTCTGGGATTACAGACATATTACCAGCCCTTTAAAGTCAGCTTCTGACAGAGTCTTTTGACAGTAATCTGACTTAACACCACATAGGGCAGTTATAAACAGCACTACGTATGCTGATGTGGGGTCCCACGCTGACATGAATTTGATAGATGTAGGTTATGTGCTCATACAATATACATGGCACACAGCCGACAGTGTGGGGCGATAAACCAAAGCTTCAAGTGTGACATGTGAAGGCTGCCGTGTACTCAGACATTGAAGGACTAGAGCCACCAACAGAGAAACTCTAGTATGCCAGCATCAACTATATTTTTAAACTATGCCAAAATTCTGTCTTTTTTGAGATGCTATCTGCGATCTATGCCACTTCTTCATTTATTCTTTCAACCTAAAAAACAAGAATTCAATTAATAGCATTGTATTTTTATGTATACTCTATAACTCCACACACTGGGAACAAAATGCTGCATGTGTTGTGAAAATGCACAGAATATCCCATGTCATATTAAAAAATATATGTTGAGGACATTCACACCAAGTATAATTTTATAAAAATGTAAAAGCAACAGTTTAATATTTAAGAGTCACCAAAAAAGGGTGCATCTTGGATCCGCTTGAACATTCTGCTCACAGACTGTGTTTTATTTATCCCTACAAGGAGGTGTGTGTGAATGCTCATTTATCATCATCTTTGGCTGTTATGGGGCTTGTTGGTTGATTGTTGCTGCAGGCACAATGGCAGAGCTAGTGGCTGCTGAAGATTAGACAGCTTTTTCATATCTGGTGGATTTTCACCTGCAGGCTGTTCTCAATACACATTACCCACTCACTATTATTCAAAGATAAGAACTCAGTGCATGGTCCAAAGAAAAATGATGCATGTTAGCAATTTTATTTTAATGCTGCAATGTTGTGTGTAAAGGTAAAGAGTGAGGTGGCATCTACTGTATTTACAGCACAGCTACGATGCTTGAAATGAATCCTCTATTCTGCATTACATCACAGCGATGTGAACTTTACAAAGGGTTTGACACAAAAGAGACAAACCTCCACTATGTCCAAGAACAAAGACCAAATGACATTTTTTACAGTTGCACAAGTAGTACATTTTATTCTCATGAAAAGACTCCACCCCTCATGCTTTTCACTCTGGTGCAACAGCGTGAAGTATTAGATTCTTAATAACCCCTTGAAGGCAACATCACAGCAAAGCAGAAGAATTGAGGGACTGAGGATGTGTTGGAACAGAAAGCAAGAGAGGTTAGAAAATGTGCATGTCGGCCTGCCTTTAAAAATCCTAGCTGACATGGATTTTAGATTTTACATTTTGATGATTTATTCATCCTTTATAGTGCTCTCTATTAATCACTGCTGGTGTTGTGTCTTGTGAAAGACCTTTATGTGAAACTGGACACTCAGTGATACTCTGCTGTGTTTCTTAAAATCTGTGCCGAGTCTACCACGTTCCTGTTTTGTTTTTTTATTTCCCACTGTAATGTCCTCACACTAATATCAGATAGTGTCTCCTTACCGGCTTTTTAGCTGCACAGTTCTCCCACAGCTGTGCATTCAAAAGTGTCTAATGTCAATATAATTCCCTTTTAACAATAATCTCAGCAAAAGGTTACTCCCTAATGCTTTGTTGAGCAGCCACTCTAATCAAAATAAAAGGCTTGACTTTAAGTAACCTTGCTTCCTCCCAGACCTCCTTTTATTTACAACATTCATTACTGTAATCAGTTTTCATGCAAACAGTGACTAGACTTTCTTGGTCTAAACGTCTGTGTGTTCTTTACTCCTTCCTCTAACCTTTCCCCTAAGCCTGTGTACTTTTATGTTCTCAATTGTCTGATTATATTTATCAAACCCCTTGGCTCACTCTTTGTAATAATGGCATGGTTGTCTATAACTTACACTCGTAGGTATGAATTATTGTACTGCATATGGTAGTCAAGGCAACAGGTACAGTTTTTTCACTGGGTTCATATTTTACAGGGTCTCACCCAACACCCAGCTGCCCATTCTTCTTGGTAAAAAGCCTCCAGTTCCTGTAAATTCTTGGGCTGTCTTGTATGAACTGCATGTTTGAGATCTCTTCAGAGTGGCTCAATGATATTGAGGTCAGGAGACTGAGAGGGACAGAACCTTCACTTTATGCTGCTTTAGCCAATGACAGGTCGACATGGCCTTGTGCTTTGGATCGTGTCATGTTGAAACGTACGTCCCATGCGGAGCTTCCAGGTTAATGAGTGCAAAATGTTCCTCCAGTATTTTCTGATAACATCCTGCATTCATCTTGCCATCAATCTTCACCAAGTTTTCTGTGCCTTTGTAGCTCACACATCCCCAAAACATCAGTGAGCCACCTCCATGTTTTACAGTAGGAATGGTGTACCTTTTATCATAGGCCTTGTTGACTCCTCTCCAAATGTAACGTTTATGCCAAAAAGTTTAAGTTTGGTCTCATCACTCCTAATAACTTTGTTCCAGACGTTTTGAGGGTTGTCTTTGTGTTATTTGGTGTATTGTAAGCAGAATGCTTTGTGGCATGTTGCGTAGTATTGGCTTTTTTAACCATGCAGCCCATTTTTCCTCCTTATTGTGCATCTTAAAACAGCCAAACCAGGCCTGTATTTCAGCTGAAGTTATCTGTGAGTTTTTCTTTGCATTCTGGATAATTTTCCTGGAAACTGTGGCTTAAATGTTTGTTGGCCTACTTTATCTTGGTTTGGTTTCAACAGAATCCCTCATTCTGAACACTGCTGATCAGCATTCTCAATTCCTTGGATATCTTTTATGTCCCTTTCCTGTTTTATACAGTTCAATTACCTTTTCCTGCAGATCCTTTGACAATTATTTTGCTTTTCCATGACTCAGAAAACAGAAAGGTCAGTGCAGCACTGGATGAAAGATGCAAGAGTCTGTCAGGAGCCCAGAAAATCACTGACCTTTTATACACACACACTGATTACAAGCAAACAGATCACAGGTGAAGATGGTTACCTTTAGTAGCCATTCAAACCCGTTTGTGTCAACTTGTGTTCATGTTATCAGGCCAAAATCAAATCAAATCACCAGGGTATGTAAACTTTTTATCAGGGTCATTTGGGTAGTTTCTGTTGTCATTATGATTTAAAAACACAATTGTTTGACAATTAATGGCTTCACCCAACCAATAACTATGAGTGACAAAAAGGTTTTAGTGTTATTATTAATATTCTCTGAAAAATTGCTTAAAGAAATCACAAATTTGGGAAAAGTGTGGAACTTATGAGAACAACTATAAGTGACAATGGTCATAAAAATATATACTTTATTATGTATGTATTTGATTTTTCTGCTGTATATCAATTGATTGTATATCAATAAGTTTTGTTGTTTTTTCCAAAAGAAAAGAAAATATAATGTCTTTATATGTGTGAACCTCAATAGGTTTACTCTTAACTCCAAACTGCAGTCTCAAAATTTAAAGCTATACTAGTAAATCAAGATTTAAGAGAGCGTCTGGATAGATAGCTAATTAGATACTGAGAGATGCCAATTGTGTTTTAAAGGGTAAAATAACTGGTTTCTGCTTGCCAGCATTATTATCTTTAATGTACCTGCCTGCCTGCGCTGTACAAGCTGTTTGAAAGAGACTTTTCTCAACAGGGGTGCAATTCTGTACTTTCCCCAGTGCAACCTTTCAACCCCAACAAGTCTATAGTAGAAATTTAGCAGTTTGTATGTGTAAACAAGAAGCCAAGCAAGGTGAATTGTTTGTAGGAGAGAGTGACAGTAGAAGCTCTGCAGGCTGAGTTGGTTATAATTGGCTTGAGTTCATTCACCACCTATTGTGACAAGGTAACACTCAGTTGTAGGGAGGTTATTTTACCTTTTGTGTTAGTTGCCCCAAACTCTAAATGTCTATGTGTGTGTGTGAAAAGGCACTTACTTGAAAGAAACTGAGAACAAGTATCAAGATGGGAACAAAAAAGATAAAAGAAAATACAATGAAAAGGAATCATTCTGAATAACATAAAAGCACACTTTAGAAAACTGCACTCTACTGTAAGAGTCCCAAAAGAACCTGTGGAAAAAATAATAACTGCGCTGCTGTACAAAAATAGTAATATTAAAAAAACTTTGTAAAGTCATATGTTGAAAGAACAGTTTAGTTTGTGATGAGTGATGAGATACTTTTAGATGCAATAAGGCAGTGCAAGTACCTGCTCAAGAGTCTCTGCTCATTTGCAGCTGCTAAGTGCTTCACTTAAAATTAACTTTTCAGCAGCTGCTGGATTTTAGTCAGCAGTAACATCCCACCTCCACCCCAGCTTCTCCTTGTCTTGGTTATATTCTTAATCACTGCCTGACTGTTTTTTCAACCCCTGCGACACATCACCTTATGGACCTCATACAACCCCATTTAATTTTAACATAATAAAATGACCATATCAAAAGACAACAGTAGGTAAAACAATTACAATGTAATGGATGCATACTGTGACACAAAAAATACTAATGTTTTTTCACTGCTGACTGTCAATAAGGAAAATTCTGAACACAACCATTCACATCACAAAAAGAAAACTGAAATCCCCAGTTTACATAACACCATAACGTTCTATAATACCAAGAACACCCAGAGGAGAAAGAGGGGATGCAGCAGTGGAATCACTTTGACGTATTACAAATGTAAAAAAGCAACATAATCTTATGGAGGCTTGTGAAAGTCTAGCTAGTGTATCAGCTTATTTTTACATTTTTTATGCGTCGAGAAGGAAAATACATTTACCCTTCTCTACAACAAATGAGTTCACAGTGGCACTGGATTAGTATAATGTTAAAGCATATTCAAAATTTTCTTTGTAAGCCACTTTAGATGATGTCACATGTTATTATTTATTTAAACCCTTATGAGGATTACTCCTTGTCTACATAGGGCTTGTGCAAAGATCACATGACATCTGTTGACACTGCCAACCTAGTGCTGTACTTCAGACACACAAACATGAGCAGGAGAAACAGCGTTCTCACACAGCACTGATGGTAACCATGACAATTTAGCTGCTTCAGTTTCATCAGCACCCACTCGCTTTCCATCCATCTCCTTCTCTATGTCTCATCCTCCCTTTATGCTCGGCTTCACTTGTGGCCAAGCAGCTTTTCCAGGGTCTTTGTGGGGAAGAAACTAGGTTACCACAAGAATAATGCTTTATTCCCCCAATTTTTCCTTCTTGAAGTAAATATAAATTGTCCTTTTCTGCATTCGTCATGCTTGCCACCTCAAAGATTCTGTTTAGGTTCTGAGCTTTGGTTGGAGGTGTGACCTCCTTCTTCTTTTCTCTGTTTTCCCCCTGTCATCTCAAGGTCTGTCCTCCATTTTCACACCTGACATCCTTTTTTTTTTACTCCTTCCTTCATTCCCACTAGAACTTCTGCTACAGGATACACATTTTTTTGTGTGTCAAAATGCCAATGACAATCAATATCATATGTGCCTGTTGTGATACAATATTGTGACATAAAATCCTTTGATAATTTTGAACTTGTTTCTCGTGACATAGAAAAGCTGCAAATGTGTGTTAATCTAGAGCAGGATCAATCATATGCTTCCTTTATAGTGAGTATTTCTTTGATTCTCATCCCACTTGTGGTATTAACCTTTTTTATTGGCGCACATTTCACAGACCCGCTCATGGAGAGCAAATAGCTGGCCAGAGCAATTGACACAGGCCTGAGTGACCCGCTGTATATCATCTCTAAATTCTCAAGTCAGTGTGATTGGCCGGCTGAGGATAAAGCTGTGATTTTCCGAGAGGGGGTTGTGACCGAAATACTGGTCTGTCCACTGCACGGACCACTAAATGGCCACTAGGAGCGCTCGTCGGAGTGGTCCACCTGGTCTTTTTGGTGGTCCTTGCTATGTTTTGTGATCCGGGACTGTTTTTTTTTGGGTTTATTGTTTTTACTTTTTTGTGGTAATTACTGTAATTGTTAGCCAATCAGTCGGCCTATAAAGTAAAATGTTGTTGATCCCGTTTATTGTTTTTTCTTTAAGTATATATAACGTTATACTGTATGACGCTGTACAAATTCATAGCACAAACTATCAATGTATCCCACAGTAAACTCACTGTCTGTCTCTGTAATCTAGTGGAGAAGACCTGTGCCCTACAGTCCTTTCGTAGCGTGTTCAATTACCAATTTAAAAGCTGGTTCAAAATTAATTAAATTACATCATTGTCTGAAATATTGTTTAGCAGGAAATCTAGCAAACTGCATATTCCTCTTTAGCACGTTATATTTTTTCTTTATATTTATTACAGTATTTTGGGCCTATACCACTATAGGACTGACCACTAGAAATGTATGTAGAGACCTGCTCCAGTTCATAAGTGCCACTGCAATGACATGCTTTTTTATTGAAAACACATTCTCTACCTCTCACACATACAAACTAAAAATAACTGATTTCTGCATTTATCAGATGTTTGCAGGTATCAAATTGGTAAAACAATTTAATATTCTTGGGCAATAAAACCAGATTCTTCAAATCAAAATCATTATTTATGTAACATCTTCAAATGGCACTTTCAATCCTCTGTTCTATGGTGCAATTTGTCTGTTGTGTTTTAGCTTTAGCCACAAGCCATCCTGTGTTTCCTGCCTGTATACTTTTCTGACTACAAGCTTTTAAAAAGAAGCCTTATTACACAATTAAATGCAGGAATCTTGCTCAGGGCTTTTGTAAAGAACTACATATTTGCCTGTGTGATTTACAGCTTAAATGTTGAGATCCAGCTCATTTTTACTTGTGAGTGTCTCTGCAAAATGCAAAAAGGAAAACCTCAATGTACACTATGTCATCCTTTAAATGTGTCCTTAATGGGCCAGATATGGATATAGAGGACCCTCTGTGTGACACTTGGATCTTACACCCCTTTTTCTTCCCCAATCCTCTTTTGTCTGTCATATGGAACTCCATTATTCATGAAGGACAGGCCTAAGGCTTAACACTATGCAAACTTCTGCCCAATTTGCATACGGCCATTGAACTGTTTGTTACTGGGACACTCTGTTCTTATGGTGCGCACACACACACTACTTGTGTGATAAAATAAAAGTCAGATGACTATTACAGTAAAAAAGAAAATGTCAGAGGAGGAGGATGATTGAATGCATGAAGTGCAGTTCCACACACTGTGGTTTGGCTTGAATAGTATGAATGTGCTTGCATGAGTGTGTGTGAGCAAATTTCTTTTGGCTTTTTTGTCAAAGATGACAACCATGATTAAAATAAGAATAGAGGGCCATTATAGACTAGAAAGAGGCCAAAAAGTTTCTGAACATAATTTGCAGAAATAAAATCACCATGCATGATGGGAACCAGCTGATGGTAGGGCATCATTCATCATATATTTAGTGAAGTGCTTCATTTTTATAAAAGATAAATAATGAAAGAAGCCGTAATAATTGATACCTCATGGCTACAGTCAGAAGACAATCAACTCCAGAGCAGCTACTGACAGGAGCTTGTGCTATCATGGTTTTTTTCCCAAACGTGATATGCATCTCATATACTGTATCTCCAAATAAACACAACTCCTCATGCATTGTTTTCTGTAAAATACATATTGAGAAGTAACAGTCCCATATTAGTTTGATGCAGTGCCTTAAAGTCAGACCAAACATTGGTAAAGCCAGTATGAAAATGATTGGAGAATATGCAGCCAATGTGGAATATGCAGTAAACTATTTAATGAAATAGTATTAAAACAATATACTGCAGAAACTGTACACCTCCTTTTAGATGTTAAACTTGTATGGTTTTCACCAATCCTCTTCTGTCACACAGATCTGCATTATGCATGAAGCGGCTTCCCAAGGTTTAATGCACAGCAGCAAAACAATTATGGAACAGGATCTGGGCATGGGTTACCCCTGTCGCATGCATCTGTGATTGGGCCCAGCTTAACCAAATGCCTGGTTAGTGGTTTACAAGTTGTCCACTAGAACGAGTGCTAAACAGTTCCATGGGCACAATACTGTAGATCTGTATTGTATTGTGATAATCAATTTTTTACTTTATTGTCAAATCTTAATTTACATATAACAGCCAAATATCAATAACTTGACTCTGCAGGTAGAACTGCTCCACCGTACGTAGTCTGTTCCTCAGTCGTTTACAAAGGCAGGTTCATTCAATCAATACCTGGACGGTGATTGGATTTATAAACCACAATTTATTCAATCAGAGCAGCGCTCTGTTGTTCATGCTCATAACAGTAAAATGATCACTACATCTTCAAACCTAAAACACGCCCATACCTGTCAGTATGGCCACAGCAAAGAGCACACCTGCCAGTTAGACCAGAATTTGGATTTTTCTTGCGAGAATCCAGCTGATATCAAAGGAACATATGGAATACAAAGAGATCAGAAATATATCAAGTGAATTAACAAGATATGAGGTGCTTAAACATGTAGTGCTAGTACTAGTCATGGAAAAGCTACGCAACCTCAAATTAATCTCATGAATAACTTGAGTCTTTTGGTAATTGTTACAGCAGTGTTGAACCGCATGTTCCTTATGCAAACTTCTAAATATCGAAGAGGAACAACTATAGACGCACCACAAGTGAATCTTGTCTGCAAGCTCACTTCTGTATTCATTCATTTTAAAGTCTTTTGTAGCAGTATTTGTCATTTTACTCTGTGGAATATATTACACTGTTTTGCCTACATCTGTTTCTATGCCTATTCAATAACTGTGATAATGTGTTAAGTGTTATGTCTTCTCCTGCTTACATACAGTATATTCACTCTCACTCCATATCTCGTCAAAATAAATGATTTTCCAAATTGACCAGACCCACTTTAAATCTGAGGAGTATTAGTGTAAAATGTGTAAAAAAAACTTTTGTAAAGCATATTCAAAGCAGCACTGCATAACCACTAGATGGCATAGAGCCCTCTGTTCAGGGATCAGTATTCTGTCTGTGCTGTTTGTTTTCAAGAGTAAATGATACAAAACCGGCATGTTCAGAAGAAAAAAACATGTCTTCTGAAAAGGTAGGGTAATTTTAGTGCATTTTGTACAAATAAAACTCATTGGCCCATTTTTGCTCCCTTTGTTTGAGCTGCTAAGCGAGTCACTCAGGAGAGGCCTGCTCGTCCAGGTATATCTTTTATATCAGAGTTTTGTGTCCATCTGAGGGTACTGTGTGAAATAGGCATGAATCTACCAATAGCATGTCTAAGAACCATTAAATCAATACAAGAATGTTTATTTTTGGACTTACACGATGCAACTAGCTAAAAGTTACGCCGTGCTACTTTCAAAAAGCAAACACTGCTTTTAAAGCTGTAGTTGTCATTTACAACAAGAGGTGACCCAACACACCCACAAACCCAAGTTTGTCCCTTTTTTCCCTCTTGGACAAGGGACACACAGCTTTTCAAGTAAAATTATTTTAATCCAATGACACACTATGAATCCTGTCATCATTTCTAACACAAAAGGAATTATCACTTATGATCTTTTTTTAAATCATTGAAACATAATTTAACTGAGGCCCATAAAAAAATATTGCATTAAGACACACAGCACAGCAAAAAAGACAACAGTCCAGAATATAACTAAGTGTGAAATGTGAGTGGCTACAACTGTCTACATCAGTCAAATCTATTCTCACACACTCCCAACATACACCTACAGGCAGGATGGGTTATCAGTGGAGGAGGAGAGGATGTGCGGCGTCATCCACCCACACACCTACCTTCACTGATGCACTCAAACTTACAGCACTTGTGCCAAGTACCACACAAGAGCCTCAGTCCAACTCACCTCTCACATCCTATCTGTCGTGCTGTCCCTAACACACGCTGGGCTATATTATCCCATAACTTGAACATATTTACTGTATCAGCAACTAAATGCGCTTTGTCGTTGTGTTTAGAAACTTGGAAAGACGTGAGTCATTGCTGCTGATTATAGATGCACCGTTAAACTACAATATATAAAAATGTTCCATAAGTTTGGTTCAAGTTAACATAAAGACCTGTTTGTGATTCAAGTAAAGACTTTAAATGATAACATAATAAAATTTATAAATAATAAGAATTGAATTTACCAATTTTAGCATTTTAATAATATAAGGCAGAGGTGTCATTTTAGTTCAGGAGCCACATACAGCCCAATTTGATCTGAAGTGGGTCAGACAGTAGCCTGGCTTACATTCTTTCTGAATTTAAATGGTTGGACAGACTACCGGATCAGTAAAATAATCACATAAAACCTGAAAGTACAATTATGTTATAATATAATTAATTATAATCCATCCATACTGGGTGCCCCCAGGTGGCTTCTGCCAACAATGAATTTCCCCCACAGGGATATAAAAAAATAAAATAAAAAAGTCAGTACTCTCATCAATTGCGAAAAAAAAAAAGCTAATGTTGGTAATGTGTTCACAAATTCTCTTTCCCTATATGGCTTTGATGCTATTGCTGTTTGCTAGCAATAACATAGCTTACTTTCACTACAGCAGCACTAATCTCTCGGCTATGAGTTAAAAAAAACTGTTGTTGTTTAGTCCGACCTGCTAAAAATGTATTTAAAGCGCTTGAGTGCCAGTGGAAACTAGGTGGAAAAGCGCCTAAAAAAAAACAATAAAAAAACAATTTCTTTCTTCTCTTCTTTTTCTTCTCAGTTGTAAATGCAAGCTGTTGTATTCATTGCCATGATGAGTGTCATAGTGGCACTACGTACACACCAAGCACACAGGTTTCACATTCTCCTCAGTGAATAAATAGTAAGTGGGGCATTGTTCTTGTAAAACTCTACACCCTGTGTCTAACGTATTCTTTTTTGGCAAAGACATTTTAGGTAATGAGGGTACTATGGAGGGTTATTTTTGACAAGAAAAGAGGAAGGCAAAATGTATGGAACCAGATGGGCCATTGCTGCAATGCTTTAAAAATTGTAGATGTCTTCTATGTAATTTTCACACTTTCCAAATTCATTCCAGGAGCCGGATTGTACACGATGGTGGGACGATTTTGGATGTATGTTTGACACCCTGATCTAATGCATCTGACACAGTGTACAAACCACCATTTTAGTTTTATCTGTCTCTATAGGCAGGATTTAAAAAACCACACAAATGCAACTTGGAGGGAAGGAAGAATAAAGCTTGTAAGTAGAACTCCCGATAAGTTAAGGAAAACAATGTGATGAGCTGTCAAACACAAATTCAGATAAACTTTGCATACACAGAGGCAGTTTTATTGTTCCGCTAAACATTTTTAAATGTCAGTCGAGGAACTCACACATTTGTAGTTTGTGGCTTTAAGTCTACCTCAAATTGAGTACGTGAGAGGAATGTATTTAGTTCATATACAAGCTGAAGCAATGGAACAACATCTTAGAGTGGGAGAAAACACAGACGCTCTGACTTTTAAAAAAGACGCTTGGCACTTGAGGCAAAATCATGCCACAATGCTCCCACTGCATAGCCCACAGCCCACATGTATTCTAACACATAGAAGCACACAGACTTAAATGAACCACTCTTACTTATATTTGGACACTGGCACAAGTTAAGAATGATATAATGTCTCTGATTAAGGATGATTACATTTTTCCCAATACAGAACCACATGAGTAATCAAGACCATCGTTGTGGTGTTACAAGATGCTAGTACAGCTGCAATGTGCCACTTAACTGTGTGACATCAAAGAGGCAAACCCTTGAGGGACACAGACAGATGCAGTCACAGAGACAAGACTTTGATGAGGGTATAAGACTATGTTCCATTGTTTAATAGCCTACAGTACTGACACAAACGTATGGCTATTGGCTATCCTGACATAATCCACTATACATAACAACATATTTAATTTTGGAACCATATACAGTATGTAATTATGACAACAATATGTGACTTACAACCTTCTGTTATAGATGCTAAAATATGAAAGATAGCTCATGTGTACTAAAAAGATGAAAATAACTAATACCATGGAACACTGAATAAAGATGCACTCTAGCTCTCTCCAACTGCTGCTCTAGCCGAGGACAAATATAGTGTCGGTTGCCATGGTTATGCCACTACCACACAAACAGTGCAGCAAGACCACGAGGACTATACACCTACACATCTCCGGCAATGTTCGATTTATACCCACCACATGTGGAGAAGCAAGAAAAAATTCGGTGTTAAGCATGTTTTGTATTGACTGTATGCACATGACTGTCATATGTTCGTGCACCTGTGGATGCAAAGTTTGAGCCCAAACTCACCGTCACAGTGGGGATAGCAGTGACCAAGGAGTAGACCAGGACAGGCGGCGCTTTACTGTAGTCCTCCGGTCCAGGGTATGGCTTGGAGTAGGCTTTGTCGAAACAGAAGAAGCCTTGGACGTGCACTGGGAATGTGTCTGTGTATTCAAAGTAGTACGCCAACAGTACGGTCCCTGCCATGATGACCAGCTGGAAATAAAACATATTGGGTCCAGCTTTAGAATCAGGAAAGAGTGCGAAAAATTGCAAAAGATATTCATAAAAATGAAAGCAGTGTTTTCCTTTACGGAGCAAAAAATGATAGATGCTTCCGTATTGTGTAAAATGAATCAAGTGTGTGTGGAGAGATAGTGAGGGAAAAGGATGAGAGGAAGGGAGGGGGGAGGGCTGTAAGAGAGATTGAACGGGCAGGACGACAGTTAGAAAAACTGGAAAGACAAGATGTGATTCCCCTTAGCCCTGTCTGTATGCAGAGTGGGAGGAAACAAATGGGGAGCAATCACAGAAAATAACAGTGTAAGGAAGAAAAGAGTAAGAAGAATGAGGATTTTACAAAAAGGACTGACTACTTACATAAGATAGTGAGATCATGCAATATGACCTTCATGCAATTGTAGAAATAATAAAAAAATGAATTCACAGATGAGACTGTGAGCAGAAGTGAGAGACAGCAAGATAAACAGAGTATATAAAAAGTGTGCCACTCTGCATCTCAGACAGATGCTTATGCACTAATTATTCATTTCTACTCCAGTGAGCTTTAGCCCAGGTCTCTGCAGAACAGTAGCATCTGCGTTAAAAAGCATCTCTAAAAAAAGTGACTTTAGAGAGCTGATTGAGCTTTTTCATCTGTAGACTAAATATTTGCTTACTGAACTCACATTGTATTTCAATTAGAAAATTATCAGCAGCCAAACATGAGGACCAACAGGCTGAGCTTTGGGCAACCTGAGAGATGGCAGATACCAACTGACTGCTACTCAAGGTTAACATAAGATTAGTATACACAACAAGTGCACATTTATGACAGAAACAAAAAGGGGGATTATTCTTGTGCTAAAACCATGCAAACAACAGGAAAGAGAGAAATGTAGTAATGATGGTTGGTTGTATAGAAGGATGTTATTGTATATTTCACTGTGTTACTGCAAAGGGCCAGCACTGTGAGAACACTTTGTAAAGATGATTTATTGCAACACACCACAAGCAACATTTGTGGATGACAATGTCCATTGGGTTTGGCTTTAATACTAATTCCATTTGATGACCAAACTTACTATTAGAGATGACCATCTTGTGAAAGCCCCTGACAGTTGAGATTATATTTCAGAAAGATATAATTTGAATGTCCACTGTCAGCCAGAATTAGTTTATAAATGGCATAAATTTAAGTCATTGCTTGGCCATTTATGGACATCTACAGATGCTGCCGAATGCAATTACTTATGTATAAGGCTTCCTGAGGCAAACAATTTAGCCGTCATGTGTGGCTGTATCTTTTATCTTGTTTTTTTATTCTTTTTTTTTTTTACATAAAACTGTGCTGAAAATGATTTTAAATAGCTCTGACAAAACACATACAGTTGATTTTAGGACAACTGCACAGACTACACAGATTATGTCGGTCCCAAGGTCACTCTGGATTATTGCTGAACTAGTTACTCAGAAAATAATGTTGCATGGATTTCCTATCCAAAGGCTTCTTTCTATCAGTAAGCACTCTAGCTAATTTGGTTGAGCTAATCATCATCATTATCATCATTAACACAAACCGTCATCTATCTGTTCTTTACAGCACTAAATAGAAAGGTTTGATGGTGGCAGATGGCTGACACATCACTGAGAAAAGCTCCTTCAACATGTTTATCCTCTCCTCAAAATGGAAAAGTACCACTCGGACCAATGCTACAGAAGAGGGAGCGGACTGACTCGTAACACTTTAAGCTATATAATGCAGTGAAGAGTGACAATAATCACAAGAAGAGGAAGACCAGAGAGGTTGACCTAATTTAAACCCGCTCCACTGTCAGATCTGCTCTTCTGCCACTTCCCTGCCTCCATTAGCATGGATAATTCCCTATATGAATTGCAAAATTGAATAATTGATAGACTCGTTCCCGTGGCAACTTGGCTCCTTAATTGACTGCTTGTCAGAGACATGGCTGCCTTTTTAACTCAACCAGGCGCAATGTATTCAGTGACAACACGTGCCCCGCAGCCATTTAAAGTAAATCACAAAGGAGAGGTACTTATGCAGCCCCGGAGTTTATATATATAGGCTGAGGATATCAAGCAGCCTGTGTTTTCTCCATGTTTGTTTCCATGCACATGAGCTTAGTATGTGGGTGTGCGAGCATGTTGTGTCCGTTTGTGTCTGCAGGCATGTGGGTGCTGTCTGAGGAAGAACTCTGACACTAGCGCTTAATGTTGAACAGTCCCTGCCATCATCCCAACCTCTCTTCTCGCTGCGCTATGCTGTACAGAAGGCTTGAGGGAGGAAGCGAGGGAGGCAGGGAGGTGTGGAAAAGGTGGGAGGCATGGAGCGAGGGAACTCTACCAATACCAACGGCCATCAAAGTTTAAACACACATTTGAAGACAAGCGCTGGGAGATTATGCTTGTCATTCTGAATACGATTTACAACAGCAACATTAAAATGTGAGTGTGTATTGTCTTCACTCTGAGTTTGCAAAATAATACATGAGAGCAAGCTGGGAAAAAATATAATTGTGACAAGCAGATACTTTTTAGTGCAATACCAGCCAATATGCCTTGAAAACAGACACTATATTCCCACCTTTCCCCATGAGCTAATAACTAATTTCCTGTACCACAGCCTCAGACAGTTTATAAATATTCATAAAGGTCAAAGCAGTTTCAAGTTGATAGCTTCAAATTAGCAAAGAGCACATGCTGCACAGGTCACCTTGGAATATTCATTTGCAAGGGAAATTGTTTGGAAAATGACATGGTCATGTACAGTGGGTCCACCTGATGAGCTAGAGTTGCACAGGGTCAAAACAGGTTAGCACCATCCTGTCATCTATAGAAGCTGTGTAGCTAGGGCCTTCACAGGGGAGATACCTTATATAGCAGCATAACAAAACTGGTTAATCTACAACAATGATTTATACACATAGAATAAAATCACAGGTTGCTCATTCAACTTTGACGATCTTATCTTGTCACTGCTGTAACTGGTCTGTATGATGTTGCTGCATTGTCCCAGATACTGAACCAGAGATAGAGGCTCCCAGAAGACAAAGACTAAGAGATATCCAAAAGAAAATGTTGGATAAAATTTTAAAAAGTAACAACAATACAAGAACAGTCATGCAGCATGAAGGGTATTAATTGTATTATTGTATTGTAACATAAACTAAAACTTCTCTGCTTGTCCACTCTCCTATTGCAGGCACATATTCAATGTCCATTGAACAAAAACTTGTTAAATATATATTTTATATAACATAACATATTGTCATAGAAAAACTGCTAGATATATTTATACACTTTCTAACTTTGTCAGACTAAATAAACATGTGATTACAAAATCGGATAAATTGAAGGTGACCCAGTAAACTAAAAGGAGCGACCAGGCCGTGTGACTACAGCAGACATGTGTCAGAAACAGAGAAAATCAGGTTTCAAAGACATTTAAAATAAACTGGAAATAAAACATTCAATAGTGATAGTGTTGTAGAGAGTAAAAACACTATCAATGCGAGGATGTCTCCTGGTGCACGGCTGGAGTGGCCAGATGGCACAAAAGTCAACTATATAAAGTTAATTTTTACAGAGGGCAAAAGTGAGTAGAAATGGTCTGGTAATGACAGCACCCCACAGGGTCAAAACGGTCACAATGCTCTTTTATTCTGCTCTCTGTTTTATTTCTTGACTCTTTTATTACTTGACATACTCAAATATGTGACACTGAAAGGGACACTGTGGGTGGTATAGTATGATTAGGAATGGAACAGATTAAAACCAACAGAGAAATAGAAAATATTGAACAAATAAAACACAACAACAACCATAAGAATAGAATTTGCAAAGCTGTCTGCAGACTGAGTTTGTGGCGCAACAAGTGATTGGAAGGTAGCTATACAGCATATGTAGCTAGTGATGCAAACAGCTGACAGTTGAGCTTCATACGTTAGGCAACACTCCTTAACTTTCCCAGATGTATACCCACTAAGTTAAAGAGAAAAAGTCAAAAACTCATGAGACTGTCACCTCTCAATAAAATAAATACAGTTGTGATGTAAATTTATGTTAATGTGACAGATTGTTAACCTGGCTCCGCAGAAAGTGTTTGTAAAGGGCACTTTCAATAAATACCTGGTCGGTGATTGAATTGTTGGTCAATAACCAAATGTTATTCCAGCATCGCCATGTTGGTCACATTGTCGAACCTTAAACACGCTCATAACTGCCAGTACTGCCTGCCACACTATTGGTTCAAACCAGCAGTCGTTTGCGAGCAGACAATTTGGATTTACGTGAGTTTGTGAACTCATAAATCTGCTGTAATCCAGCTGCTGTGCAAAGTAAACTGACTGCAATCTGTGTTTTCACAAAAGTTACATTGCAATATACTGTATCTCTTGAACTAACCTCCCTTTGTGATTAAAAGTGTGTTCCTCCCCATTTCATTCAAAGTTAATTTATATATATAGGGTTTAATTTTCGTGCTCCATTTTTGAGGTAAGACGTCCATACAGTGTCGCTTTAAATGATCATTGTGACTGCATTACTGAAATGGGTGCCTGGTCTTATTTGGCTTCTACTGCTTTCCAAATAAACAAAGAATGGTCTGAAAACCCCTTTTTGTTCTATGAATGTTGGTAAAAATGTATTCATATCTCCATAAATCACAAGCAAATGTTTAAGCATGAAGGCCAAAGACTTGAATGTATGAGTAAAAAAAAAAAAGAATGGCTTTGACTGCCTCCTGGTGTCACCACATTGTACTGCACCCCATTGAATAAGAGGACAGATGAGGTTACTGATGGAAAGCAGTGGACAGACCTGATGGGTAGACACTTAAAGAGAAGTCTGGGAGCAGACACAATTACAACAGTTAATGAGAGATTATTATATTACTATACGTGCTGGGACAGACACAGAGTTGGACACTGTAAATAAAATCTGGCAGATCAGCAGACAAACAAAAGAACAGCAGGGGACAGGACAAGAGATTAAGTGAGGATATATGAGAGAGAGGAAAACAGGGTGAGCTCCGGAAAAAGGTGCAACAGAAAGAAGAACAAGAAAACCAAAGATGATCAAAGCAGGCATTCATTTTTCAGGCACCCACACATGCCCCCAAATTCTGTCTCCGTCTTTTAAGCTTCCACTTCTATAACACGGAGTATGTCTGGTTACTTGGGTGGATTTGATCGCCATCCCCTCGTTATCTGGAATTCAAATTTGTCAGAAACATTTTCTTTCTATCATTTTAAGCCCACACACTTCTTCGCCCCTAATTTACTTTCTTCTCTTTCATTTTTCCTGACTGCTTCTATAGTTGAACTCACACATTTCTCTCACTACAATCTGACTACAATAAAGCCATTTCTATTTCTTTACAGTACATTTCTTTCTAGCTAGTGAACTATATGAATAGTTAGTTGTTTGCTGCCTGCCACAGACCAAAGAACAATGACATAATTGCACAAAATCCCCAGTCAACCAAGCGCACATGCCCCCGCATTGGCAGATTAAGCAATAAAGGACACGCAGATGCAAGAATGCTCACTGGATAAAACACTGCAGTGCATTTAAAGGCCTGATTCAAAGGCAAATGTATTTTTAAAACAAATGTATATGATAATTCCTAAACTTTTTAAGCATTGTTATTAGTGATTATTTTAGATTTTACATATCACAAATCAAACAGCCAACCTTCTGGTTATTGTACTACCTGCTCTACTGGGCGCTGGACTTGTTTTAGTATAGGGCCAGCTTTTTTTTTTAGACAATTTCCCAACATTTTTAGCAAAATGCTGTCCAAATATCTTGTAACAGCAATATGTTTATCTATTGTTGGTCTGGTATGTTATATTTTCCTAGTGACTATATTTTGGATGGAGATGAGATGACAGAGAAGTGAATTGTTTTGATTTCGCAACTGTAGAGCTAGGGAATGAAGAAATCTTCACTAACTCTGAAATTCCATTAAGTCATTAAGCCGACCTGAGCTAGGAAAATGTGTCATCTGCAGAAGTCTAGAATCAGATATTAAACATCTCAAATTAAAGACACAATAGAACCATTTAGCCTTGTGTAGGCTATCCCATTTCTTATTCAGCAATGTGATGAACCCACTATTGTCATATACAAGGCCTCTCCTCTGTCCATGAAGTGATTACAGGTGGCAACCCACCAGCTAACAAGTGTTTCAAACATCCACCCAGAGCGCAGAGAAATCCCAGTGCAGCAGACAGACAGGCAGGTGCTATTCATGGACTTGCAGAAATAATGAGGAGGAGACTAGGGAGAGACTGTGCCAATAAACTGCTATTGTGTCCTTGTGAGGCTGTGCTCTGCTGCCTGTGAGTGTGTGTGCTAAAGCGGGAGGGGACACACAAAGTGAAACTGCGAGTGTTTTTAAATGAGCATAGAAAGGAAAATTGTATATAATAAAGGATTTTTTTAAATTAAGGCATCAAAACTACTTCTCACACACAACGGAATAGGTTTCACTGTAATGTGATAAGATTTGTCAAGGGTGTTTTAAATGCTCCATTAAGAAGAGAAAGATCCATTAGGCGTATAGACACTGGCTAAAGAGAAGATATGGAAAGATGTTGCTTTCACACAAACTAGAACAGAATTAAGAAGAATTTGAAAAGTTTATTAAACATAACAAAACACATGCAATTTGAAATTATGTTAACTTAATGTAACTCACATACAGCAATAATTGTATTTCATGTTTGCTGTATGAGCAAGGTGTAATATAAAATGTTTGGAAGAGTCTTGGACTTGGCCAAAGGAAATGTGTTCAGAACAACACATGTTCTATTAAGAGTAAAGAGAGAGAACAAAAGTGTTGCCATGTGGTGTGACACCCAGCAGGCAATTTGGACCTATACACACATGCAGAAAAGGAAGGAACTGGTGCGTTTAGGTTGCTACTGTTCATTATCACATTGAGGCTGTGATGGCTTCACACAAACATCCCTAAAGCCAGAGGCAGAACATCCTGTCAAAAAGCAAGGTAACCGTTTCCTGATGTTCATGCACTTGGCAGCACAACAAAGAAATAAGGAGCGGATGATTAGATAAACAGACGATCCAAAACAGGTCTGTAATTATGAGGAGACGAAAGATTGAAGAGATTCAGTGTCAAACTTTTCAATAGTCCTTCTTACACTGTACTTCTTACAAAGTATTGCTTCTTTCCCTGAAACCATGGATTAAAATAGACAAGACAGGATTACACATTCTTTGTAAAAGAAATACAGTCGAAAGCACCATCCAAGAACTAGCAATATGTTTATCTTTGTGTTAAATGGCTCTCTGAGCTGTAATAACACACTTGTACTAAAGGTAAGCTGTGCCAGTAAGCACAGTTGTCACAGTACAGCTAATACTACTACTACTCAGGGACTGTGGCCACTGTGACTACTTTATAACTCAGCTTTAGAAAAGATTTTCACAGTGTGCCAACTTGGCCTAGATCAATCCCACTCCCCTCCCACTAGTGTCTGGAGCAAGTTGCAAATCTGTTGTATCAAAATGACTTTTTAAAGAGGCTGCTTTGAAGCAGTGCCCCAGACCAGTCTCTGTCATCGTGACAGCAGCAACAAGAGAGCAAAAGAAACCGCGAGAGCAACAGAAGTCTTATCTGTTTCTGATTATGTTGTTTGGCAAAAAAAAATGGAAAATGTGCATGGTTTTATAGTTTTAACTATACTGATAAGGCCAGTTTGACAAATTGTAATCTGGGAGAAGAACAAGAATATTTGATAAGAAAAGATGAAAGAGAGACAGAGGAAAGATAAGAGGAGGAGAAATGGGCAAAAACAGATAATCAAAGTGTGACAAGGCTTCAGATGAAGGAATGGGGATATGACAGTGGGACAGAAACATGTAGGAAACAATCATTACAGATGGAGTAAGTTGTAATGGTGAGAGAAAGTCCAGAAGAGATCATCAGAAAATACAGCAAAACATTGCTGAAAAGGAGGAATTACAAGACAGGGCATTTGAATTGAAAAGAAATGGCTAATGAGATGCTAATGTAACAACAAAGAAGTGAGTGCCCTCCGGGGGAGCTACGCTACAGCAAGCAGCTTCACCACAAACACAGCACAAGGAGGAATTGAACTGCCCTTTATTAAACCATGTAGATTCAGGTGCATATACTCTACAATCAAACCCAAACAGCAGAAGAAGGTAATTAGAGTGACTCGGTGTAAATAAAGCAACAAAAGGTTATGCTTAACACTCTTTACTAAGGCACAAAGATATTTATGTCACTTTATTGTTGGAGTGAGCTAAGGGCGCTCAAAGCAACTACTCTACTCTAATCCAAAGCAAGTAGAAATGAAGGAGAAATCATGAGAATGAAGGTCTTGTGATGCCAGATAGGAAGGGGAATAATGGAGAGATCCATGGAGCAAATGATGCAATTACTCCAGAGGAGTAAGTGCTGGAGAGGACTGATGAGGAGAATCTGACTGGGCAGTACTCAGGAGAGCGTCAAAGAGAATTCTGGACGAGGGAAGGAAGACTGCTGACAGATTTAAGCCTTGAGATACTATAGACACACAGTAAAAATTAAAAGGCTGTAAAATCATTATAACACGTCCTCATAAGGATGCAGAGAATGAGCCAAATTCTGAAGCAGTAAAAATCAGGCATCAAGTCTGTTAGGTTTGTAAAATATTTCTGCCATAAAGAGATGCAGAACACAACAGAGGTGTGTTCAAATACTACTAATGTTGGGTTTATGTGTTGGATGCTTGTGGAAAAGCTATAGTCTGATCTCATGAGGATTTTAATAAATGCAATAAAAAGAGGAAGAACAACAACTGAAAAACCAGGTTTGCTACAGTCCTCTAGGTGTTCCACTTGACTGCCGTTCATAAGAGTTTCTCTAACTTATCTATGTTTCAGCTGGAGGAACAGGAAATGTCCATATCACTCCGCACTGGTTTGCCTCATGGCCATATTTTCTATTGCAAAACCTGATCTTTTGACCCCTATAGTCTATAATTTGACAATTATTACCAAGCTTAAAATGTTATATTTGCACCCGTAGGCATATCTATAGCCCATTTAAGGATGAACACAAAAGCAAAAAATACATTATAGTGCTAAAAAGAGCTCATTCAGCTGTAGTGTACAGTAGCTAAGAGGAGCTTCAGGCTTGAAGCAAGTTTGCGGTTGCATGGGCTAATTGGGTTTCCGTTCCTAATTAGCCCCATTAATTGGAAAATACAGCTGAAGCCATGAGCACTCCACCGGGTCATTTAGGGATTACAAGGACAGAAGACGATCAGGAGAGAAGAAGCGTGAAGGATCAAAAATGAAGAGCTTATAAGCAGAGAGGTCACTTGCAAAAGGTCTTTGTTGCAGTACGAGATCCATTCACCATTCGGCTCAATGTTATCACTTAACGACTCATGAACTCATTGGGTAATTACCCATTTGTGACACTTTAATCAAATCAATCATTTCTTTAGGGATTCAGTGAATTGAAAACAGAAGCCCGCTAATTTACACAATGTCCCAAATGACACTCATTGTTGTTAATCTGCCATGAGAAGCATGTGCAATGGCAGAGTCAAGTGATGTGAAATGAGACAGAGGAGAGCATTCAAAAGCAGAAAAATGGAAAATGTGCTTTTATTTGTCCATCAGAATGCTGGCTCCAACTTGTCTGAGACTTCCACAACATTCAACACCTGCAATGTGCAAACACTATCACCTCTTACCACTCTCACCATTAGGGCTGCAAGATTAGGCCCACTTCAGACCTTTCATTTCAATCCTTCTTTTAACTATCTGGACACATGTGACAAGCTCGACTCCGCATTTACTTCCTGTTGTATAATTTATCATTATAAATAAACTGTTAAACCTTGAACTGTTAAAGTTTGCAGTACAACTTTCTCCATAAAGTTTACTCCCTAATGAGCTGTAATACAATATTGAGCATATGTCTGGAGACAGGCCACCTCTAATGCGTCCTCAGATTTGATCTCCCAGTATGCGTTTTGGGCGCATTCAGGAGAGATTCAGCGCATTGACACATTGCATTAGTCTGTCCGAATTTGTGATGCAAGATCTTAACAGGCCTCAGTCTTTGCTTCCTGCTTGCTTCTGAAAGTGAAAAACTAACAACCAGAAAAATATTATTTCATGTTTATTACAGGCCAGGTGCAAAAATGACAGCTATTATTTATACCTCAGAGGCAAAACAAGCACTGAACAAGAGTATTAATAAACAGTGAATTACCTCCACAAAAAGGAAGCAGGGCACGATGTAGGTGCTGGTCTTTATCAGGTCTTTGTCTCCAGGAATGTTCCTCATTGGCCCCCTCGGCGCTGACAACCGGCTTTCAATCATCTGTGGGTCAAAGGGCATTGTGAAACATTGTGTTTCTATTATATACCTTATATGGTTTCTACAATCATTCCTTTAATATTTTGCTGAGTTTCACACAACACCACTGAAATCTAAATAATAGCAATTTAAGTTCAATGTGACTTTTGGTGTCATCAATGATAAACTGTTGCTCATAAGCAAAGAACCAGCATCATCACCCCAATGGTCATAGAATGTAACCACACAAAAGTAAGTTTGAATGTTATTTATCTTAATCGATTAAGGCGTGTTTCTTTTGTTTTTGCTTCTCACATTTGGCTAAGAACCACAATCCTCGCTGTATGTAAGTCTATTGGAGAGAAAGCTGGAAAGAGTTGTGATACAATTAGGTTTCATCTGTGCACACACTGCTACCAATTATATCTGAAACTGATTTGAAGAAATCTCAGTTATATCATCATATTCAGTGTGGTCTTGCCCCTCTTCACACTTGTATTGACAAATGTGATTGAAGCAAATCAGCTCTGGGTCACTTTTAAGGCCAGTGTGAACATTAAATACACAAAAAAAAAAGTTACAACAATTACAATGACCAAATGGACTGCAATTGCCAACTAATAGGAAATCAGAACCACTTATCTTTATGTGACAGGCTTGACTTGTTTCTATCTGTAATAGAGCTGTAGTGTACTCTCGCATAGAAGCTGACAGGCAGAAATTATATGCAACAATACATGCATATTGTGTATAAATAATTCAAGCAGTGAAGCTTCAAAAATAGTTTTCCATTAAAAACCTGCAGTTTCCTAACTCTTATACTATATGTTTTACACTAAATAGAGAATAAACATACAACTGCATGAAGCATACTCAATTGCTGGTAAAATAAACATTTCAAAAAGCTTATAATGTGACATTAGTCCATGAATTAAAGAGGAAGCTTTAAAGCTGCTCGCCTCTGTGCTTGTTGTGTTATTAACTACATCTGAGTACAAAGACAGACCCCTTTTATCATGTTTCATCAGGATGAAATTTTAAAATATGCAAACCCTCACCCACACATACGCTCTAACACACCTAAATGCAGAGGTGCACACAAAAATACATATCTGCATAATGCACCAAAAATGTACACAGGTAGACACACACACACACAACACACAACTTCTGGCGAACTAAAGAATGGGGTAGAAATGAGGTTGAAAGGAGGAGAAGTAGAGTGGAAACAGAGGAGAGATGATCAAAAACAAAAGCCTGACAGAAAGAGATAAGAGGGAGACAAAGTCATGATGCAGACGTTTGGAAACTCTTCAGAAGTGACGAGGGTGGGGTGAACAGCAGCAGACTCAGCAGAGGAGAGTGACTGGGAAGACTACAGGTAGAGCATATTTTGAATATGCTGTACAAAAAGTGCATGGCAGAAGCTGGACATTTACAAGGAATGTAAGGTCAACTTTGATGATTGAAGGACTTTTGAAGCTTCTTAGTAATATTGGATTAGCTTTGATTTCAAATAAAGATCCTTATAATTATGATTTAACCAGAAACACCCTAACACTTGAATTCAATATAATTGCTGCTTGTCCTCACATATTTATCATATAACCACATCTTATTGACAACTAATATCTCCCTGATATTCAGCTGAGGCCAAAGCTTGTCAGCCTTTTCTCAGTCATGTGCTCAGGGTGAGACAGAGGGGAGGACTTGGAATGTGTCCATGGCTTTGAAGTACACCTAATCAGTAGTTAGAAAACCATAACATGTGCAGATAGCTAAAACCATAATGAACTGATATATTCTTTGCAATATTGTGAGATAACATTGCCAGAATGTGCTTCTCTATATGTATATTAATAATTCAAGCATTAAAGATGTAACACTTTGAGAATAATGGATTTACATGCATCCCTATCATTGGGCACCTATTAATAATACACTATTAGTATGTATAGTGTATAAAATGTCACAACCCTACAGACATGATGCTTTAATCTTGTCTTACCAACAACAGTGACTGCAGCAGTTTAGATGGTGCTTTTCTTCTGAGCATGTCAGTTTTGGAGATTAGATTGCCAAATCTTCCTAGGTGCCTTCACAGAGTCAACACAAGTGAACTTCAATTAGCTCAATGCAGTATGTGTTCCAGGTTATTTATTACCACAGCCCTATGTTTATCGAATCATATGTTGTTGTGGGAAATGGTCAAAATGTCAAGGTAGCCATTCTGAAAGCTTGGCACAAGATGTATTTTCAAAAGTCACACATAGAGGACACTGTAGACTCAGATACTTTTGACCAAATACTAAGTCGGATATATGTCAGTGCTCTAAATCTATTTAAAAAGCGTATTTAGTTTGTCGTATTTGTTAGTTGTTTTTTGTATGGTTAGTTCAATACTGGGTTAACACAATTCATTAATATGTAGTCAGTAATGTGAAGATCCTTGTATGGTAGAGACTTTGTGTTTTGTCCCATCTCTGCGCTCAGTGAGAAGCGATCAGGCTTTAGGCTGCTGTGACAGATTGTCTCTTGTGTTGCTGTCTCTGTCGTTCACTATGATGTGCATCCTTAAGCTTTAAGCACAGGCACCACAGCAACAAAAGACCCACTCAGTAGCTCACTGGTCCAAACACACTAACAGGAGCACACTCTTAATCCCACAAACTGGACTGAAACACACACTTGTTTGACATTCACCCAGGGGTTCAAAGACATGACCATCATTACAGCATTCATTACATGGCAACTTAGATGTTGAGCCAGCAAGTGGTGGTCCGAGTAAGTGACAGAGGAAGAGATAGAGAAAGAGGGAGAGGAGGAATAAAGGATGCCTGCTGTGCTGCACCACAGGTTCACCAATGTGGGTCATAGTGATGTACATTCACTGCAACATATTCACGCTATGGGAATAGGTTACTAAAAAAAAACACTGCTCTGAAAACCTCTCACCTTAAATATCTGGATGCACAGAGACCTGTGGTTCTTCTGAGTTGCTGTCTCTAGGAGGATTTGCTCTTGCAGCGATCTAGCATTCTATGGTTCTGCGCTCTCAGCTGTGCTCCTCTATTTCCTTCTGGTATCTTTTAAAGCAAAGCGCTTTTCAATTCCGACGATGTGACTGCGCGAAGCCCTGGGCTCTATGTGTGAACAGGTAGAGAGCTTGTCCACTAGCCAGTCCAGTCTATCTCTGTCTGCACTCTGCCACGAGATTGCTGAGCTAAATATGATGATCTTTAGTAGCACTCTAAGGATAATTAGTCAAAAGAAGGATCCACGGGCTCGGTGAAAGCAGCTGCTTAGTCCAGTTGCCGGTGGATACAAGGATAGCAAGAGAGATGAGAGGAGAGATGGAGAGAAAGAGAGAGAGGATGTGTGTGTGTCTGAATCGGTCTGAATGTGTGTCTGAGAAAAGTAGAGGCAAGGAGGAGGAGGAGAAAACCGAGTGGGAAGAGGGAATGGAAGAAAAGAGAATGGAACCTACTGTTCCATTCTCTTTTCTTCCTCATAAAGAGTTGGCATGTGCATAAGAGAAGGCAGGAGTGTATGTGTGTCACAGGCAAACATAGACACTGTGCACTTAAACCCTGGGAGAGCACTTTGATTTCGTCACTCAATGGTTTGTATAAATATACTGTATGGATACTGTATACGGTGTGTGATGTGTGGACATAGTTGTGTGCAATGGTATGTCAAATTTAGCATCTGGCATATACAGATATACAGTCAAGTGATTCAAGTAATTATATTTCATGTCAACTTGTCAAATTTTATGTTTTAAGTATATGCATGATTTGTGTATATTTGCTCAAATATTAGTCTACAAATTCTTGTGATAGATCTAGGGGTGACACTGCCCTTGATGGATAGAAAAGGGCAAGAGCTGGGAATCAAACCCAGTTAACTTAATTCAGAACAGAGTTCATGTGTGATCCCATCAACCTACCCCTGTAGACTACCCTATATACTGTATCTACCTGTGTGAGAGACAGGGAGCTTTTCTGTATAGCACGGGTGCCCCCCAGGTGGCCCCCTTCCTTTTCCCCCTCTACACTGTAGACTTTAGACACAACACGGACAGCTGTGTTTTGCAAAAGGTCTTTGATGACTCTGCGATTGTCAGCATGATTACTGAGGACGACAACGCAGAGTACAGAGAACTAATGCAGTACTTTGTGGACTGGTCACAGCGAAACTACCTCCTGATCAACACATTGAAAACCAAGGAGATGGTGGTAGATTTTCACCTTCACCTCACATCCAGGGAACAGACACTGAGAGAGTGGAGTACCTGGGTGTTCACCTGAACAATAAACTGGACTGTACTCATAACACAGACAATCTGTACAGGAAGGGCCAGAGCAGGCTTTACCTCCTGAGGAGACTGGTCTTTTGGAGTGAAGGGGACACTTCACAAACTGAAGACTTTTAATGACTCTGTGAGTAGAAGCATCACAGAGAGGGAGAGAAAGAAACTGGACAAAGCTCTGTCCCGGGCTGTCTGCTGGATCATGAGTCAGACCCCCTGCAGGACGCCCTGTCAGCTCTGGAGAGCAGCTTCAATGACAGAGTGCTCCACCCTTGATGTGTGAAGGAGAGATTCCGCAGGTCTTTCCTTCCTGCTGCTGTTAGACTTTTTATTTAATTTTTTTAAATAGCGCTTTTTCATCTAGTAGGCACTCAAAGCGCTCTACCAGTGTTATAGCTGAGGCAAGGTGGGTTAAGTGTGCCTAAGGACGGCCACTCTACCACCGAGCTACCGCCACCCCACAATGAACTTCACAATAAACACTGCTAACATATAAACTCTCTTCACCGTGCAATATCTCCACAATTAATGTGCAATTTCATTGTGCAATATTTGTAATGAGAAATAACTACTATACAAGCTGCAATTAACACTATTTATTCCCATCCATACTATACATATGCATAGCCTAGTTTTTTTAGCATATTTTTTTTTATATACATATGCATAGCCTATTTTCTAGTTTATTTTGTTCTAGCATAGTTTTTAAATCAACTTATGTAGAATCTGTTTTAGTTTATTTTGTTTTATCATAGTTTAATTTTACATATAGTCTATTTTATATTATCTTGTCTTAGAATAGTTTTTAATAAAAAAAAAAATTGCTGGCCAGGTTGGCTCTTTACTTGTGTGATACTTACTGTACTATAAGGTGCACTACTGTACCCCTGCTGTTGCAAAATGCAATATCAATTTGCAATTGTGGGACTTATAAAGGTTTACTTATCTCATTTCTAAATCTGTAAGGCAAGGACGGATCCCCTGGGTCCCCTCATCTTTCAGGGAAAATGGCACAGTACAGCTTAAAAACAGGCTGAATTGTAGTTGGAGCACTTAGCAACTGCTATAGTAAAAAAAAAAAAAAAAAAGACTTACAGCTGGACTGTAAGCCACATCATCATTTCTTTTTCAAAATATATGGAACAGATTATATGATTTCATAGTTTCTATGGCAACCAGCTATATTGATTAAACTAAGAGAATATGCACCCAAAAACAAGTTGGACATGTTGTGGGGTTCACAAAGAAATAAACTAAATCAGATGACGTTTTGTTTTAATTTTTCCCATTTATTCTATTAAGAATAAAAAATTATCTAAAACAGTCCATTGGTGTGATTTACTTTTATTTTACATAATTAAAACCATTTTATTCTTGTTTATGAAAATTTGTTCTACTGGGGGACTTCAATCTTCAATCGGATCTGAACCCGAGCGGTGTTCTGTTATTGGACTTCTGTGCTAGTCACAGTTTGTCCATAACAAATACCACGCCCAAGCATAAGGGTGTCCACCAGTGCACGTGGCACCAGGACACCCTAGGCCGGATATCGATGATCGAATTTGTAGTTGTTTCATCTGACCTCCGGCCGTATGTCTTGGACCCTCGGGTGAAGAGAGGGGCGGAGCTGTCAACTGATCACCACCTGGTGGCAAGTTGGATCCGATGGCGGGGGAAAAAAAGTACTGTGAGGGTCTGTTGGGAACGTTTGGCTGAGCCCCCTGTCAGAAAGATCTTCAACTCCCACCTCCAGCAGAGCTTCGGCCAGATCCCAAGGGAAGTTGGAGACATTGAGTTCGAGTGGACCATGTTCTCCACCTCCATTGTCAATGCGGCCTCTTAAAGCTGTGGCCGTAAAGTCTCCGGTGCATGTCGTGGCAGCAACCCCCGAACCCGCTGGTGGACACAGGAAGTAAGGGATGCCGTCAAGCTGAAGAAGGAGACCTACCGAGCCTGGTTGGCTCGTGGGACTTCTGAGGCAGCTGATAGGTACCAGAAGGCCAAGCGGACTGCAGCCCGGGTGGTTGTGGAGGCTAAAACTCGGGTCTGGGAGGAGTTCAGTGAGGCCATGGAGAAGGACTATCGGTTGGCCTCAAAGAAATTCTGGCAAACCGTCCGGCGCCTCATGAGGGGGAAGCAGTGCTCTGCCAACACTATTTACAGTGGAGGTGGTAATCTGCTGATTTCCACTGGGACATTATTGGACGGTGGAAGGAATACTTTGAGGATCTCCTATACCCCACCAACATGTTCTCCACTAAGGAAGCAGAGGTCGAAGGTTCGGAGGTGGACTCGTCCATCACCCAAGCCGAAGTCACTGAGGTAGTTGGGAAGCTCCTCGGTGGCAAGACACCGAGGGTGGATGAGCTATGCCCTGAGTACCTCAAGTCTCTGGATGTTGGGGACTGTCTTGATTGACACGCCTCTGCACATCGCGTGGCGGTTGGGGACAGTACCTCTGGACTGGCAGACTGGGGTGGTGGTCCCTCTTTTTAAGAAAGGGGACCGGAGAGTGTGTTCCAACTACAGAGGGATCACACTCCTCAGCCTCCCCGTAAAAGTCTATGCCAGGGTACTGGAAAGGAGAATGCGGCCGATAGTTGAACCTCGGATTCAGGAGGAACAATGCAGTTTTCGTCCCGGTCGTGCAACACTGGATCAGCTCTATACCCTCTCCAGGGTGCTGGAGGGTTTATGGGAGTTTGCCCAACCAGCCCACATGTATTTTGTGGATTTGGAGAATCCCTCGTGGCACTGTGTGGGGGGTGCTCTGGGAGTATGGGGTCTGGGTCCCTTTGCTAAGGGCTGTCTGGTCACTGTACACCCGGAGCAGGAGCATGGTTTGCATTGCCGGCAGTAAGTCAGACCTGTTCCCAGTGCATGTTGTACTCCGGCAGGGCTGCCCTTTGTCACGGTCCTGTTCATTATTTTTATGGACAGGATTTCTAGGCGCAACAAGGGGCCGGAGGGAGTCTGGTTTGGGGACCACAGGATCTCGTCTTTGCTTTTTGCAAATGATGTTGTTCTGTTGGCTCCATCAAGCCAGGACCTTCAGTGTGCACTGGGACGGTTTGCAGCCAAGTGTGAAGTGGCTGGGATGAGGATCAGCACCTCCAAGTCTGAGACCATGGTTCTCAGTTGGAAAAGGGTGGCTTGCCCCCTTCAGGTTGGTGGAAAGCTCCTGCCTCAAGTGGAGGAGTTCAAGTATCTTGGGGTTCACGAGTTCACGAGTGAGGGAGCGTGAGATTGACAGACGGATCGGTGCAGCTTCTGTACTGATGCAGTCGATGTACCGGTCTGTTGTGGTGAAGAAGGAGCTGAGATGTAAGGTTGAGACTATTGCTACTCTACCAAGAAGTGGGCGCCCAGTCAAAATGACGCCAACAAAGACTTATCAATGGAGTAAAGAAACAACCCCAAAAGCCAAAGATTTAATGGCATCACTATAACTTGGTAACATCTCTGTTCATGAGTGTACAATACGTAAAACACTGAACAAGCAGCGTATCTACAGCAGGACACCACGAAGGAAGCCAGTGCTTACTAAAAAGAACATTGCTGCACGTCTGAAGTTGGCAAAAGAGCACATTGACACTCCACAGCGGTATTGGCAAAATGTTTTGTGGACTGATGAACTATTTGGAAAAACACACAGCACTAAATCTGGCGTAGAAAGGGCACAGCATATCATCATGAAAACATCATCTCAACTGTAAAGTATAGTGGAGGAAACATCATACACACCTGTTTTGCTGCATCAGGCCTGGCCAGCTTGCAAACATTGAGGGGAAGATGAAATATCAAGTATATCAGACAATTCTTCAGAATAATGTGAGAATGTCTGTACGTCAGCAGAAACTGTGTAGAAGGTGGGTGATGCAACAGGACAACGACCAAGTCAGAGCCCAGACCACAATCCAATAGAGACGCTATGGACTGACTTGAAGAGGACCATTCACATGAGACGTCCAAAGAATATGACAGAGCAAAAGCCATTCTGCCAGAATGAATGGGCTTAAATTCCTCCAATGATGTGCAGGTCCACAGCTACAGGAAGCGCCTGGTTGAGGTTACTGCTGCCAAGGGAAGGAGGGGGGAGGGGGTCAACCAGTTATTAATTCTAAGGGTTCACTTACCTTTTCCACTGCCATTTTGAATGTTGAATGAGTGTGTTCAATAAACAAGACATTAAAAGATCAGAATTTTTTTCTGTAATTATTTTTTAGACACGTTTGTCAATACCCTTGACTTAGATGAAGATCCGATTACATTTTAAGACCAATTTATTATAGAAAACCATAAAATTCCAAAAGGTTCACATACTTTTTCTTGACAATTAAATGTACCGTAAAAAGATAAGATAGTATCATACATTACAAGGACCTAATGTGAAGAATAAACCCTAAGAGGACTGTAAAAGAGCAAGTGCAGAGCAAGCACAGAGCAGTGTTTGTGAGTGAGTGTGCAAAGCCTACAGGTACATGCACAAATACAGCCACACATACATTTTCCATAGACACTGACTTGTACTTTCCACTTTTACTTTCAGCAGAAAGGAAATAAAATATCCTGAGACCTTTTTAACATTGCTGTAAAAAATATTTTAGAAACCTGTAGGGCTGGTTACATGTTTTCCCAACTCTAAACAAGCATATGCTGTAACTATCTTGGATAAAGTCAATTGTTAAATTGTTACTAGATTGTTTTACATTTCCATGTTAAAAAAAAAAGTACGTCAACCTTGCTGTCTCTTGTTAATACAAGTCTTACTGGGATTGGTTATGGACTCTACAAACCATGAACAAAAAACGCTTTCCACTGTGTAACACACACATTCATAGAGCATGAAAGCAAACAAAGAGAAGTGCACATCTATGCATGGGTACACAGTTACAAAAGTACATAGTCAATGTTGTTACAAAAGGTAACTATACTAACAAATACCTCCTTTCATGAAAACAAACAACAATTGCCATATTGTTCACAAAAAACTATGTATGATATGTTTCCATGGCTGTTTCTATCTGGCTGCTCGGAAGAAGACTCGAGCATCACAATTAGGCCATGCCAGTGGATGTGCTCATTTTATACTACCACTGTGGATCACAGCCAAGGACACTCTTGTTTTAAATTGCTATACAAGGGAATTTAGACCATAAAGAATTAATCAGATTTTTAGCTAAATGGGATTATAAAGAACAGCACAGGTCGGCTGAGCTGTAATTTATGTGGCTAAAACACTGACCAGCTCAAGACATTATTATGCCCGTACTTGAGGTGTTTATACCCTAGATTGGAGCACATTAAAAAAGCCATTAATTGTAAATTAAATGGGCCTCAAGTATATTGTGGTGTAAATTACAAGTAATCTATATTGAAATATATAAAAATAGCTTGGCCTACTTTTATTTTATAGAGCCTGAAATAGTGCCTTTTGTCTGTCTTTGCTGCTACTATTCTTTGGAGACAGACTTTATATTATTAATGCAAAACAGAATACATATCTCACTCTTAACTTCAGAATAACAATATAGAAGTTACTCTGCTTACAGTTAGAACCGTAAGTACTTCTAACATAGTCTAATAATCACAATAAGCCTAAATTATAAATAGAACTTCAACTGAGTTAAAAAAACACTTGGTCTAGTAGCTCAATTGCACTTAAAAAACACAAAAAAAAGGTATAGAATATTATACATGGTAAATGGTAATGCATTTATATAGCGCATTTTTTTCGGGCACCCAAAGCGCTTTACATCATGCTTCCACTCACACCTGGGGCAGACAGAGATGGAGGCTGCCATACAAACGGCGCTCAACCTCCTCCGACCACCACCAAACACACCTCTACAGTCACACACATTCATACACCAGTGCTACAGACACTGGAGGTCCAAGGACACAACGACAGTATGAACTGTGGGGCAAGCGGGAATCGAACCTACTACCTACTACCTTCCGGTTTAAGGACGGCCGCTCTACCACTGAGCTACTGCCGCCCCATACAAGTAAGTACATATACTTACCTGTATAATGCAAAACAATATGACTAAATAGAATAGAAAAGATTAATATAGAATAAACAAGATTACATAAAGCTGGAAAAATGGTCAAAAAGCAAAAATTATCATAATTAATAATTGAGCAAATTCTAAACAGTTGTCTAGTATTTTGGCAACTAAAACATTTTGCTACACAAAACGTGTTGCTGCTGGCCTCTGGCTGTTTTAAATGAACCACTTAGCCTACCCCTTTTTATTGACCATTAAGCAGAGAATGCAGAGAAGCCAAACAACTCCCAAGTCCACAGTGACCTCTATTGAACATTAGAGCAGTGGTTCTCAAACTGTGGTACAAGTATCACTGGTGGTAGTAGACTTTCTTGAGTGGTACACAGAGAGTTTCTGAGATTTTTTTTAAAGCCAGATATTTAAAAATATAATAATAAAATTTAAATAAAATTCATAAAACTATTAAACTGACCCCATGTAAATTATATGTAGTTTACTGTGCCTCCACTTTTAGATGAAGCTTACTGGAACTGCACTCCACGTCCAGTGATATAACACAGAGGAATGGGAAATGAGAAGTTAATAAATATCAGTCAATCAATCAATTAATCAAACAAACACAAAAAGCACGGCGAACCTGTTACTTTAGTATTATGGGCGGCTACGTGTGTGCTGTTCGTGGCAGCCCCGCAGACAACAACAGGAAACATGAGGCTGTAGTTAGCCGCTGTTAGCCGCTGCTGTCTGGAGGCTGTCCTCACCGGAATAACTGGAGTCAGGTAACCACTCGCGGCCACAGAGAGCACAGCACTCCCAGCACATGGACTCGTACACGAAGGCAGCCGGCAGAAGAACGTTTCCCAACGTTTTCACAGCGTTGCTCCGAATGCCGCCATTTACTATTTGAAGTTAAAGTTTATTGCGCCATTAAAAAAGTTTCAGTAGGAGTTAGCAAGCTAGGTGTTGCCCGCTGTTCACGTGACGAGCCGCGCTTTGGGAGTCAGGTCAGTGCAAGAAGATACTCAGGTGTTGTTTTTACCTCCACAAGAGATACGAGGATTTGCATCTTTGTGGTATTTTCCCCGGTTTAATATTTTTAAACTCGTGAAATTATTTCCCTTTCTTCCCATAGTTTGTTGGAATTACCACATCAAGTGGACAACTTTGAACAGGTAAGGCTCCTTCTCTAGCGTCTATGGTAAGGCTATCTTATTCTACAAATTTCTTCTAGTCTATATTTTTATGGATTTAAAACACAACTTTACACAGTTTGATACTGAGCCAGTTGGAAGTGAGCCCAGTCAGAGCTATTGACCTGTCTGATCTCTGTTAAGCTGTACAAACAAAAGTTGCTCGTTAAAAATCATTTAGAAATTTGAATGTATTTAAACCTAAATCATGTAAAACTTTCATTTATTTTTAATGTGCCTTTATTTTAGGTAGCCCTATTGTAGTTTTACTTTGAGTTCATTGAATGTGCTGGGCCCATGTATTTGCTTTCAAAATAGCTGTTGTTGCAGTGTGTGTGCATTATGCATAATAAGGCCAAAAGCGTGCAAGGCATAAACCACACTTTTATGATGTGGCAGTTTAGATAGTGGGTCTGTCTTTTGACACTTCAGCTGCTGTGTTTTGCTGCACATTTCCACCAACGTACACAAAAACAAAACAAACTTTACTCACCCCACCAGCCGCTAGTCTTAACCACAAGTTTGTTTTCAGGCTGTCATATTTCTGACTCTTTTGAGTAGCACACACACACATCTGGTTCATCACTTTTTATCGCTTTGGCCAAGAAAAAAAAGCATTCCAACTTATATCTAAATTCAAAAAGTACTGCTTAGCATGCATGTAAAGATACTGATTAACAAGTTGCCATCCCAGCAGGAACTCCTGACAGGGCTGTTCTGCTGCCGGGCGGAAGAACTGAGGGCTTAAGCCCATGATATCCTCAGGGTATTGCTCACTTAACTTTCTTGAAGGACTGCAGCAAGCATATTTATGGTTTAATTTTTTAAAAGAGAAGTAACTTAAGATGCATAAAACGTATCAAAATAAGCAACCTAAAAAGCAAGCTGATTACACCAATATGGACTAAATTATAAAAAGATTAAAGCAAAAGCATCTGGACTTAACCTTTTCTTCAAGGTAAACTTGATGACTAAGAACCTCCACAGACACAGGCTAAATGAATGAATTTTTTTAAAGAGTTCTAATATTTAGAAATTGTATTTTAGATTACATCATTACTGCAAACTGAAGTAAGTGATAATGTCAATTCTGTATATTACTGGAAAGCAGCTAGAAAGCGTTTTTGATTTTACTTTGTAGAAATCCTACAGTGGGCTTCAGTGCAATTGTCTGTTAAAGACAGATAAAAGAGTAAGAATACTGTGACGAACTGTGGGGTCGGCAGCTCCACCAATTGACTCCAGTTTTATCTTTTACATCGCTTTGAATGAAGCAAGTGGAGACAAAAGACAAACGGAGAATGATGAAATCCACCACTTTCTTGGTAAGTGGGTGAGGGATGAATTTTCAGCAAGAGGGGAATTCTTCACTGCCAAATTGCCCTCCAGCGTATCTGCTCATTTCTTTGCACCACTGCTTTTTCAGTTTTGGTCTAAATGGATTTCCACATTTGTTTTACACTCGGAGACCCCGAAACTCCATTGTGACTCGTACATTTGTTTCAGATTTTCCTAAGTTGATTGTTTGATGTATTCCCTCTTAAATGACAGGTACTTCACTGCACTGGTACATGTGTATCTTCTAAGTAAAGTCAAACAACAGATTAGCATTCTAGTAATTCTTGTTCCTGTCTATGTTTAGCCGTAGTTTTCTGTTGCAGCATGTTTTAAGTAGTAAATTTCTTCTCAGTGCGCTCATCAAACGTGTCTGCATTATGTCACTGTGCCAGGCGTACCGTAGCTGCCAGCCACTCCCAAACATTCATGTTGATGTTGTCCTCGTTTGCATGTCTTAAAAAAAAAAATTATATATATATTTTTTAATCATCACAAAAGACCATGTTTAAATAAAAAAAAAAAAACATTATCCTTGTGGGCTCGGGTTTGTGGTAATTCTTTTCATTTGTGATAATCTGTTGACTTAAAATGTCAGAACAGTGGTTGAGATGGAGATGAGATAAAAACCTATACTTCTGCCACCCACATGCTCTGGATTTGACACAACAATGTGATACGAGCAATAATGCGGGTAATGTCTTATCAGAACCATATTTACAAAACATTCATTTTCATTCAACAGTCATTTCTTTGGGGAGCAGCAGACCATTTTTGTGTCATGCTATTAGTTGACTTAGAATATTAGTACAAAGAAAGCTATTGTTTTCAAAAAGAAGTGTTACCGGAAGGCGCGTGATATGGGCTCTCCCTAATAGAGAAATGTGAAGTTTGTTCCAAAATTGATCAAGGTGCAGACATTCTATATCATTCCATAATACAATCGTCCACCTTAAGTAAAAGTTAGATTTTAAAAAAGCTGGAGAGGTTTATTGAGCTCATGCAAATATGGTTCTGTTAAGAGCTGAGAGGGTACAGTCCCACAGCCGCCCCCATCATCATTTGAGAGACACTTTTTAATGTAGATTGAGGATGAGTGCAAATTTGGAACTTGATAAGCTTTGCATGCCATGTACCAAATCAATTTACCACAGCAAGCCATCAAAAATATCAAGCAGAACTAAGCCTGCATTTATTGTTGTGATGAAATGTATTTGAGTTTGGAGCAAAAGAGAGAGGGGTAAAAGAGCCGCCACATTTTAGCGATACCAGCAGCCTGTCTAATCCTTGCTAGTAAATTTTGTTGTCTAATAGTGCTGTTGCTTTTCTGCCAATCCATGATTAATTTGCAAAATGCGCACTTGTAGCTGAATTGAGCAAAATGCCAGCAAAAGGTTTACGTTATACACTGCTGGCACGGAGACATGTTTGCGGCTGTGGTTTTGTTCTGAGCTTTGGCTGAATCGAAATGCTCTATGGATTTGGAGTATCGTTATTGGGTTTTTGCCAGTAGATGCTCAAATGTAAGTCACAAATGATGCTCAGTGCATGCTTGTTGTGATAATAGGCTCTGGTGTCACACTACATCTGTCAAACCTCTCAGTTCAAGGATGTGTCTGAGGAGTACAAATCCTTATTCGGAAGCCTTTCCTTGCCACAATGTTGTCTCCATTTAAACAATGGAGTTTGATATTGACTTTAACCTTGGTTGTACAAGGATATTTTTTTGTGTAATAATATTCTGTATATTGACTGGTTAGCCGTGCATCATGGCTACTGCTATCTAAGTCTTTTCAGGAAAGTGTTTGTAATACCATCAGGTTTTGTTTGGCTTCTACAAACCGCTCCAAATTTAATCAGTGTTGTCACCACTTCCAAAGCTGATAGACACAACTGATAGTCAGAACTATGCAATTAAAAGTCATTCATTTTGCAGCAAGACTTTTTTTTTTGTCATTGGTTAAAAAGTCTTTCCTTTTTGTGTAGCTGTGGAATTGCTCCTGCAGAGTACCTATGCTGTTTTCTGATAATGGAGATAATCCCAGAAGTAATGATTTAGCTGATACTATTTCTTGGGTGGACCAACTTGTTAAAATTAAAGGCAAATCATTCTGTGTCGGAGTTCTTTAACAAATGAACACAACAGCAAATCAGCCATGTTATTATTTTAGCACTAGGTGGATAGAAGGAAAGCTAAAAGACAATCAAGTGTTTAAAGGGGCGGCAGTGGCTCAGTGGTAGAGCGGTCGTCTTTCAACCGGAAGGTAGGCGGTTCGATTCCCGCTCTCCCCACAGTTCATACTGTTGTTGTGTCCTTGGGCAAGACACTTAACCCTCCTTGCCTCCAGTGACACAGCACTGGTGTATGAATGTGTGTGCTTGAATGGTGTGAGAAAACAACAAAAAACAACGGATGGAAATTAGCCTACGGCTACAAGCTGGCATGTTTACATTCATGTGGTTGTGTCTCATGTGTGTACATGCACTGTCCCAATCAAATAAATAAATTAATAATAAAGATGTCCAGTGAAATAAACTCACCAAAGATATGTAAAATCTCTGTTACTTATTGTTTAAAAACTGTTAGCTAGAAGTTCTTAGCTGCTAAATATTTAACTGTTTTCATTAACCTCTTTAAGCAACTTGAGCTTTATCCAGGTCCCCTCATGAAAAACATTTGTCCTTTTTTAGGGAGCATGATTTCTAGTGAACATTATTTATTGCGTTAAAGTTTAACCATTGGAGAAACTGGTTTGGATTTGTTAGTGTCACGCTTCTTTGAAAGTATTTGTTTGTGCCTTGTGATCAGGACGAGGACAAGTGAACTTCTCTTAATATAACATTAAACCATTTGTGTTGATGCAGTCTTTATAGCCATTAGCTAAAGAGCCAAAGGACTTAGGATTGAGTATTGACTCTAAATTTGTTACTGCTGGACTGGAATGTCAGTTTGTTTGTTTAATGAGAAAAAGAGGAAGTTAAACATTAGAACGTCTCGCTAGGTATTTACAACGTGAATGCAAATCCTTGCAGCACTTCTCTGGAAATGCAGAGAGAAGCTACAATAACTTAATGTGTTGAGAGGGAACCATTGTGTGAATAGCTTAACTGTAAAGATGCGCTGTGCTGCTCAGTGGCAGTTGAACTTTGATGCGAGCAGCAGTCTGTTGTAGTGTTGTCAAAAATATCGATATTTCGATAAATATCGATACTGAAATATCTCAAACGATACGATACTCATTTCCCGACGTTTCGATACCAAGTATCGATACCAAGTATCGATATTGAGTTATTTTTTTTATTACTTGCACTATTGGTTTCTGAATGTATGACAATCTGAGAGGCCTGGACAGAGAGGGAATGTTTATTTTAATCAGAAAATACAGCTCCGTGTCAGTGTCGAAGCTGAACAACAGCCCTTTATCCTCTAGTCCCGGCTGCTTTGATAATCAGAGAATGAATTCAGAACTGAACCTGGACTGGACAGTTTTCATCTCAGGATTAAAAAGACTCTAGCTCGGAGGAAAGTAAGGACGTCTAATGTGGTGAGTTGTACATTTGTCTGTCAACTTCTGTTAAGTATTGACTCGTTTGTTGCATTTGACCTCATTTACAAACAACGTGAGTAATTAGCTCACGTAATTTGCGTTCATTTGAATCCAACATATGTTCATTTGGGTGATTAAAACAGAAAAGGTGTGAAAGGAGGGTTTGGAGATGAGTGACACATGTTAAGTCTTCCTTAGGTTGTGTCAGTTTCTGTGTGAATCCTAAATCCTGTTACAGAACTAATCATAAGCATATTAATTAAAATGTCCCCACATGGGAAAATACAGGAAATAAATATTTCTATTCTAAATTTTGAAAATGTTTAAAGATGAACCTGCTAATTAAACAATAACAGTTAATTATTGGCAACAGCTAATGCTAAAGAAATGCTCAGTGCTTTTTTCCTTGTTCTTGTTGTTTTCAGAGGAATGACATTATCATTCCTCTGAAATCAATTCAATTTCAGAGATCAATTATGACAGGCATCTTTGTCATATTTGTTTAACAAATTTGTTTTGGCTTGAAATTATGATTTTGTATTTTAAATGTTCTCACACATGTATGAAGGAGTAGTAGGCATTATATGCAGGATTCCAGGCTGTTGTCAATAAACCACCAGGTCCTGAGCTTTAGCCTCTTTTGATTTAGTAGTACTTTCTTTTGTCTGTGAGCTGTGTTTTGTGAAAGCTAAACACTCAAACATCCTCTCATGTAAACAAAGGATAAAATACAGAAAACAGTGGATTATCAACATTCATCTCCATATTGTTTAAGAGGCTGTAGCTGTGGAATAAATGAGACTTTACTTTAAAGAATTATATTCAAACACATATCCTTTTATTTAAAAATTTCCGGACCCTCACGATGAGGAAAGTTAACTAAGGTCCAAGCGACCTTGGCTAATTCTATATTTATCTTTAAATAAAAAATTTAAAAATAATAATATTGTGACAGTTGTTTTCCCTTTGGTATCGAAAATGGTATCGAATATCGATATTTTTGAAGGTATCGTATCGAAGTTAGAAATTCCAGTATCGTGACAACACTAGTCTGTTGTGTGAGATGATGTGTGTAACTATTACTGAGCTATGAGGCCACTACAGCACACTGGCCTACAGGCTTTTGATTCCATGACAATAGTGAAAATGAGCCGAGACCGGATTACACCAGTCCTGAATTCCTCTTCAAACCTGTTTGAATACTAATGCTGCGCACACAGACAAATCGCCAGAGCGAGACAATACTTGTTGTACCAACTGTGTGCACAGAGAATTTATAACTCTGAAGTATGTATATGGTCTCCATGTGTATTCAGAGGTAAAATCATTAGGAGATCCCACAGTATCAGTGTGGTAAAGTATTATAATTGGCACGCTTGAATGAAAATAGACCTCATTCATTTTGCATAATTCTTAACTTTGATGTTAAATAAATTGCTTTTAAAACCCCATTCCAGCTCACCTGCTTTGTTGTACTGTAATCCATTTCTCAGTGGGAATTACACTTCTCCATTAGTGTTGTTCAGCCTGTCCCTGATGTGCCGGGGTGGCATGAGGAGTAACCTGCCACCAGCAGTTTCATTTCAGACACATGCTGACAGTGGACTGGAAAGGAGAGCCACGTTTGGTCAAAAATAGTCAGGCTGTTTTGGAGGTTGACTACTAAATTGTTAACATCAACAGAAAACCAACCTTGAATAATTCATGATCAGTGGCCAAATTCTGCAAAAATATCCTTCTGCTACAAAACCTAAATTGCGATTCTTTTTGTTCAAATTGTACAAATTACTTATTTAGCATTATGTCAATGACGGAGAGGGTTGTCCAGTGTTGTACGCAACCTAAAATGGCTGTGGCACAAACTGCAGTAGCACTTTTTTACTGTTCCATGCTGGATTAGATAAGATCTCTGTGCATGTGCCTGCATGTAAGATACTGACAAAATGGAGACAATGGCACATAAAGGACGGCGTCTCGGTGAGAACTGGCTTTGTTGAAGAAGCTGCGGTTGGATGTTTGTTGTGTCACAGCCCCAAGTGTCTTGTCAGGACTTGTCAGAACAGGTGTCTGACTCTGATCTCCCTTTTCACCGCTCCACCATTTCCTACCACTTTTAACACTGTTACTTGTTGCAAGATTTTTAAAAGAAAAATGGATCTGTACCCTTTCTCCATCAGTTTTCTCTTTGACTATTCATACATTTTCTCACTTTTCAGAGCTTCCTTGCTGCTTCCTCAAGCTTGTCAGTTTCCTGGCAGAAAAGGCATGCTGTGAGGGCTATCTTTTCTTTGTCTGGACATGTTTAAACTCGGGCAGATATGTCCTCTCTGAGCTTTTTTTTTTTTTTTTTTTTTGCCTTTTCCATTTCTCAGTTTTCAGACTGTTTAAAGACAACAGTAATTGCCCATTTTTGGTCCCATCTGGTGTGGTGTCATTGTGTCAATTATTTTACTGCCACAGACCGGGTTGGTTTTTACGTTTCTATATCTAGCCTTCTACCTGAAGGAACAAAAAAGCTGGCACCAAATAGAATACACACATGTGACTGCAATCGTCTTGTGCCTGTGGTGTTGCAAGTTGTTCCTAAGGGTGGCTTGCGGTCTGGTCTTATTGTCATTTTAATTTTAGAATCAGGTGAAACGTCTGTGCTCATGTTTTTTTTCATCTTTTGTGTCCAAGGCCTTACAGACAAGACTGTAATGACCTTTACTTTGTATTACAAGTCAATGTGTCCTTAGTTTCAATGTCTTGTTTTTGTTTTAAAGCTCAAACTACCGTGTAATCTTGTCTCATTCAGCGTGCCATACCAAACCTGGTGTTTCCTCTTGTCCTCCTTAGTCAAACTCACTAAGGCCTCACAGTAATGCCTGGTATCACTGTCTGCGCCCTGATAAAGCTGTAGATAGCAGAGGTCATGGATGTTAAAGCGTAAAGCCAATGCGATTACGCCAGCTTGTTTTTATAGTCAGAAGGCTGATGATAACAGACAAGTCTCCAGCTTTGAAGTCATGACATGCATAAGGTTAATGAACACATAGTTTTCTGTCCAAAATGTACTCTGTCTCAAACTCTCACTTAAAACCTGCTCTTGTTTTGCCCATAACCCATAACTTGTTGGCCTTTGTTCAAGACTTGCATTTCTAGCACATATGCAATTCCAATTCTTAGTAAAGCTGGAACATTTGTTTGCATCACTGCACATACTGTTTTTTTAATTACATCAAAACCAGTTTACTGTTACCAGAGCGTGTAGGTCCTAATTTGATGATGAAATTTAACTGATGGACGGTTAAAAAATGATTCCTCCTTAAATTTTTTAGAAACAAATCAATAATGTCAAGGGCAGTTTCTTTTAACTTCGATCCATTGCTAAACTAAAACCATTTTTAACATATTGGAATCTTGAAACCATTATCAGGGCTTTTAATACAACCAGATTGGACTATTACAACTCACTATATATGGGACTTCCAAACACTGTTCTTAATAAACTCCAGTTAGTCCAAAATGCAGTAGCCAGGTTTTTAACAGGCACCAAAAAGAGAAACACATTACTCCTGTTTTAGCACAATTTCACTGGCTCCCAATCAAATTCAAGATTGATTTAATCACTTAATGGCTCTGCCCCACAATATATCACTGATCTGTAAACGCCCTACTCTGCCACTTGGTCCCTTAGGTCTTCCACCCAGCATTTATTAACAATTCCCCCATCTCACCTCAAAACAAAAGGAGATTGTGCATTCTCAGTCATTGCCTCTGAACTCTGGAACATCCTCCCACTCCATATTAAATGCTCCTCGTCAACTGATGAGTTTAAAACACATCTTTTTACCCTGGCTTTTAGATTGAATTGAATTCACCTTTTTTATTCTATGGATTATGGGTTTTATCTTTATCTTTGTTTTACTTTATTATTATTATGTATTTATTGTTTAAGTGTGCCTTTTCCTTTTTTATTTATATACAAATATATCTTTTTTTAAATTAACTTGTTTACAGATTTAAAGGATAATCCTGGAATTAATATTTGTCATTGAGCTACAATGACTCATGCCAGCTCTAGTAGCATGTTATTCTCTAGTTTCACCCTGTTTATGGATGCTCTGAACGGCCATGCTAATCTTAGGAGTCCCATTTGAGTGGATGACAAGGTTTTTAAAGGCTTCACTACGCTGTCACTTCTCATCTGCCTCTCTGCTTAATGACCGGCATAATAACCAGCTTAATAGTTTAAACGTGTGAAGCAGATGGAGATTTTTGACAAAGCTAGTGGATCACTGGCTAGCCCATATACTGGGACAACTCAGAGCAATATACAGGTGGAGATATACACTACATCATCTGGAGGTATATTAACCACCTGTGGATCTGGCTGAGGAGATAATGGCTGCACAAATTGTGTGTTGACAGGTTGGAGGATACTGTATGTCAGCAGCTAGGCTATTTTATGATGCTACTTGCCAAGTGTAAAAAAAGTAGTAGGCTGACCAACTTGCTGTCTATCAGCGTTTTGCTGAGTTGTTCCTTGTGACTGGATCAAACAAAAGAACATTTCAGTAATACAATAGTTATTAGCATCATAGAAAGTGTGTTAGATACTATGTTAGTTTGTTTCTTTTGCTTCTATTGCATAAAATAGTTTCATGTAAAGGTGACATTTTTGAAAAGAGTAACAAAAATTTGGGAAAAAGCTTGAGCCATAACAAAAATGTTTCTGGATCCGCCCAAATGGTGATCAGATGTACAGGACTAGGTGTGTGTTGTGTGTTTAAGTGTTCCTTGACCAGAGCAGCATACTGTTGGCAGAGCCAAATGTCTACCTCCTTCTCAACAGAGCTTCTATTGTGCTGTAATATATTTGGGGGGTTCCACAACTGGTTAGTCCCTCAATATATTACAGAATTATTCAATATTAGGCCGAATGTTGGGTTTATACAAGTAGTGGTCTCCTGGAAGTGAATGTGTTCCAACAAGTTGAAAAAGGCTTGTATATGATTCTGAGCTAACCACTTTATGTAAAGTTGAGAAAATGGGAATAGTCTATTAAATAAGTCTATCAACTGAACTCCATTCCCTGTTGCAGGATTCTCTTTCACATTCCTTTGCAGTGATGCCTTTGATGCCCCCAGGTGTATACGTGTCGAGCTGTGATCATTGTGCATCTCATTGTAACTGCCTTCAGAAGTAGGTAGGTAGATGATCTGTTTGCTGCTTTGAAGTGCTCACTGTATTTGAGCGTCTCATTGTTGTCAGGCCGTCATGCTGGTGAACTCAAGTGGCGATAATTGAAGAATCTGTTAGGTCTGTGACAAGGCAACAGAATTTTTTTAACAGATGCCTAACATGTGTCAAAGGGACATTACTAGACAGTTCTATCAACAACATGCCTAACCTAAAACATTCAAATTGAATGATTTGCTTTTGAGTGTCCTGCATTTTACCCCTATTATGGAGCCAAAACCTCACAAATGATGGTGTAAAACAGATTTACGCCTCCATATTGTAATAAATACCAGCCACGCATACACACATACGCGTGCACACACACACACACACACGTGGATTGTGGTGGAATGCAGTGTTTTCATTCCTCGACCTGAACTGTCAGTCAGAGGAACTTGGCTGTGTGCTGTTGAAACACCAAGCTACACAAAATCCACCATACACCCACCCACTCGCACAAATACACACACACACACACACACACACAAATACACACACACACACACACAACTACACACTTCCCCAGTGTGTCAGATTTATTTCCATCTGGATAAGCAGGATATCCATCTCCAATAATGCAATTTCTGTAAAGTCTGTAAAGCAACTAAAAATCAATAGCTGGTGAAAAAGCACTTTACAACAATTCTCCCAGTTATTCCTTAGGCTCTGGAGTGATTGCCTCTTTCAGTGGCAGGCCTCTGATTGAAGTTCTATCTAGGAATTTGTTTTACAGTCAGTTGGGTATCTGTTTGAGCCGGGACCTTCCTGAGCGATGGCCAGTGACGACAATAAGGGATGTGTGAGTTCAGAGATCAGGGTCGTTGTGATTGCACTTTCTGTCTCGAATCGTCTGGAGGACGGCTGTGTTTGTCCCTTTCCTGTTCCAAAACATATGAAAGGAAACAGGTTTTCAAGTCCGTGGCCTTTGATTGGTCCCTCCAAAATCTTGCAATACTTGGCCATTGTACACATTTACGGATATTTTTCTGAGATAATATGCCTGTATCTCTGTTTTGGCTCCTTATTTATATTCATAACTAAGTCATACCAAAGCGTATATTATTAAAACGGTAAGCTATGGTGTATATAGAGTGTAGAAAAGCAAATGGGATATTTTTCTTAACATAGGTACTTTTGAACGTGACTCGGCATCACAACGAATGTTTTTATCCTGTACTTATTGTTGCCGCAGTATGGCCTGGCATATTGTGTACTTGTAGCTTTGGCCCTAATGTTCCATGTTATTTGACAGTCTCTAGCAAATAATCTTTGGTCATATAATGTTAGAGATGAAAATTAATTGAACTTTTTTGTAATATGAGATTCTGACGGTATGATAACTTTGAGAAAAAAAATCATGGTTTGACGATATTGAAAAGCTATTATTGTCCAGTTAAACTAGGCATAAATATTTTTTGTTAAGTCATACAGTAGAATAATTATGTTGGTGCATCATTTTAAATTACTGCAGGGCTTTAGCTGTTGTTATTTGAGTCTCAGTTCACATCTGCAGAACAGCAGCAGCACTTTACGGCCATTAAAGACAGTGCAATCAGACAGTGCTTCACCAGAGATACGCAGCAGTTTATTTTTCTGCGACGGCGCTGCCAATAGAACTTTGGAACTGAAGTCACTGCGCAATGCATTGTGGATCACCAGCATTGTTTTTTGAGACCACTAACCAAAACAATAGCGATGCTGCTATTTATCTGCATCATGCTCAAAGGTAGCGCAAAAAAGGGCTGTACCCAGACGGACTACTGCCAGATGAAAGGAGACTGTTCCTCAAAAAAAAAACATAGCGCATCGGAAATGTCAACCCTGTATGATAACCACAAGTATGGAAGAGATTCTGGCCAATTTACTTCCAGTAACGTTTCTCTGACACATTTTTTTATCATATCTGCGGAGTCAGCGTTTACACCACCAATCAGTTCTGCACTTAAAAATTTACAAATGGCTGGGTACACGATTTGGAAATTTTTAAGCCTCCAAATTGTGAATATGTTGTCATTTGTACAAAAGTAAGTTTGCCTTGCAAATTTAGACCCCTTTTTATAACCCTACTGTGACGGAGCACGTCCGACAGTGATCGCGGGCAGCGCGACGGCCTACACATTCACACACTTTCACGCATTTGTTCATTGTTTCACCAAATACAGAACATGCAGAGACTAAGTTACTTTTTATCTCTTCTGCCGTTTGTGTTATCACATGACTAGAGACATTAATTACCTTTTATGTATATTTCCCTTGTGTCTTATTGTGTTTATGTTATTCATTATGTGTATAAAGTAGATGCACTGTGAATGAATTGATGTCAGGGGACAATCAATGTTTTTTCTTTTATTTAGTATTTACAAAATACTGAGACCCAGTGGGAGTGGCAAAGGGGGATATAAGAGGGCCCAATTCAGACCTTGTGAGAAAGGACCAGTTACACTGAAGGTAACATGGCTAACATGGCAGACGTGGGTCCTGCTGAGATCATTTAAAGGGATTGTTGTACTCGTGTGGCATTTTGGAAGTGGCAGAATAAAACATCTATGGACACTCGATTTCTGACTACGCCAATGTATGTAAAGAACTCCGTAACACCTACCAATGTTGCTGTTGAATATCATCATATTGTAATGCCCTGTACTCACAGGCACGTAACAGCTGACTTGAGATCTTTAGTTTTATTAACAAGCTGCCAGTAACAAGCGCCGATACTTGGGCCCCCTTGCGTGGCTTCCAGGAAGAAAAAAACTATAAAACGACAGCCCGTTTTCAATCTTGTCGGTCGTGCGACCTGACATTGCACCCAATGACACAACAGGTTTGCCCCATTGCCAAAATTATTCATAAAGCTTCTCTATCGTATATTACGGCTGTAGCACTACTGTGGCCAAGGAAAATGGCGTCTCCATCCCATCAGCTACTACTCAGTTATTTTAATGTCACATTCCAACGCTCTATTCATGTCAAATCTGCCCAGATCACATTGTACCATTTTGAAATCTACACTTTACTATGATCGTCCCCCATTTCACAAGAAATGCAGAAAAACAGTGCAAAGAGCATTAGTGACTGGTTGTCTAACAGCATAATTGCATCATCACACAAAAACAAAATGTCACTAGGTGCATTCTTAATGACTCCTATCACCCCCTTCTTCCACACTGCATCTACCTGCAGCTATTAAGCAGCTCTTTACATGTTGTATGTTTAGGGTTTACTATTTACAGAGCAAGATAATGGCCCTTTAATCTGTTCCTAAAGAAATGCTGCTCTACCTCATTCTTAACATGATTACTCTTCCTCTCTTTCGTACCAGCCTTAAACTTGCAGTGTTGCTCATGAAAAGTAGATTTTTACCCAGACAGACTTGGTCAATAATTTAGCAATGGCTCCAACAAATGTTGACCTGTCACAATCTTGCTGACCTAAATAGTTTCTATGTGGCAGCACTGTTTTGCAAGTTTACTCTAACTAGATATTTTTTGATTGCATAAGCCTGTTTAACATCACCAGTGGCATTAGATTACCAATTCTTTACCATAGCCACAAGTATTAAATGGATGTGAGTGATCCTGTCATTTTAAAAACTTTTACCACATGATTCTGACTATAGTCCATACTCTCATGCCATAACATACAGGCTTAATTGCGCCCCACTACACAAATACACACTGTTGTATAAGCACTGGGGACAAATATACTTTTCTTTTTGTTTTGTTTTTTACCCTAGGGCAGAAAGAAATGTTTATTATGAAACTTTCGAAAATGTGGGAAATACTAAAATTGTCCTATAAGAATTTTAGCAGTTATTTTTTTCACTTATATTTACGCCTCCATGTTCAAAGCCTAGAGGTGTTTAATTAGATCAGCACATTAACAATAGGCTTGCAACAACCAATCTATTTGTAACCCACATACATCACCCCAAGCTATCTGATGGTATTGGCTCTGATATGAATCCACCCCTCATTTGCAAGAAAAAGCCAAAACAACCTTTTTGGTTGATGGAAAATCAAAACGGATCTTTTTCTGTGCAACAAGGAAACAATGTGCATACCAGTTCAGCATTAAAAAAAATAAAAAACATGCTTCTTCTTTTATCTGTGGCCATGCCTTCAGTCTGGACTAACTGACCATAGACTGAGTGGTAGGTCATACCTCTAAGGTCAACCAGCCAACTTGCTCAACTGGCAGAAGTTCATGTAGACCACAGATTGCTGCCTTTCCATCCAGAAAAGTGTCGACTTGAAGAAAGGGAGCCTTCAGTCTTCTCAGTCATGTGGGCTTGCAGGTAACAGGTGTTATAGGTGAGCTGCTGGTGTAATTAAATACTGCAGTGCTCGCAGCCACGCAGTGCTCGCAGCCATGTGGCACGCTGCTGTTTTTCCACTACCTCTCGCTGCTTCTGAAGAGGGATTGGTATAAATTGACAGACAAGGTGCAGTGAACAAGTGAATTCTTTTCAGATCCAAAGCACATTTGTGGGTTGCTTTGCTCTCAATCCCACCAGAGGAATGTGGGAGTTGTGTGAAATATCACAGTTATGGTGCAAAGAATCAAGTAAAAATTTCACATTAATAACACTGAACTGGTTTTAGATGGGGATGATGCCCAATAGATCTGTAATAAACATTATGGACATCAAATTGTTCTTTTGTTCACACTTGGATGTTGACTTTTGGCTTTTAGCAGGCATCTCAGTGGAAGCATTTTGTCCTTACCTTTTTTATTAACTTTCTCATTCTCAACCTTTTCTCCATCTCTTTTGTATCATGTCTAATTATTGAAGGCAATGTGTGTCTACAGGGAGCTCCTCAATACCTCCTCATCAAAGACTGTGTTTGCTTGTTTATCTCTGGCTGCTATTCTAGGCGCTCTCCTGGAGCCCTGATGAGACGCAAGCATCCACTCCCTGTGGAGGCTTGTACTGTAGGCTGTCACTGCACTTCCAGTCATTCAAAAGACTGCCAAATTCTCATTTTCTCTCATTGTCTTTTTCTGTTTGTGTTGTATAGTGTCCATTTCCTGCTTTTTCTTGAAATATAGTCATGTCGTCTTCCATCCCTTATATATTCAATATGCCTCCTGTGGCCTTGCTCCCCAGCCTACCCCTTGGGGGTGCTCAGGATTCCTTAAAGCTTCACTACCTAATTTTCTTTTTGTCGTCCCTGTCTCAGATTTTACTCACCCCCAAAAGAAGCCTAGGGACCCCTCCTGCTTCTCTTTTATAAAAAAAAAATAAAACTGGACCAATTTTACTTCCATAAAATACTAATACATTACACCAAACTGAAGTTTAGAGTTTAGCGTTATCTTAGCTGCAATGTCAAGGTGTCAAAGACATATTCAGTGCTGAAAATACACTATTTTTTTATCAGCAGTATTGAGTTTGGTTTTGCAAGCATGTGATTGGCCGAGGTTTTCCATTCCTGAGTAGAGAGGTTCTATTAAAATCCTAATAAGAAACAGTAGATGGCATTATAAAGCAGAAGAATTTTATTTTATTTTTTATTTTTTTCTTTATAAATGATTGCTTTTACAATATACTATGTGGGATATTTTCCCCAACTAGAAGAAAAAATATCAGTCTGTTTAAGATACCAGAAGATCAAAGTTCCTTATATTTATAACTCCATTAAAGATCAGCTGCAGTGGAAGAACAATGCTAATCTGTCTTATGAGGAGTAATAAAAAGCCTTTAGAGCAGTGATTAAACTACAAATTAAAGTGGAGTTACAGTAATTTCTCCGGGGTCAGTAGGATTTTTTTTTTTTTTTTTTAATCCCGATAATTACTCAAAGTCTGAGTACCCCCAGTGGTTACGTACCACAGTTTGAGAACCACCACTCTAGAGAGTGTAGGTGTTTGTATACCAATGGTTTTGTTCTAATGAGCAGGTGATTGAGTTGATTCTCTTTAAAATATTTGTGTGCATTTTTCTGATAATCTGTGCAAGGGACACAAGGTCCATCAACATAGCATTCGATACTATAAAGTAAAATATCCTCTGCTGTGGGATCTAGATTATTCTATGGAGCCTTTGTGTCATTGTTTCTGTTGTTGAAAACTGCTTGTTCACTAAACAAGACAAAGTGCTGGGTTTGCACATATACAAAAGTGTAAAGAGTTGTTTGTTCGACCTCATTGCACACAGTGCCCCATTTTGGCAGAAGAGATTACAATGCTTTGTTTTCCATTAACAGTTTGATATTTGTAGGATAATCTCAACTAAGATGAGGTGACAACATGGATATAATAATAGACAGATATTAGAAAAAGAAGTAATTGATTTGAAAATTGATGTGTCAGGCTTTTTTTAGACATTGTTGATTGTCACAGTATGACACTTTTAATTTGCTCAAGTAAAGACTCCAATTACTTAGGTTTCACACAACCCTCCTGCTCTAATGTTAATCAGAATCTTCGGCATTGTAGTTTACTTCTAAAGTGGCTGTGATGGCAAATATTTATTAGCTAAACCCACTCACAATAGAAGTGTATATATCATTTAAAAATAAGTTTTTCCTGGGATGTTTGTGAATTAAAAAGTAAGTGCTGCATTTGCGAGACATACTAATGATAAGAGTTTTTATTTTTGTAGCTTTGTTACTGTAGTCTGCGCTCTCTTTTTTACCTCCTTGCTTTAGCTCAAATATTGCTCCATTCAGTGTCAGCTGTTGGAGAAACTAAATATTGAAGATGCCTTCGGCTGCATCAGGATGGAAGCAAAACGTGTGTGTGTGAGAAGGCTAGTGGATTTGCCAGCAAAGACGAACACTACTTCAGACTTATGTCTAATTATATGCTGCACAAATAGGACATCCTGCCACTGATTTATCAGCTGCCTGTGCATCCTGCCAAGGAGTTTGGGGGTTTGCACAGAAATGCAGTTTGATATTTTACACTTTGGAGCCTGTGAATTTTTACTCTTGGAAAGTCCATAAAGTGAAAGTTGGGGACTTGAATCCACTGGACTTGTATTTCTTTTAACCTCTGATGTTTTACTTGCATCACAGTTGCCAAGATGGATGAGGCGGAGAAGTACAAACAGCGTCTTGAGGCCATTGCAGTGAGTCCACACACACTAACACATATTTAAATGTGTATACAAGGCAAGCATAAAGAGACTAAGCAGTGCTCACTTGCTTGTCCATAGCTTCTAAATAATTTAACTAGTGTGCAATGTGGCGCGCCTGAGCCTCCCTTGAAAACAACACTGTGTTGCCATGGGGACAGCTGCTCAAAGTAGTATGGGATCTAGAGTATACCTGGTGTCTGTGATGAGAGTGTCCTTGTGACAGATGGCTGACCAGGTGTCCCTGTTTTACTTTTTCTCAGTGATGTTTTATTCAAGGACTTCTCTCCTGTTTATTCATTTACACACATCACTTAGACTAAATGTTTGAGTTTTTTTCTTTTTACAATTTTAAAGAGCAACTTAAAGTTCCCTTTTGTCTATAATGTTCTTGTTTCTTTTCTTGCTATTATTTCCAGGAAAAGCGGAGACTGCTGGAGGAGCAGGAAAGAGCCAAGAGAGAGATGGAGGATGAGAGGCTGAGACAACAGCAACTCAAGGTCTGGCTCAAATAGCATAAGGACCTTATTATTTGAACCAAAAGCAGCGTTTTTACTCTCAAAGCTAGATTCCTCTGCAACACTCTTATGTCTTTATTCAGACTAAGTCTTTTGGACACAAACACTTGAACTGGTTAACCTTTCACATTTCCTAGCTCTGTTGTAGTCTACAACAGGCTAAGAGGTAGGTCTTGATGACTCTCAGCAAGTGTTAACACACAGTCACAGAGCTGCTCTATTGTTTTCACTCTAGACAGACACTTCCAGACAGCCATTCTCACTTCCTACTTCACTGTGTTGCACTGCCCTAAGGCAAATTCCTCAAGATATGTGCAGTTTATGTAGCATGTGTTTGTGTGCTTACAGGTCTGCATACATAAACAGTAACTTGATGTTTTGCTAGGATTGCTAAGATTTTACTCTTAAAGTAAACTTGGATATTAGGATATGTTTAAGGAGCAGCTTATCCACTGCTTCTGACCTGAAGGAACATCAAGAGAGAGCTTTTAGCCAAACAGGAACAAAGCAGTGTTTGTTCTTTACTAGAATACAAAAAAGATGTGTTTAGTGACATTATATTTAAAAAGGTAGCTAGCCACGTTTGCCACATTTAGTAAACATGGAAAGCAAAGTATCTCCACAGACTTGAACTTAAATTTGAAGCTTGCAGACATAAACAATCTTTTCTAAGTAGGAGGAAGTATGGCTGCTGGGAGTGTCTCCATTTAGACTACATAGGGCATGTATGTTGATGGACATCGAACTTGTTTTGAGAATATGTACTCTAGCATAACAAATATGTACCCTAGCAAAAACATACCTTTTGCAGTTGCTATCAAATTTGCTCACACATGTAGTACTGCTCAAATAAATAGGGCACTTAGAAGGGTGGATGCTAACACTCAGTAAAAGCACTTGACTGAGGTTAAGAAGCTACAGCACAGCTGCCATACAACTAAGTCAACCGGCTTCATTTGTAGTATAAGTAGTTCTCATGAATAGGCCATAACAAATGCAATAATATGTTTGTGTGGGGGAAAGGTCTCATATTATCACTTTTACCCCATCACATTCTCTTTTGCACACTGGTGTTTGGCTGAAATATGGTCATTTACAGTGACCCTTACAATAACATGTGCACATTTTTAATTCAGTATATTTTAGCATTAGATTATTAATGTGTGTAAATTGTATCACTGTTCATTTCATTCCACGACTGGCCGTCTCTATCATTTGTCTGCATTGGTACTCAACTCATTCATGAATGAATGAATGCATTGGTACTGTGTGTGTGTATTTGATGCTACATGTTCTGCATAACACTATTTTCACCAATGCTGTTAGCACTTTGTTTCAGTTAAAGCAAACTTGAGTCCATATTTTCTTGTTCCTAATGGTCACCCTTGCTGAGTACCCTAACTGGTACTGCACTGTACCACAGAGAGAACCAAGCAGATAGCACCTGATCTTTAATCTCAAAAAGATGTAACTTTGTTGAAATGATGTTAGTCTTATGAATAAAAAAGTCAAATAAAATCTCTATCAGCTAGATATTGTAATGTAATGAAATCCCAAACTGACTATGTCCTCTACTTGATTTGATTTGTCTCATTTCAGAGGAAATCTCTCAGAGACCAGTGGCTAATGGACGCTCCTCCCTTGTCTCCTACATCCTTGGACGCCCCAGCACCCCGCTCTCCTCTGTGGGGAACTCAGGCCCAGGAGATAGAAAAGTGCATAAACAAGTATAGTATAAGTGTTTGTGTGTGACAGAGAGCAACAAAGGTAAAGCAATCGCCATTTGCTGCATTTTTTGGTTTCATATTGCCAATTTTATAAATGCAGTATTGTTCAAAATAATAGGAGGGACTAACCAGGATAATCCAGGTTTTTAGTATATTTTTTATTGCTAAATGGCAATTTATTTACTGCTATTATTTTGTGTATGTGAGTGAGTGAATTTTATTTATTTATTTATTTATTTTGCATTTTCTCATCCATTTCAAAAATATTGCTTAAATGTATTGTGTTTTTTTTTTTTTTAATGATCATCTCAGATTGGCGTCAGAGAATCTGGAGAAGCTAAAGGAAGAGATGGAAAATGGCCAAACTGTGAGGAACCTGAATATACACTCACACTTAGTGCCTGGTCACTGAAGAGAGTTCTAATGTGTCCAACATGCTTGCTCTAACAACTTTCATTAGACAGTTAATGTCTGCTGGTCTTGACCTTGAATAATGCATTTCCTCTGCTAATGTAGCTTTGATGTAGTGGCTCGTGTTTAAACTCAGGAGCCTTTTTGAATGTCATCAGCCCTTAGACAAAAACAATTCAGCCCTCAATATCCACTTGGGAATCATTGTTTCACCTTCACCCAAGCACAAGTACAACAATAGAGCTGTTCCCCAAGCTTTTAGTGTTTTTTATTATTATTTTTTGCATATTGAATGTTAGCTTTAGCTTAGAGCACTGTTTAAATGATCAAGACATTAACAATGTCAAAAATATATAATGTAAAATATTGTTTTGATATTACAGTCAGGAGCATTCTTGACATAATGCCATAGAATACTAGGGTTCAGAATAAATGTAGACTTTTTAAAGAAACGGCAAAATCCCTGAGATTTTTAGACAGGGCTTTCTTTTCCAAAAGCTTATGTAAATTATTTTTATTTTTTTGGAGTTGTTGGTGTTTTTCTCCGGTATATTGCTCTCCTTCTGTTAGCATTCTAGTTAATGTGAATTTATTCTTACAAATTTTCTTTGACCAACAGGACACAGTGAACACAGGAGAAATAGCAACAGGTGAAATTATTTAGTTTTTTATGTTAATGTTATTAAGTCATGCTATCTAGTCATATATTGACAATGTATGTATACAGTAATTGAGCCATTTGATTAGTTCACTCACTGCACAATACACTGGTAGCATGGGTGGATTTCCCGGGGGGGGGGGTCAGGACCCCTCCTTCTCAAGGGATGTATTTCTTCTTGATTGCACAACCATCAGCATTGTAATGGCACTTCCATTTCACATTACAGTATATGTGCATTATAAATGCAAACAATTTATACCCGAGACTAAAGGGCTATGACGCTCGATTATCTTGACGGCGCTAACACAAAGCTAACAAACAAATGTTCTGAGTCCTTCACGGAGATGGTGATTCTTGCGCTAATATTGAAAGGACACTTATTGGAACATGTGAGGATCTTAACCAAACAACTTAAAATGAAGTTCAAACAGCTGCAGAGAGTACAAGGGTACAGCTCCAGACACACAGTGTTCTCGTCATCAGCTCACTGCGGACACTACACTGAAGAACACACACTGTAAATGTCCGCACAACGAGGGGCTCCAGAATTGACACTAGGGTCCCTGGAGGATCAGGTGTGAAAGTTGGGGGGGTCTTTGTGCCCTGGTTACTTTAATATAACCAGGGCACACGGATACAATCGGCGCACGTTGCAGATCTCAGGGGATGTGTGAAAGTGGTTCTAGCTGCCACAGGCATGGATGTACGTGATTCAAGTAATCAAGGCATTTTTCTAATCAAAATACTTTATTTATTTGATCAATCATTTCAGCTCTAGTATGTTTACATATTTTAGACAAAATCTGAAAAGACAGTAAGAAAATGGGATTGTATTTCTGTAGCTATCATCAAATGCTTTGTTAGGAACCTTTAAACAGGTTCAGCTCTTATGAATCTTAATAAACTCTTAAAAGAAATTAAAGTGAAAAAAACATATTTTTATGTATAGGATGATGAAAAAAGGAGGAATAGAGGCAGGCAGATGAGGGACAGGCAAAGCAGAGTTTCAGGTGAGTGTGTTGACCTTGTTAGTGTTTTATTGGAACCTACTTCCAAGGTGAGATAAGAATAATAATAATTCATAATAAATAATAATTGATTAGATTTATATTGAGGCGAAAATAATTCCACACCCGCTGCCATTTTGGAAGCAAGCTATGCACATCATGTGCACAAGCTGTTGCCATAGCCACAGTTAAAGGAGCCGCGGCAAAAGCAGAAAGGCAGGAGAGTGACAAATATACAGTGCCTTGCGAAAGTATTCGGCCCCCTTAAACTTTGCGACCTTTTGTCACATTTCAGGCTTCAAACATAAAGATATGAAACTGTAATTTTTTGGGCAGGGCACTGTATTCAGCGCATATATGTCACTTGACAGCAGAATATTGTGAATACACAATAATATTGTTACCACACAATATCGGTAGGCTTGTATAGGTGCATTTGTCGATGTCAGTTAACCTCTTCAATATCAGCAAATATCAATGTTACGTTGATATATCGATGCATCTCTAATTAATACAAAGAAATGAAGTTACAGTAAGAAGAAGAACTGCATTATAGCATGTGATGCAGCTTAGATGTGAAACATTAGACACTACTGCTGTTGGTTTTGGATCAAATAAATGAGGAGCTGAGTGAGAGCAGACAGTCGGTTTCATATATAATAACTAATACATTACAGTTTAGGGTTATATTTTGTATTAGCTCTCGTGCTGTATTCTGGAGCTACACATAACTTGGTTTTGTAAAAATACAGTAACATAAACAATATTATTAATAATAATGGTGATAATAACAATAATATATAAATGTTTTATTTATTTTTTTATATTCCTGGATTTCTTTAGGTGTTGTTGGGCTATATTTATTTATCTACACCAGTCCTTATAACAGCTTCCCAATAGTCCTACATTTTTATTTTATGACCTACATTATGTCCCCCTCTGGAATGGCTTTGGGATTTTCTTTTATATATCCCCACCCACCCAAACAATGATGTAAGAGATTTGCCCCTGACTAGCGGTGCTGAGGCCTCTGATTATGATGAAAGTATGACTGATTGAATTTGCGTTTAACGTCTTTCAAATAACTGCTTGTTTTTTAATTATTACTAATACTGTTTCCTCTTTGTTTTGTTAAAGGTGAAGAAATAAAAAACAAAAGTCCCCAACTGGATAAAAGCAAGGTATTCCACACAAATGGTGCTAGAGACAAGGAAGAAGACAAAAGTCATGACACTTCACTGGATGTGCAGTTCACTACCAATGGACTAATTGAAGCTACAAAGTCTGGTCAGGTTGTTAATATTACTAATGATGATGAGGGGGAGGAGGAGGAAGGGACTGTGGTAATCAGAGCAGAGTGTGTGATCATCACAGACGAAGCAGATGATGTAGCAGAAGAAGAAGCCAAGGAAAACCATTGTACTGAGGAGGTTGATACTTTTAACTCGGAGGAACCTAAAGACATTGTTAATGTATCTGAGAAAACTGAGGAAAAGATTGATACTACTGATGAAGTTGGACTGGCGGAAAGTGGAGTAATAGAAAACGGCATTGAAGAAGAGAAGTTACAAGTCATTACAACTGTGCAACTACAATCCCCAGCTCAAGATGGCGCTGAAGTGGCTTCGCTGCCTGACTACACTGACACTCAGCCCTGTATTATAACATCACATGTAGAGGCTGAAACTGAAGAGGAAGATAAAATTGTGTCAAAACCCCAGGAAAATGTTACTGTGGTTTTCCAAGAGGTTCCTCTGTCTGAGCTACAGGATAAACAGAGCCCGGGGAAGAGGAGCCTCTTCTTTCTCAGGGTAAATCTCAAGAAACACAAAAAAAGCCAACAGCCACAAGTTGTGCCACTGAGAGAGAGACACAAAGCCCAAACAGAGATGACCAGGCAGACAAGACTAAGGCAGCCAAACATAAAACCTGCCAGTGTTGCTCTGTCATGTGAGCACGCTTTTCTTCTCAACTTGCCACTACCACTTCACTCTCTTGAGATCTCACTCGGTTGAATGCTATTGAATCCCTTTGAAATACTACAAACTAATCACCAACTGCCCTTACCTTGTTTTTATACATCTCTAAACTTCCTCTTCCAAATCACAATCTTTGAGACTTCCAGAGGAAGAGAACACGCTTCAGCATAAAGACAAACATTGACTGGTTTGGACTTGGTTGCATTTAAGTGCCTTTACTCTGGATCTGCACAGTTTGCACCAAAATCTGCTGTTTTCACAAGTTTTTATCAAGTTTGCAGATTAACATAAATCCTGGGTGATTAACCCAAAATGCTTAATATGGATATTATGTGGTATTTACATTTTTCATTAATTCAGGATTTGATCTCACAAATAAGTTACTATGTAATAATATTTTATTGATTTAAGTCTATGGACTAAAGCATTTTACTTTAGTTACCATGCGTATGTGTTCACATAATATACAGATTTAGTATTAAATGGCTTTTAAGGCTTTTGTAACTATTTTGACAATTTTTCTTTTTACCAAACCTGTTTTTAAGAGATGCTCAATGAGGCCTGAGCTCTGTGAATGTATATATACTGTATATCTAAAGCATAAATGACTGGTATGTCAGTTTTGAAATGAAATTATTCAAAAGATTAAACTGACATTGGTGCAACATTGACTGTCTGTTATTTAAATATTTGACTCTCCAAATCCCATCTTATTGATTTACTGAAAACACAGAACATTATTCATATGTAAAATTTACCATTTACACTCTCCAGTACTAGACACACTGATTTTGTACCTCAACATAGATCTTTGTGTTTTAGTACTATTATGTCATTGCAATTACATGCAACTCTAAATTTTCCCAAACATTTCCAAGTTCCTGAATCCACATGTGATGAATGGACTATGCCCTCTAGAATTTCATATATTGCGAAACTAGGTGTTCAGCGAAGCTACAAAACACCCAGGCACCCCAGTTCCAACCTCCAGTGTGCCTCCAGTACTTCATACGGTAAAACCTCAAAGCTGAATTCAGCAAATGCAACATGTTTCTTTCTAAATGCATGTTTCTCTTCCTTGGCTTGCTCAGTGTAAGCCACTCTGCTCCTCTCACATGTGAGGAACTGGTGCAGCCTCTAGGTCAACTGGACACTGGCCGCCTGGAAGGAAAGTGGGCTCTAATAGCCCGCAGTGTCAGCCATCAGTCTCACCTGGAGAAGTTCAAACAGCCAAAAAGTGGATCCATTAATTTTTCCAGCAACACAAGTGCAACTTGTGTCTCCTTTACTCGTGCAGCCCGCCTGGACCAGAAGTGCCACTATCATTATATTACCATGCTCCTGAATGGCAGCCACTTCACCTACGAAGGGACCCCTGCAAGCAACTTGACAGGTGACTTTGTCCAGACGTCCTGCAGCGATTGTTTGATAATGCGCTTTCAATTGGATTCGGGGAAGAGAACTCACTTCTACCTGTTCAGCCGGAGGAGAGAGGTGGAGCAAAATGAGATCCAGGAGTTCCAAGAGCAGGTGCGGTGTTTCCACATGCCTCCAGCCGTGGTCATGAACCCCACTGAAGACTTATGTCCAGAGGAGACAAGTCAAACACAGGACAAAGTACAAGGCTGAAATAAACATAACTTAAAGTAAAGCAAGTTTGTTGTTAAATAATCTGTCCATATGGCTTTGCCTTTTTCTTATCATGATTAAAAAATGCTGAAATCCCAATCTACTTTTTGTCTGCTGGATCTTTAGCATGAATCACACAATCTTTCATGATGCCACGTTAAATCATTGTCAGCATTGTCACATAGAGAGGGAAACTGAACTGCTGTAAAAGGTTAATTTTGAACTATGGAAGAAAGAGCCAGAATTCATTCAGTAAATTAGCTCAATCCTGCCAACCAATATAGGCCTATTACATATTTTTCACCTTTATATTTTATTGTAAATTGGTAAAAAAAACTTAACACAAAAGTCTGTTTAATTGATTTAGAAGTTCATTTTCACAGATAAGATAGAAACATGTGTCTCCGGTGTAAATAATGAAACGGCACATTATCAAATGCCATTTGACTAGAACTCACACAGACATCCTCGTCTTTAATAGACTGTAATAAATGTTGACGGCAGCAAAGAGACGTACGGTTGCTGCCTGCGTCTTTGTTGCATGTGTTTTCAAATTTCTTGCTCTAGAGTAAACTTTTACATGACGAGGACTTCCCTTGCAGAGCGGGTGGAAGAAGATGAGAAGCTAATGGAAGAGATGGAAAAGGCACAAGTTATGCTATAGTAACCTTTTACATGACAAGCACTACATACATGAATAAAATAATATTTCTGCACGTCTAATAAGGTTATTTAAGTACATTCTATTACAATCATGAGTGTATCTTTTTTTTACTATTGGGGCAAAGAACATTTATTGTGTTTACTATCCAAGCAGTTGAACAAAAACAGGGCGGAGCTGTTAAAATGGAGACCATCAATTTGTATTTCTACAAAGCAGGACACATGCAATAGATTTTTTGTGAATTACACCCAATATGATTGTAATTTTAATGTAAAGACACTGGCAGTGATGAAGCATCTGATTAAATCATCTTTAATAAAATATCATAATCTCTTCATAATGAGAGTATGACTGATTGCTTTTGCCTTCACATAACTTCATAATGTTTCTTAATTCTTACAAATGCTGTTTCCTTCTAATTCCCATTTGTTTTGTTAAAGATAAAGAAATTTTAAAAAGTCCCCAACTGGATACAAGCAAGGTATTCCACACAAATGGTGCTAGAGACAAGGAAGAAGACAAAAGTCATGATGCTTCACTGGATGTGCAGTTTACTACCAATGGACTAATTGAAGCTACAAAGTCTGGTCAGGTTGCTAATATTACTAATGACGATGAGGGGGAGGAGGAGGAAGGGACTGTGGTAATCAGAGCAGAGTGTGTGATCATCACAGACGAAGCAGATGATGTAGCAGAAGAAGAAACCACGGAAAACCATTGTACTGAGGAGAAGATTGATACTTTTAACTCGGAAAAACCTAAAGACACTGTTACTGTATCTGAGAAAACTACCAATGGAAATGGACTGTCGGAAAGTGGAGCAATAGAAAACGGCATTTAAGAAGAGAAGTTACAAGTGGAGGGGTGGAGCTGTCATCTGAGAACCACCTGGTGGTGAGTTGGATCTGATGGCGGGGGAGAAAGCTGAACAGACCCGGCAGGCCCAAACATACTGTGCGATTCTCCTCCTCTATTGCCGAAGCAGCCACTCCAAGCTGTGGCAGAAAAGTCTCTGGTGCTTGTCGTGGCCACAGAACCCGGTGGTGGACACCGGAAGTAAGGGATGCCGTCAAGCTGAAGAAGGAGACCTATCGAGCCTGGTTGGCTAGTGGGACTCCTGAGGCAGCCTCAGGAGGGGGAAGCAGTGCCCTACCAACTGTTTACAGTGGAGGTGGGAATCTGCTGACTTCAACTGAGGACATTGTTGGGTGGTGGAAGGAATACTTCAAGGATCGTCTTCCACTGAGGAAGCAGAGGCCGAGGTTGACATCTTCCATCACCCAAACTGAAGTCACTGAGATTGGGAAGCTCCTCAGTGGCAAGGCACCGGGGATGGATGAGATACGCCCTGAGTACCTCAAGTCTCTGGATGTTGTGGGACTGTCTTGGCTCTGCAAAATTGCGCGGCGGTTGGGGACAGTACCTGTGGACTGGCAAACCGGGGTGGTGGTCCCTCTTTTCATGAAGGGTGACTGAAGGGTGTGTTCCAACTACAGTGGGATAACACTCCTCACCCTCTCCGGGAAAGTCTATGCTAGTCTGTACTGTCTATACTGGAGAGGAGAATGTGGCCGATAGTTGAACCTCGGATTCAGGAGGAACAAAGCGGTTTTTGACCCTGTCGTGGAACACTGGATCAGCTCTATACCATCTCCAGGGTGCTGGAGGGTTTATGGGAGTTTGCCCAACCAGTCCACATGTCAATTGACTGTGTCCCTCGTGGCGCCCTGTGGGGGGTGCTCTGGGAGTATGGTTTGCTCAGGGCTGCCAGATCCCTGTACAACCAGAGCAGGAGCTTGATTCGCATTTCCGGCAGTAAGTCAGACCTGTTCCCGCTGCATGTTGGACTCCGGCAGGGCTGCCCTTTGTCACCGGTTCTGTTCATTATCTTTATGGACAGGATTTCTAAGCAAAGGCAGGGACCGGAGGGAGTCTTGTTTGGGGACCACAGGATCTCATCTCTGCTTTTTGCAGATGATGTTGCCCTGTTGGCTCCATCAAGCCAAAACCTTCAGTGTGCACTGGGATGGTATGCATTTACATTTTACATTTATTAATTTAGCTGACGCTATTAACCAAAGCAACTTACATGAAGCTTCAGTTCACCAGTGTTACAAATGGAACACCACTGGAGGCAAGGTGGGTTAAGTGTCTTGCCCTAGGACACAACCACAATATGAACTGTGGGGAGTGCGGGAATCGAACCCCAACCTTCCGGTTGAGGGACCGCTCTACCACTGAGCTGCTGTTTTTCACCTGTGGAGTTGATTAAAACAGCTGTTCCCAAAGAATCAGAACAGCTTGGACTATTTGGAATGGTATAGAATTTTGGATTCGCCCATAGACTGTTACAGTTTGCAAAGGGCATGAATAATTTTGGACATGCCACACACCACAAGAAAGGGACCCAAACGCAGACAACACAGTGCAAAAAGTTTCTTAAGAGAAGGTAAGTAAATAACCAAAGCAGCAGAGACCGAGGCCGTTCTTAGAGGAATACCAAGAGCCAGAGAAGGAGCCGACTGGAGCAGGCAGAGGCAGGAACAGGAAGCTGGCGGGCATAAGAACTGGAACAGAGGACAGAAAACAGCAGGTAAGAATCAACTGTAAATAAAAGCTGAGAAATATTTATTTCATCAACAATGCATCTTGTACATTGTCTTGTCATCTTCTGGAAGGTGCCTGTGTAAATTCCAATTAAGAAAAAACTTGCTGGTTGAATACAAATATACAAATAACTCAAAATTTTGTGACATAATTGCGACACAATTCTAATATGTTTGGCTCTATACACCACCACAATGGATTTGAAATGAAACAAACAAGATGTACTTTAACTGCAGACCTTTAGCTTTAATTTGAGGGTATTTACATCCAAATCAGGTGAACAGTGTAGGAATTACAACAGTTTGTATATGTGCCTCCCACATTTTAAGGGGCCAAAAGTAATGGGACAGATTAACATTCATAAATCAAACTTTCTTTTTTTAATAATTTGTTTGCAAATCCTTTGCAATCAATTACAGCTTGAAGTCTGGAACGCATAGACATCACCAGACGCTGGGTTTCATTCCTGGTGATGTTCTACAAAGCCTCTACTGCAACTGTCTTTAGTTCCTGCTTGTTCTTGGGGCATTTTCCCTTCAGTCTTGTGTTCAGCAAGTGAAATGCATGCTCAATCGGATACAGGTCAGGTAATTGACTTGGCCATTGCATAACATTCCAATTCCTTCCCTTAAAAAACTCTTTGGTTGTTGTTCGCAGGATGCTTCGGGTCATTGTCAATCTGCACTGTAAAGCACTATCCAATGAGTTCTGAAGCATTTGGCTGAAAATGGCAGATAATCTTGCCCCAAACACTTCAGAATTCATCCTGCTGCTTTTTCAGCAGTCACATCCTTAATAAATACAAGAGAACCAGTTCCATTGGCAGCCATACATGCCCACGCCATGACACTTCCACCGCCATGCTTCACTGATGAGGTGCTATGCTTTGGATCATGAGCAGTTCCTTTCCTTCTCCAGACTCTTCTCTTCCCATCACTCTGGTACAAGTTGATCTTGGTCTCATCGGTCCATAGGATGTTGTTCCAGAACTGTGAAGGCTTTTTAGATGTTATTTGGCAAACTCTAATCTGGCCTTCCTGTTTTTGAGATTCACCAATGGTTTACATCTTGTGGTAAACCCTCTGTATTCACTCTGGTGAAGTCTTCTCTTGATTGTTGACTTTGACACATATACACCTACAGTATTGTTCAAAAAAGTACAATGTGACTAACCAGAATAATCACGGTTTTTAGTATATTTTTTATTCCTAAGTGGCAAGCCACAAAGCTTCTGGGAGAATGTCCTATGGACAGATGAGACAAAAATGGAACTTTTTGCCAAGGCACATCAGTTCTATGTTCACAGACCGAAAAATGAAGCATATCAAGAAAAGAACACTGTCCCTACTGTCAAACATGGAGGAGGCTCTGATATGTTCTGGGGCTGCTTTGCTGCATCTGGCACAGGGTGTCTTGAATCTGTGCAGGGTACAATGAAATCTGAAGACTATCGAGGGATTCTAGAGAGAAATGTGCTGGCCAGTGTCAGACAGCTTGGTCTCAGTCGCAGGTCATGGGTCTTGCAACAGGACAATGACCCAAAACACAGCTAAAAACACCCAAGAATGGTTAAGAGGAAAACATTGGACTATTCTAAAGTGGCCTTCTATGAGCCCTGACCTCAATCCTATTGAGCATCTTTGGAAGGAGCTGAAACATGCCGTCTGGAAAAGACACCCTTCAAACCGGAAACAACTGGAGCAGTTTGCTCATGAGGAGTGGGCCAAAATACCTGCTGAGAGGTGCAGAAGTCTCATTGACAGTTACAGGAATCGTCTGATTGCAGTGATAGCCTCAAAAGGTTGTGCGACCTAAATATTAAAATAGGGGTACCAACAGTTTTGTCCAGGCCTGTTCCATGAGTTTATTTTTTTAAATAATTCCGTTGAAGCATGGTTAAAAAGCAATGTCTGACTTTCATTGGTTAACATTCATAGAATTTTTATTTATTATTACTTTAGTCAGAATAAAGTTTTTTCTGTGACCATTGTGAGTTTTTCTTTCATTGACCGAAGGGTACCAACAATTTTGTCCACGTGTGTAAGTAAGGTTTCAATCATAGCTACAGCGACAACAAATACATAAGGTTAAAGTAACTTAAAAAATGTTTCCTTAAGATTTATACTTTGTTGATTTTGTACCTCAACATACTAGATCTTTGTGTTTTAGTACTATTATGTCATTGTAAGTACATGCAACTCTAAATTTTCCCAAACATTTCCCAATTCCTGAATCTACATGTGCTAAATGGACTGTGCCCTCTAGAATTTCATATATTGCGAAACTAGGTGTTCAGCGACGCTATAAAACACCCAGGCATCCCAGTTCCAACCTCCAGTGTGCCTCCAGTACTTCATACGCTAAAACCTCAAAGCTGAATTCAGCAAACGCAACATGTTTCTTTCTAAATGCATGTTTCTCTTCCTGGGCTTGCTCAGTGTAAGCCACTCTGCTCCTCTCACATGTGAGGAACTGGTGCAGCCTCTAGGTCAACTGGACACTGGCCGCCTGGAAGGAAAGTGGGCTCTAATAGCCGGCAGTCTCAGCCATCCGCCTCACCTGGAGAAGTTCAAACAGCGGGACAGTGCATCCATTCATTTTCCCAGCAACACAAGTGCAACCCGTGTCTCCTACACTCGTGCCATCCGCCTGGACCAGAAGTGCCACTTTCATTCTATCTCTATCCTCTTAAATGGCAGCCACTTCACCTACGAAGGGACCCCTGCAAGCAACTCGAGCGGTGACTTTGTCCAGACGTCCTGCAGCGATTGTTTGATAATGCGCTTTCAAGTGGATTCGGGGAAGAGAACTCACTTCTACCTGTTCAGCCGGAGGAGAGAGGTGGAGCAAAATGAGATCCAGGAGTTCCAAGAGCAGGTGCGGTGTCTCCACTTGCCTCCAGCCGTGGTCATGAACCCCACTGAAGACTTATGTCCAGAGGAGACAAGTCAAACACAGGACAAAGTACAGGACTGAAGTAAACATAACTTGAAGTAAAGCAAGTTTGTTGTTAAATAATCTGTCCACATGTCTTTGCCTTTTTTCTTATCATGATTAAACAAATGCTGAAATCCCAATCTACTTTTTGTCTGCTGGATCTTTAGCATGAATCACACAATCTTTCATGATGCCACGTTAAATCATTGTCAGGATTGTCACATAGAGAGGGAAACTGAACTCTGTAAAAGGTTAATTTTGAACTATAGAAGAAAAAGACAGAATTCATTCAGTAAATTAAATCAAACTACTATAGGGCTACTACCCATTTTATACCTTATACATTTTATTATAAATTAACAATAAACAAACATGGAAAGAACTATTAAACAAGTTTTTGTAAACAAGTCTATTTAATTGATTTAGAAGTTAATTTTCACAGATAAGATAGGAACATGTGTCTCCAGTGTAAATAATGAAACAGCACTTTACAGAGAGCACATTGTGACAATCTGCAGGGACTTCTCTCTCTGGCATTTTGATTATTCTAAAATGCCATTTGACTTGAAATCCTCCTCGTCCTGCTGACTGTAAATGGTAAATGGCATGGATTTTTCTACCTACTAGGCACTCAAAATGCTTTACATTAAGTTTCCATTCACACACCAGTTTCACAGCTGGAACACCACTGGAGGCAAAGTGGTCAAAATGTCTTGCCCAAGGACACGACAGTATGAATTGGGGAGAGTGGGAATTGAACCACCAACCCCCCGGGTATAGGGCGACTGCTCTACTACCTGAGCCACTGTGCCCAATGTTGACAGCAGCAAAGAGACGTACGATTGCTGCCTGCGTCTTTGTTGCATGTGTTTTCAAATTTCTTGCTCTAGAGTAAACTTTTACATGACAAGGACTTCCCTTGCAGAGCGGGTGGAAGAAGATGAGAAGCTAATGGAAGAGATGGAAAAGGCTCAAGTTATGCTATAGTAACCTTATACATGACAAGCACTACATACATGAATAAAATTATATATCTGCAATTCTAATAAGGTTATTCATGTACATTCTAATACAATCTTTTTTTACTATTGGGGCAAAGAACATTTATTGTGTTTACTATCCAAGCAGTTGAACAAAAACAGGGGGGATCTGTTAAAATGGAGACCATCAATTTGTATTTCCACAAAGCAGGACACATGCAATAGATTTTTTGTCTATTACAACCAATATGATTGTAATTTTAATGCAAAGACACTGGCAGTGATGAAGCATCTGATTAAATCATCTTTAATAAAATATCATAATCCCTTCATAATGAGAGTGTGACTGATTGCTTTTGCCTTCACATAACTGCATAATGTTTCTTAATTGTTACAAATGCTGTTTCCTTCTAATTCCCATTTGTTTTGTTGAAAATAACAATATAAAGAACACAAGCCCCCAACTGGACAAATGCAAAGTATTCCTCACAAATGGTGCTAGAGACAAGGAAGAAGACACAAGTCATGATGCTTCACTGGATGTGCAGTTCATTTAAATGGACTAATTGAAGCTCCCAAGTCTGAGTTCACATAATATACAGACTTTTAGTATTAAATGGTTATGAACACCAAAGTGACTCTTTAAAGGCTTTTGACAGTTTTCTTTTTTACTAAACATGTTTTTTAAGAGATGCTCCATGAGGCCTGAGCTCTGTGAATGTATATATACTGTATATCTAAAGTGACTGGTATGTCAGTTTTGAAATTAAATCCTTCAAATGATTAAACTGACATTTGTGCAACATTGACTGTTCCTTGTTATTTAAAAATTTGACTCTCCAAATCCCATCTTATTGATCCACTGAAAACACAGAACATTATTCACATTATTCCTAACTGCTTTGATCCTTTTCAGTCAGGATATAGGTTCCATCACAGACCGAGACTGCACTTATCAAAGTCACAAATTACATCCGTCTGAACAAAGTCTCTGTCTTAGTTCTGTTGGACTTAAGTGCTGCGTTTGATTCAGTGGACCATGGAATCCTGACACAAAGATCAGAAGAATGGATAGGCATCTTCGGAACTGCCCTTAAATGGTTTCAGTCCTATCTTGAAGACAGGGCATACTTTGTTTCGGCTGGTAACTGTTTATCAGACCAAATGGCTCTGACATGTGGGGTTCCACAAGGGTCTATCTTGGGACACCTATTATTCAATCTTTACATGCTTCCTTCAGGCCAGTTAATACGCAGCTGTGGCGTATCCTACCATAATAATGCAGATGACACTCAGATTTACATTTCACTCACAGCAGGTGAAAATGGACCAATCCATTCACTGTGTCACTGCATCGAACAGATTGACGTGTGGATGCGAAATAATTTTTTGTCCAACTGAACAGAGCCAAGACTGAACTAATCGTCTTTGGGCCACAGAAACAAAGAGAAAGAGTCAGCAGTCAACTCAAGTCTCTTTCTCTAAAATCTAAAAATCCGGTCAGAAATCTAGGGGTCATTATGGACTCAGACTTGAATTTCCACAGTCAAAGGGATAATGTCTCAACCAGACTTATCCAGAAACTTATCCATGCTTTTATCTGCAGCAGGTTAGATTACTCTAACGGCCTGCTCACTAGTCTCTCAAAACGAGGGTTAAGACAGCTGCAGCTTATTCAGAACGCTGTTGATCGGGTTCTAACTAAAACCAGGAAGTACAACCACATCACTCCAGTTTTAATATTTCTGCACTGGCTTCCTGTTGCTCTGAGAATAGACTTTAAAACAGCAATGCTAGTTCCTTATGAACCTTCTCAGACTCTGATTCTTTTTTTTTTTTTGTAGCGCTTTTCCACCGAGTAGGCACTCAAAGCGCTTTACCAGTGTTACAGCTGACCACTGGAGGCAGGGTGGGTTAAGTGTCTTGCCCAAGGACACAACAACAGTATAAACTGCGGGGGAAAGCGGGATGTTATGATGTTTTGGGATATTAGGGGGGTTTTGAGCGGGGATCGAACCACCCACCCGCCAGTTAAAAGACGGCAGATCTACCACTGAGCTACTGCCGCCCGCCTTCTGCTCATGATGAGAGTTAGAACTAAACATGGTGAAGCAGCGTTTAAGTTTCATGCAGGAAAAATCTGGAACAGTCTCAACTTTAGAGGAGTGACGCAGCAGCAGCCCTACACTCCTCTTACAATAGGCGGGACCCCTGTGGAGAGGGTGAGTAGCTTCAAGTACCTTGGTGTAAACATCACTGAGGACCTGACTTGGACTACTCACACTCAAACTCAGGTAAATAAAGCCAGGCAAAGACTGTACTATCTGCGACAGCTGAGGAAATTCAGGGTCTCACCAGCAATCCTGAAAACTTTCTATTCTGGAGCTATAGAAAGTATATTGACTCAATGTATCTCTGTGTGGTATGGGAACAGCTCCAGTCAAGACTGCAAAGCCCTGCAGAGAGTTGTGCGCTTAGCTGAGCGCATTTCAGGGTCTGCTCTCCTCTCTGCAGGACATCTACCACAAACGCTGCAGAAGCAGAGCTGCAAAAATCACCAAAGACTCCACCCACCCCAGTAATCATATTTTCACTCTGCTGCCATCTGGTAAGCGCTACCGCAGCCTGATGGCAAAAACTGAGAGACTTAGGAGGAGTTTTTTCCCACAGGCCATCAGGCTCTTGAACTCTAAACCAGCCACCTCACATTGACACACTGACAGTGTCACTCTGTTTTGCTACAAACTGTTTTGCACATTTGCTTCCTGCACCTTCATGTGATTCTTAATATTTAAGACCACAGCTAAATGCATATATGCACACTGTACATCCCTGTACATTTTTTAATATTTTAAGTCTACAGTTTACATTCATGTACATTATTTTGCGATCTAGATTTATTCCCACATTACACACTTTTTATATTTTTTAGATTTTATTCTTATATTTTTTATTGTTTACTTTTATTTCATTCTTACATAGCTACATTTATGTATATTTTCATCTGTGTGTTTTCCTAATAATTGCACTGTCCATGGAGCGGACCTGACTCACATTTCACTGCTGGTTATATATGCTGTATATAATTTAGTATGTGACGAATAAAAATTTTGAATCTTGAATCTTGAATCTTGAACTTTAACAAAGTTCCCTTTGTTCAAAGGGAAGTTAACAAATCTTCCTCTTTAGCTCCACCTACATTCAGTAAAGACAGCTGAAAGTGTTTTTATCTGCACTATTTATCTTGAAATTAAAAAAAAATTGTATGTTTCTTACTTATTGACCAATGCCAAAGTAAGATAATCAATGTACTGTATTAACTTCACTTAAGTAAGGTTTCAATCATAGCTACAGCAGCCACAAATATATAAGGTTAAAGTGAGATTTATACTTTGTTGATTTTGTACCTCAACATAGATCTTTGTGTTTTAGTACTATTATGACATTATATTTACATGCAACTCTAAAATTTCCCAAACATTTCCCAATTTCTGAATCCACATGTGATAAATGGACTGTGCCCTCTAGAATTTCATATATTGTGAAACTAGGTGTTCAGCAAAGCTACAAAACACCCAGGCATCCCAGTTCCAACCTCCAGTGTGCCTCCAGTACTTCATACGGTAAAACCTCAAAGCTGAATTCAGCAAACGCAACATGTTTCTTTCAAAATGCATGTTTCTCTTCCTTGGCTTGCTCAGTGTAAGCCACTCTGCTCCTCTCACATGTGAGGAACTGGTGCAGCCTCTAGGTCAACTGGACACTGGCCACCTGGAAGGAAAGTGGGCTCTAATAGCCGGCAGTGTCAACCAACCGCATCTCGTGGAGAGGTTCAAACAGCGGGACAGTGGATCCATTCATTTCTACAGCAACACAAGTGCAACCCGTGTCCCTTGCACTCGTGCCATCCGCCTGGACCAGAAGTGCCACTATCATTATGTCACCATCCTCTTAAATGGCAGCCACTTCACCTACGAAGGGACCCCTGCAAGCAACTTGACAGGTGACTTTGTCCAGACGTCCTGCAGCGATTGTTTGATAATGCGCTTTCAATTGGATTTGGGGAAGAGAATTCACTTCTATCTGTACAGTCGGAGGAGAGAGGTGGAGCAAAATGAGATCCAGGAGTTCCAAGAGCAGGTGCGGTGTCTCCACATGCCTCCAGCCACGATAAAGAATCCTATTGAAGACTTATGTCCAGAAGAGACAAGTCAAACACAGGACAATGTACAAGGCTGAAGTAAACATTACTTAAAGTAAAGCAAGTTTAAATGGAAAATGATTTGTCCATATGTCTTTGCCTTTTTTCTTATGATTAAAAAATGCTGAAATCCCAATCTACTTTTTGTCTGCTGGATCTTTAGCATGAATTACACAATCTTTCATGATGCCATGTTAAATCATTGTCAGCATTGTCACATAGAGAGGAAAACTGAACTCTGTAAGAAGTTTAATTTTGGACTATGACTGAAAAATTCTGTCTTTTTCAGTCACAGTCCAAAATTAAACTTCTTCAGTAAATTAAATCAAACTATAGAACTACTACCCATTTTATACCTTATATATTTTATTATAAATTCACATTTAAAAAAACATGGAAAAAACTTGTAAATAAGTTCTTTTAAACAACCAAAGTCTGTTTAATTAATTTAGAAGTTAATTTTCACAGATAAGATAGGAACATGGGTCTCCAGTGTAAATAATTAAACGGCACATTACGGAAAGCACACTGATGTCACAATCACAGAATCCACAGGGACTCCTCTCTCTGGCATTTTGATTATTGTAAACTGCCATTTGACTAGAAATCACACAGTTTTAGACTGTAATAGATGTTGACGGCAGCAAAGAGACGTACGATTACTGACTGCGTCTTTGTTGCATGTGTTTTCAGAATCTCACACTGAATTTTATGTAATTAGTTCTGCACCTGCATCTATAAACATATACATTATTTTACACCATAAGAAACATTCTATCCAATTCTACCTTAAATATTTATTATGGCTCTCTGCCAACCACTATTAGGGGGAACAGCTTGTGGTCTACTTCCTGTTTAAAAAAACAAAAACAAAATAAAATGGTGTGGGCCTCCACCTAAGTGGGACAACCTGGGTTTGATACTTTGGTTGGCCCTCTTTACTACATGTCCTCTCCTGATCTCTATATGTACTGACTCTATCTAAGAAAGAATGAAGGTTTGGAAAATCAGTCTATATAATAGTGCAGTGGTCAGTATGAATCCCTGCTTTTCTGCATTACACAATGACAAAATACACAGGACTCTGCTCTCTGACCGTGACAGTGATGAAACTCAACAAGAGTTCAAAGTCAGCCAACATACTCCTCTATTTCCATTTGAACTCTTTTAGACCCACTGAGACTTATCACTTATCATCTGGCTTGAGCTTATACAGACATGTTTGTTGCATTCATCGCCCTTTTTCTCCGCTTGGTTCTTCTAAGCCAATCAGCTCCTCCTCCGCCGTGTGAAGAGCTGCTGCGACCTTTTAATCATACCCTTCCTCAAGACCTGGAGGGAGAGTGGGTTCTAGTGGCAGCTGGATTGAATAGCACCTCAGATATGGAGCGTTTCAAGCGCAGGGACAGTGCCACCCTGAACTTTGTCAGCACCAATGGAACCGACATGTTCTTCACACGTGTTTTTGGCTTCAATGACACTTGCCAGTACTTTCAGTCAGCCATCACAGTGGGAGGCAGTGGCTTCTTTTTCAGCCACTACAACATCACAGTGATCTTCATGCACACAACATGCCCAGACTGTTTGGTGATGCACTTTGATAGCAAGGCCAAGACTCCGGTGCCGCTCTATCTGTTCAGCAAGAGGAGGGAGGTGGAGCACGCTGAGATGGAGGAGTTCAAGGCTCAGGTGGAGTGTCTGAAAAAGTCTTGTGTTGTGATAATGGACCCTACCAAAGTGCTGTGTTCAGAACCGAGTACTGGCACAACACTTGCTCCCGCAAAGAGGGCTGAAGGAAAGATAGTTTAAGAGCCACTTTAATGATGTGCCAGATCTAGTCTAGTTCAATAAACAGTGTAATTAATCAACAATCTGTCTATGTCTATCATTTCACACACACTGTCTATACATTGTGTATACATTTAAACAGCTAAATAGATTTCTGATTGCTATGGGTTCATAACAAATCGACAAGCTACAAGGGCATATAGGCATGACAATGGATGACTCAGAAATTATAAGTGGCGGAAAATGAATGAATGACTTCCCACCAGCATGAAAAAGCCATTCTTGTTCTGCCTACAGTGCCCTGCAGGCAATACTTTACTACGGCACTAGGCTAAACTATAACAGGCAAACTGAACCTGGACATGTCGACACTATTAAGAAGTGACACTTTAGTAACAGATGATGGATTTCAGTGAATGAAAACTTTTACAGTAGGCCAAAAAAATCTCCCATAGCATGTTTTCTGTTTTAAATGTTTATGTAGATATTTGTGGTTTCAGTTTTCAAACAACAAGCCACTATCAGCCACAATATTTAAAAAGGCAGAATAAATGAAAGATTAAACAAAGCACATTGGTTAACTAGTTAACATGATAACAGTCACCAGAGAAATTCTGGGCAGCGACTGAACAGTTTGTTTTGTACTGGAAGTTCTAACCTTGAATTGTTTCCACAATATGCAAACATTCAGCTTGTAAATCAGTTATTCAGTGATCTTTGTGTTCTCTGTGACTTATGAAAAGAAAACTTTTTTTCTTAACCACTGAGTTTACTGCACAAAGTTCATGTACATTTGCTGTATCTAACATGTTTTGTTTAAATGTGTGTATGTGGGTGGGTGAGGGTGGAGTGGGCGGATTCCCAGAAAATAAAAAAAATTCCAAAAGGAGCACAACATCTACATTGTAAGTCTCCTTTGTTGCCCAACAACAGAATTCCCTCTGCAGTAAGTACTTTGTTGCAAAACGTTGGTGGACTGTGGTTCACCTGGATGTATAAAATGAACCAAGCATCCTAAACCCTCTTCAGTTTTCAGCTACAATCATGTTTGCTGCACTTGCTATACTCTTCCTTTGCTTGCTGTCTGTGAGCCAGTCGGCCTTTCCGGTGTGTGAAAAACTGGTGGGACCAAAAGTTGGACTGTTACTTGGTGACTTTCAGGGCAGGTTGGCTTTTGTGGCAGGCAGTCTCAACCATCCATCTGCAATGGATGCACTGAAACTGAGAGACAGCATTACTGTTTTCTTGTCCAATACCAGTGACACATCAGCCTTCTCATACACCCAAGTCAACCGGTTTGGAGATCAGTGCCAGCATTTGCCCTACAACATGTCAGTAGAAGGCAGCAGCTTTACATTTGATGTGGGCAGTCGCTTCAGTTTGAGTGGCTCTTTCCGCTATACAACCTGTCCTGACTGTTTGGTGATGCAGTGGGTTGTAAAGTCCAGGAAAAGGCAATCTCTGGACCTGTATCTGCTGAGTAGGAGGAGACAGCTCAGCCAACCTGAGATGGACGAGTTCACGGCTCAACTCAGATGTCTGCAGCTGCCCCCTCCTGTAATAATGGATCCCGGAAAGGAACTCTGTCAAGAACAACATGAGAGCCACAACTCAACATCAACAGCAATTGATCCTGAGGAAAAAACAGCGGTTTAGACGGTGCTGCAGTGAAATCTTCACACTGCTGTGGACGTCTTCCTCATTTGGTGCTGAGCGCACTTTTCTCAAAATCTCCAGTTGTAGAGTAATAATAATTGGAATATGCTGAGCGCACTTTTCTCAAAATCTCCAGTTGTAGAGTAATAATAATTGGAATAATAATTAATTATAGTGTTGTCCATAACCTCTGTTTTATAAAATTAAACAAGCATTGCACAAAAGTTTTATTTTCCGTGTTGTTAATTATATACAGTTTTCCAGGAAGAATGAGTCTAAGCAAATGGTCTTGAGAATTAAACAGTTATCCTATAATAGGCTAAACCTTGACATTTATATAGGGTGACCATGTGTCCCTACTTAATGGGGACTGTCCCACTTTCACAATCCATGTCCCGTGTCCCAACAAATATCTGTAAAACACAAAAATGTCCCAGTTTTTAACAGACCATGTCCTGACTGTCCCCATTTGAGCCAAACCCACCCCAAAAAGCACTGCAAACTTTAAAACAATTGTGTATAGAGTTTAGTCACATAACTATTTTTTATCTATAGACAGACTTTCATGCTGAGGCTGTTGCTACATTGGGGACAATAATCATTAATTATTAATCAATCTGTGACACAAAACAACCAGTGTTTGTTTTGTTTGTTTTTTTATCTGAAGAGGGTGGTTTGATCTTGTTAGGGCTTTTTCTCTGGATCTTAGTGGATGTGTGAAAGTGGCTTTTCTTAATCTGCATGTGCGAACAACAACGTGCGGATTGTGGCCGGTTGAAATAACCCCGATTACGTCTGCACTGGTTGTCTGAAAGTGGCTTATGTGTCCCAGTCTGGAAGTCTGGAAACATGGTCACCCTAGCTATAAACCAAGGCTCTTTTGAATTGCAGCCAAAACATTACAAGACCATTAAAATCTGATATCACCCATAAAAACTGTTCATGAATGTGTAAAACCTCATATATGTCTATAATATAAAGCTTATTACCGTATTTGGACATAGTGCTACTTCAGTAGTAAAGTTAGCATCGAGGTGCAGTCACAAAGTTAGCTAGCTAAATATTAGGCTACAGATGTTTTAGCATGTTACGCTAACGGCTAGTTAACCTAATGCAGACATCCCAACCCTGCAAAAAGTAATTTCAGGGAGCAGTGGTGAGCTTATAGCAACACTGTCATTTTTTAAGCCGTAGAAACACGTGAAAAAGTAAATTTATCCTGGTTGTAATGTAATTTTTTTGATTGTAGATAGTTGTTTTCTTAGGATGGTAGCATGCCCCACAACTCAAAGTTTCATAGAGAATCTGTCAAACCAGGCAAGCACACTTTGTTAAAAGATCAGTTATTTTCCTTTTTTATGACAAGATAACAAGCAAAATAAATGTTATGATATTGTGTTAATGATTTTTAGGCTGTAAAAGGCCCATAGGCTACACTATATACAGTAGCTACAGTGATAAATGCCCCTCTTATCTCCCTGATGCATTCTTTCAAGTGCTCCCTTGATGTAATTATTAACACTGGCTGCTCACTAATTGGAGAAGACATTTTTGTATCAGTGACAATGCGCTTAGCCTGTTTAGCATGTTCGTCTTTATCCAAATGTGGGCGTGCGCTAACGGTGTCACGAGGGGTGTTAGTAGCGTGCAAAGGGGGCATATCAGGGCACAGAAATCTTACTTGTTTTGTGATTGGAAAGAGTGGTGGCCTAAAGCTGGAAACTTGCATCTTCAAGCCATTTTGTGAGAAGGTACGTACACAATATTTTTTGTCCTGTGAATTATTCTGCTTTTCTAAATAGCACAGAATTAGTTAAGTTATAAGCTAACAACAAAAAGTCACTGTTTTACTTAAATGCTATATTGTCTTGTGGTGGTAAAGGCTAAAAATTTAAGTCAAAATTCAGTTGAGCTACTTGAAGCACACTGTAAATCATAATAAAAAAACTAAAAAAAAAGAGATTACTGTCTTTTAGCCACTATTTTATTGCAAGAAAACTCGATGTCTTGATAGGCTTCAGCTACATTGATTTCTAATGATGTGCATATTTGACAAATGCTCTCAGATCTTGCAGTACCCAGGGACTCTCCCAACCTCAAAACATTGCATGTTTTGTAATGCCCTTTGCTGGTGTATTTCTGATGATTATGAATCCCCCCGTTCTTTTGATAAAATAAACTCCTCGATAATGAGCATAACATAAGCTTGTTCTTCTAATCTGCAATCTCTCGCAAGCTCATCCTGGAAGAATATTTACTTAATTTCCCTCTGCTTTCATGGTTCATTGTGCTTTGTAGAAAATTAAAGAGAAAAAACGAATTAACAATGCTATTGGTCAAAGACGATAGTTGCTTGAGTTGGGCAGTGTTTACATTAGAGAACAGTCCATTTACATTACTGTAATGTGCTATAAAAGACACTATTGTTTGATTACTGCCAGATAATTGTTTTAGCGACTTAAGATTATTTGTTTTCAGCAGGATTTTCACTCAACCAGGAAATGTGAGGGAATTAAATGCTTAAGAACAGATTTATAACAGATTGCACATAAGAGCTTAGTCTATAAGTGTGTTCTCTTTGTGAACAAAATCCACAGAACAAAATGTTATTGATAAACTGCTTAGTTAGATGTGACATATAAACACATATTTGCATACTATTATGTCATCATTTGCTGCTATTAAACATTTAGGAATAATCCTTTCATTTGTTGTCTGTGACAGTGCAGTGTTAATAATGCCATTAATGAGCTCACATTTGGACTCACTCAGAGGTCACTTTGTAGCAATGCCAACACTTTCGCCGCACTTCCCAGTAATGCACAAGAATGCAGCCAGGCAGCTTTTGGGGTACATCCTAATGGACTCAGTGGCAAGCTGATAAGGTCTGTATTAACAACTAAACAGCACAAATGGAAGCGTATTTCTAAAAACACTTTGTAGTTTTCCTACTGAATACACTGGCAATATAGATGATGAAAGTTCCTTGTGCATCTCTCACTGGTAACAAACAGCCTTTTGTCACAGCTCTCCTGACTCATCCTTCAGCGTGCCCATTCCTGTTTACTTTATTCAACCTCATTATTTGACCACAGCACCTATTCTTTGTCATTATTAATAATACTCTGCCCCTATTATTCCTTACATGTCATGCTGACACTTTCAATTATCTGTCTTTATCTTCAGCCAGCTTTTCTGTTTCAGAGAGTAGTGTGTTGCCCACCTCTGTGATTCTCTTTAATGATCCCCCACTAGGGCTGGACGATTTTGGAAAAAAATGTAATTGCAATCTTTTTCAACCAATATTGCGATTGTGATTATTTATGCGATTCTTTTCTTTCTGCTTTTTTCCACAATCAATAAATATGACAGTCACACTTATGTTTCTTGTTGGCCAGGCCTATATTAGATCATATATTAAATTATATAAAGAACATATTTTAGCGAACATTTTAAATCACAGGACTGGATTTGGCCATGGGCCTTGAGTTTAAACTGTGGGGTATTTGTTCTTTACCTGGCCCACTTTCTTTCTCTGACAGTGATTTTTAAACGGCCGATAAAACCTTGTGGTTCAATGATGGTGTCTTAGTTTTGTTCTGCTTCAGCACCAGTTGTCGAGAGAAAGCTGCATTTCCTTTTTAGTCCAGAGAAAAAGTTAAAAGTATATGTAACAGAGATATTTAGTCTCAAAGAAGTCATGAGATTGGCCCCCCAGACCTCCCAAAGTGGTCCCCAAGGTTGTAACCCATGGACCCCCACTTTCCAAGACCTGAGCCTTCCAAATACTAGATTTCAGCAAGAAAATCCAGCCTCAAAACAAATTTACCAGCTTTGCTAACTTTTATTTAGCCAATAAGAGTCTACATCTTATGTCCTCTGTTGGGACACAGTGTAGGGTCAAGACTGCTCTTCAAATTAGTGCATAACAATAGGACCACAATCTTAAGCCTTAACTAGACCCTCTTGCAACATGTCTAACATGTCTAATCAAAATTGTGATTGTAAAATAGTGCGATTTAATTGCAAATGCAATTAATTGCATAACCCTATCCCTCACAGTCCTGGAGCTGCCTGCTGTGGATTACAGTTAAACCTACATCTCAGCAAAGAGTGCTTTGTGGATGTACAAAGAGACTTTATAATTGTATTGATACTATGACATAACCATAATGAGTTAGTAGTGTTAGTAGTGGTCAAGCACAATGTATCAGATTAGGTGTGAGTGTGGTACTGAGGAATTGAGCAGTTGGTAAGCTGATTATTAAAAAGTGCAGAGGAGAGTGTGTTGTATGAAGAAAGCCACTCTATGAGCAGTGTGCCATACAAAATCAATCACAGAGGCAGATTGTAAAATACAGTGTAAGAGCCACAATGATGCTTTTCTTTATTGAAACGTTATTCTATAAGTGCTCAACAAGAATGAGTATTGTATTTTTATAAAATACACAGACCACCGGTCTCAATGTTGATGGCAGCTAACAGGATGTCTGGCACATTTCACCCCAGCTTTTCAAAAGTATTAAAGTAGGATTGAAAACCACCCCATTAATTTTAAGTTTATTAAAACATATTATTACAAATGTATATGTTGTGAAAGTAAAAACTATGTCTTCAGGAAACATCAAAGTTAAAAAAATAATTTGAATGCATTTGAGTGAGTAACTTGGATCCAAGTTTCAGAAGACAAGGTGTATTGATATTTCACAGTGCACAACAACTTAAAAAATATAGCCCCAGCTTCTTGTTTGCACTGCATTAATTACTTGACCCTTTGTCTCTTTCATTCAGACGGACTGAAGGCCAAATCTGACGGCTCCAAACCTTTTACATCAGCACAACTTGTCTCCATGGAGAAAAAGCCCGCAGCCTTTCACTCACTTGATGAGTGGGTCAGCCAGTCCCAGATATCGGGTGAAGCCATAATTTATGACCCCTCTGTGCAAGACAAAAAAGCTCCCAGAGCTGAGCCTGAAGAGGATATTGACATGGAGGAGAACCAAGAATCTCCAAATACCGAAAGGTCTAAAACACAGGATTTGATAGTAATTTGTCAGTGCTCACTTGGGGAGATGGAAAATATGACAGCACACTTAGAATCTAAGACAACCGAAATTCAGAAGACTTTAAGCAAGGATGATTTCCCACCACCTCCTCCAGCCTTCAGTGATATATCGGCAGGAGAAGGCTCTAATAAAGACTTTCCCATAGTGGTGAGTGATATCGCTGATCAAACAGATGATCTGGACAGCCACGATAGTCAAGAATGGTACAAAGATATTTTCACTCTTCATAAAGCTGTGGATATGACAACAACGGAGCCAAAGATCTTGGATGGTTTTACTGAAAATATGTCAACTGTTGGAACCAGTTCAATGGTTGGTAAGGATCTCTTTGATGATTGTGATGAACATACTGTGTGTTCTCCACCTTTTGCTGATGCAAGTGAAGAGGAAGAGGAAGCTAGCCTTTGTATTGTACAAAATACCCCTATGGATAACAACTGCGACGTCACACAGTCCAGTGCCTCAGCTCTCCCTGTAGTACACTTTGACGAACAGCAGGGAGAGCTGTTTCTCCAATGTGAACTGCCCCCCTTGGGAGCAAACCAGGAAGCCACACAACAGGTGCTCAGCCAGGTCTCTCCACCTTTGTCAGCCGTTGCCATGGAGATGTCCAATCGCGCTGCTCAAGGCGATGGTTGTGTTGTAGCCTTTAGAGAAAGCAGGGTGGGGCATGGGGTAGAAGGAGAAAGCAGGCAGATAAGTGCAGAGGAAGGGCAATTTAAAAGTGGACAGCTCGACTCGCACAAGGAAGAGGGACAGCGACAAGTCAGAGGAGTTTTAAAGTCTGTCCAAATACAAGAACAGAAAACAGTGAAGTGTAGACGTGTTTCTTTTCAATACAACCCAATGGAGAGCGACTTGTGTGATGACAGCCAAAGTGACAGTGGAGTTTCAGCGGACTTCTCTCCTTGTTGTACTTTGGAGAGCAACACCACAATCTCTACTGGCAGCCCAGCAAGTGTACTTAATGAAACCCCCATTGAGAGGGAGATCCGGAGGGCTATCGAGCGGGAACACAGTCTAAGAAGATCCAGGGGGCTTCCCAGTCCGCCCACTTCCCCAGAGTATGTGGACATCCCTTTGAAGAATAGAGTCCTCTGCCAGTCACTACCTCCTACGAAGTCGGACAGATGCCAAGGTAAAGACAGACAGTTTGCAGGGAAAAAGATGCAGCATGACATCTATGAAGAGGCCAAGAGAGAGCAGGATCTAGTCAAGCTTGGCAAGATCCCAGGCATTTATGACAAAGGCACTGTTCGACAACTCAAAGAGAGGAAGCAGCTTTTTGAGGCCTTTCAGAAGCCAACTGATTCATCTTTGACGGGATCTGTTAAAAGTAAAACGACATCTTGTTCAAGTGACATTACCATCTTGCAGCACTCATCGTTTATTGAATCTAAAGTAACATCAGAGATGCCAACCAAATCTAACTCCAAGAATGAAGTGACTTTTAAAACTGCAAAAGGTTTAAGCGATGGGTTGGGCTCCCCAGTTATCATTATAGAAAACTATCTAAGTGTCCCAACAAAAAGGAACAACAACACTAAAGTAGACACTTTGACTGTTGTTGATTCCAGTCCTACTTTAAGTTCAGGACATAACAAGATTACAGGGACAGTCCGGGAAAAAGTGGAGGAGGAAGATCAGGATTTGGCACATAAGGAGAACCCGTTTTTCAAGCTGCGTTCCTCTACAACCAAAGTCAAAGTGGAGCAGGATATCCGGGAGGCTCAAGAGAGGGAGAGGGAGCTTCATAAGCAGAGGGTCAGCCTTTATGGCAGTGCGAGGCGGACTAAAGTAAAAGGAGGGGGAAGTGGCCAGGATAGAAGAACACAGTAGTACGTTGTCTTCACTGAATGGTTTAACTGTTGAAGACTTACCTGGTACAAGCCAAAAAGGGGCTACAACCCCGGCAGGTTAGTGGTCTTAAAAGCATATACATGATTGTGTTTGTGGATGCATGTGGGTGGGAGTGCGGTGTGAGATGATAAAACCTCCTGTAACACCCCAGTGGTACATTTTAAATTTTTCTCATTGCCAGTGGAAAACCCCAAAACAGCTTTACAAACTATTAGTAGCTGTCTGCAGCAATAATTTTGCACCAGAAACCATACATTGGCCCACAAGAAAAACACATGTTTGTAACTCACATGATTAACAGAGCATCCAGTCGGTCATGTTTGTAAATGAAAAAAAGCTGGTGAGAGCAAGTCTTGAGTCATGTCTCAGAGGTTTATTGTGTCAGCAGGAATGAGCGTTGAAGGGTGCACATTTTGGATGAAGTCTAAAATTAACTAAAAGACAGGGTAGTGACTTCTGAAAACAGTGAGTCAATGTGTATAAACCCATGTATGTAAGTGTTGTTGGTAATCAAAATATGTATTCAGTGCAAAGAACTAATATAAACAAATTTTCAATTATCACTTCCATTTTTTTTACATTTATGTACCAATAATTTAAATACATAATATGAGTAGTTGAATAGAGCTGTTGCTTCTATGATTGATTTAGTCAGAAATCTAACATATTAGTCACCAAGTGCACTGAACAATCTGCCTTATCTAGATGTAAATATTAGTCTTCTGAGTTCAACCTCCACCTTTCCTGGGAGTAGTGTTTCAGACTGTGCCTATGCTCTAACCTAAAACCAAACTTACCAGGGTGTGCCACTGTCAGCCTTGTGGAACTATGACTCAGTGGATAATAGAAGATCAACCATTTACCCTTTTTATGGCCCTTTTCTCTTTATATTATTCATATTTCTCTGTGTGTAAGCAAACACTTTCCAACCCTTCCTCTCTATTTACCTTCCCAACTCTTTCATTAATTTGATTCAAGAGCTCATGGAGTTGAACAAAAGCACCCTCATTTGCTTTTCTGTGGCCATGCCCAGCTGAATTCTCATCTCTCTCTCCCGTAGCTTGCCATTCATCGGGAAAACTTGGCGTGTGGCCCCCTGCTCCGACTGAGAAGAATAACCAGATGGAGGTGAGTCACTGTTGTCTTTCTCAGTCCATTGTAATGACATAATATCTGACTTTTTGAAAATTTCATTTGATATTCTAAGTTGACCATTTGAATGAACTTACATCAAAGAGTGACATCACCCCTGCTTTGCTAGAACACTTGGTACTGAATATGGAAATATAGGCAAATGACTTTTCTAGTCTCCCTTGAGTGCAGCTCAGACATATCAGGTTCAGCATCTTGAGTTCATATGTGAATTTGGTAGAACAGGGTACACTCAGTATCTTTCGGCAGTATATATGGGCCACAAACATCCGATAACTAAACATAGAATAAGAAGCTTATCTTTATAGATAAGGGGAAGATGGGGGAAAATCCCTTAGAGAGAGCACAAGAAGGAGGAAGAGACTTTTTGTTTTTGGGTTTTTTTGCATGCGTGGGCAGATTTCTATGTGTGAGTGAATGTGTTTGTAGGGTGTAGCATTGAACAATAGAAGTTGACAATACTAGAGATTTCTGCTTGATGGGTTTTTGCATGTCTTTGAAACCAAATACAAGGGTGTGTTTCTCTTTTCATTTCACATTTGGTCACTGAGTTATCCATACATGATGCATAAGCAGTAGATGAGAGAGTTTTGATTTTAACCACCAAAACTATAGAGACGTCATTAGAATTTTTAATACTGGTGAGTGAGAGTGCAAAAGTAGTGCTTCCTCAAAGAACTTCGTACAAGATGGGGCTTCACTCTAATGTTACTTTGGGATATTTGGATGATTTAGTTGCCTTTTTAGTTTAGTTTAGTTTCACAATAAAGGTGTTTTTTTCCCTTTCTGTCTGTCTCAGCTTGTTAGTTATCTGCAGTCCACAGAATTGCCTCCTGATTACAGCTGACATGTAATGTGGAGAGAACTTGCCTCAGTTGTTGACTTAGTCACACTGAGCATGGCCTTGGCTCACAGTAGCATTACACTCCCTCAGACTTACTTAATGATGCTCATCCAAAGAGCTGTTCTCCCGAGGAAACACATTTCTCTTTTCATCTCCACACATTTGATGTTCCCACTCTTTGATGCTCTTTCTCTCCTTTCTTCCTAAATGTGTCCACCCTGTAATGTGTCCACCCAGGTTCCCCACTGTACACGGACCCCCAGACAGAAGACCCCTCTGGTGCAGCACTGGGAGTCAGGCCTGATCAACGGACACAGCAACTAAAAGCCAAACTGAAGTGGAAAAGATGAAAGACTGAAAGAGCATATTATAAAATAGGACAAGTGAAGGAAGTAATAAGTGAGAAAGAGCCCAGGAATTGGGTCTGGAAAAGGGGTCAGGAGGATTGGAGGTGCTCTAAAACACCCTGAAAAGTCCTTTACTTGAGGAGGAGAAGAAGTAGGTAGAGGTGGCATAAATATGACTGTTGAAGCACTTGCCCTTCTGCTTTTGCAAATTATTAATGAAGTTAAATTACCGTCAAGTTGCACTGCAAAAGAAACAAATTCCAAATCACAATGAACTCTTAATTATTTAAACAATTATCTGACAATATAAAGGCTTTTCATAAGCCCCTATTTTGATTGTAAACTGTAAACTACCATTTGATTTTACTGAAGCCTGCATTGGTGATTGGGAATTATATTAAGGGCTGACTATTGCTAAGTTTTATGAAAACAAAATGTTACAAAGAGCCGTATCAGTCTTATTGCTATTTGCCTCCCTTAAATTAATTTTAATTTAGCAAAACTGGTACAGTATTAAGTGATGAATTTGATGCAGCAGTGTAAAGCCATGTCAGATCAAACTATTGATAAAACCTTGTTGAAAGTCTGTATTATTCCTTATTGCATTTTGTACAATATTTAGAACTCGGTAGCAAATAATTGAACCAATCTATTTGTGAACTGGATGAAACTTCCCAAAGAACATGTTTAGGCCCTGTGCCTCAAGATAATAATATAACACTAGTGCAATTAAGCCAAGCCCCTGTTTTTGTTGTTTCACACTGAACACATTAGCTACAATAAAACAAGCCTTCTACAAGCCTTAGATGGTCCTAATGAACTGAAAATGTAGCTTACTGTAAATAGGACACAGATTGAAATAGTTGCAGTATTAATCCGTAAATAGCTCCTTTTTTCTTTCGTTATTATTACCAGGCATTGTTGCAGAAAGCTGTATTGCAATGAAGTAAAGCACTTTATGGAAAGGAAACAAACTGAAAGATGCTGCTTACAGTAATTAAAATATCATTTTAGCTGCTCTGTTGTAAAATCTTTTTATAGGCTACAGTGCTGTAAATGTTGTACTTTGGAATGAATGCTGATCTGTATTAAACGTTATCATCCGCATTCCTTTTTTCTATCTAAGGCATTACAGTATATAATAACTACAGCCAAAGCCATTCTGCCACACTGTGCCCTAATGTGAGTGACTGTGGCATAAACCAAATTATCGTTTTTTTTAGGTTCACTCCTTTTTTCACCGCCTGTAATGAAACAGCAATGTGTCGCCATGGATACGTGTTAAGGAAATGCTCTTGCTCCTGAATGAAGCCGCATGAATTCCCTGAACCTTTGTGCACTGTGTGTCTGTGCCCATGTTTACTAAAGGGGTATTGCTCTATTTACAAAAGCAGGATTTATTTTAATATAGATATAATTGAAGTCTTCTGGTAATGAAAAGCATAATGTGGTCTAAATGCATGGCAATACAGCATTGTACGGAGCAAGGGTGAGATTAGTAGACCATGCTTTAGTGACCTCCCAATCTCTGTGTAAATAATTTATCATCTCATTCTAACTAGACACAACCCACTGGTATAGCTAGTCCATTATAATACTCAACACAGTTTTTTTTTACCTTTCACATAGCAGTATCACCGTCTCTAATATACACTTATTTGTAGGGTGTTTTTTATGTCCCTACTATCAAAAATGTCATCCTAACCTGGTCAGCCTAAGAAAAGTGTAATGAAGTCATGATATATAATAATAATAATAAGCATACACTCCTGCTGATCACCTGCTCAGCACAAACACTTATACCTATATATAGTATTGTGCGAAGTAGTCAGTGTTTAAAGGATAATCCACCACTGTTGATGACACTAATAACACAGAGGACATCATCTGCGGCTCCATTTGTGCATTTGTTCCGTTTGTTTTGTGTATCCAGCAAACATATATGACAGTCTTGTTCCTTCTTTCATGTACAGTATGTACATTTTGCATTTAATAACGCCTGGTGTGGATGAGTGGGCGTCTGCCACTTTGATGTTAAAGAGAATAGGGGAATAAAATTGCAGAGCTGAGTCACACCGAAATCAACACAAACCCCTGACAGTATAGATTTCAAGCAGGTTGTGTGTTTCATTATACAAAAAAAGAAAGGAGCGATTACAAACTAGTGCAGTCTTTATACTGTGGCTGCTTTATCTAGACTACATCTAAGCAAGATAACAATGTAATTCATATGAGAAGCACTAAAATAGTAATTAATATGTGGCACATTTCACACATTTTGACACAACTGGACATGACATGGTGCCAAAAACTGTTTTCCCATGTATGTTTTGTGAGACACAGAGTACAGTACAACAGCATTCTCCCTTCATGTATCTGGATTTTATCTTGTAGCATAGATGAAGCACAATCCAAACAGTGGGTCAAATACCAAAATGACAAAAACATTCTGTAAAAAAACACTGCTGACTATATGGTATGAATGAGTAAAAGGGCAGTGACTGTAAATTTGAAGTTAATAATGGCCTGAGTCATAACCCAGTGAACTAACTCCATGCCAGTAAGAGGTGTGCATATCAAGGTGCCACTTTGATTCACAGCTGAATTCATTTTGTTCCATCATTATTATTATTCTGCCATTTATCCAAAAAGATTAGACCACTGGCATTATCTCCAGCTGAATTTCTCCACTGCTTGTGTGCACGTTGTGTGTGTGAGTGCACCGGAAGAGTAAATTATGACTCAGATATGAATATATGAGCTAGACAAATTGAGCACTCTGTCTGCAAGCACTAAATTCACCCTGTCTGTGTGTGGCAGCTACATGTTGTTGTGTGGAGGGGAGTGAAATGTAATGGGAGTTGCAGGGATTTTGCAGCCTGAACAATGAAAGCTTTTCTGTGCCAGCTCACCATCCACAAAACACAGTGAGCTGGGGAGATTTATAACCCTCCATTTGAGTTTCCCCTTGTCTTATTTCACGCTGTGCTGATTTTTCTGTCTCTCAATTACAGTGGTAAAATATGCATAATAGTCTTTGGATTACTAGAAATGGTTGCCTGGCTTTATAGCCCTCTAATATAACAATGTTAAACTGAACCAAAGCTTCGTTATTGTAGGTAGGCAACATAAATTTTATATAAAAATGGCGCCCTCTGCAGAACATATAGTTCAACTACAACAGACCAAAAGACTCAAAATGAGGCTTTGCTTTGTCTTTGCTTTTTTTTGTGCACAATACTGTAATATGTGGAAATGTGAGTGAGAAATATTAGTTTATGATGTATGTAGAAAAATGTATCAAATTTATTTACAATTTTAGCAATTTGCAAATCCACATAAATACAAAACAGCTTTTTAACAACAATTAATAAAATGTCCCTGTATATGTCCCTGTTCATCCAAGTCCATTGTACACAAATATAGTTTTGCACAGGTCATAGTTTCAAGGCTGAATAACCCACAATACTGTTTATATGATTTTTGGGATGTTAAAATTAGTAATAACAAACATTTAATAATAAATATTTTACAAAACACACACCGCACAGGTCTCATTAAGTATGTCAAATCAAAGCAGACCTCATATCCTGTCAAGTGTACAGTTTTGCCCCATACATAAAAGGGGAACTTCCTGTCCTGCTGTGTAACTCAAACTGTTACAACACTGATAAAGCATAAACACACACACACACAGAAGGATGCACACACTAATAGTTGGGGATGAAAGGAGTTTTGAACGAAGAGATTGGATTCCACAGTTGGGATCTGGATGCAGCCTCTGTGTGTCCACTTGTCCAGTCCTGCAGCAAGACACACAAATGCAAAACAAATGATGGCACATTTCACTCCATGATGCTTCATGAATTGCTTGATAATGTTTCGTCACTGTGTTCAGTTTCACACATGCACAGTACATTACACTCCCCACCTTACGTTTGTAGTATATGTAAAAGGAACTGAACACAGAGCAATTTCAACACGTCATGCACGTCATAAGGAATGTCCAAACCTCCCTAGACACATGTGAAAATGTGGTTTGGACATTCCTTATCCATTGCAGTTTTATTACTTGCTTGCTTTTGCTTTGCCACCTGGTAATAACAGCTCATCCTCTAAGAATTGACAGTCCACATAAAGACAGGACGACTGTGCGTCTCAGGAGCCAGTGTAACCTAATTAGAGCATTTCATGAAGCTAATTAATGAACATGGTGAACAACTATAGGAGACTATGAGTGGGTTTATGTTCACTGCGTGCTGTGTGGAGGTGTTTGGGGACTGGCTGAATGTGTGTCACAAATATGTGAGAGTGAATGGGTTTTGGTTTATAACAAGAGAGACAGGAGAATAAATACCAAAAAGGGTCGGTGCCATAAAGGTGAGCAGAGCGGTAAAACACGAGCTTAGACTGAATACTGAATATAGAAGATTGAGACCTTTCGCTCACCTGAGAAGTGAAACTTGCTGGTCTCAGAGTAAGATCTGTAAAAAACAGGGCACATAACAAAGTGCTGACAACCACTTCCTATTGGAGGATGTTGAAACATTTTCAAGCATATAAATCTAATGAAGGCCATAAATGGCTAAGGATGTAGTCTCACCAACAACATGGTCCTTGCCATGAACCCGAGTCCAAAACTGAGCCTCCTCTCTGAAAACAAATCAGCACAGTCAAGAAAAATAAATGCATCCAAACTCGACATCCATATTTAAAGTATGATTACTACACATTTTATGACTTAAATAAATGTTTTGGGAATATTGCAACCTTCACACAAAATTATATAAATGCAATTAACTTTAATAAACGTCTATGTCACATGTTCCACAACTGAAATTAATCAGAATAAAATACAACACAAGAAATACCTTCTCTTCTTTGCCTCTGCTGCGGTCTTTACTGTGAAGTATGACGTGAGGGGAAAAAAGAGAGTGAAACAAATTGGTTTTACACAGGAAGGCTTTAAAAAAAACAAAGAGCCTGAGATTCTGTGTGACTTATACCTTTCCTGTGCAGCATGAAAACGATGAGTGCCACTGAGCAGAGGAACAATACCACAGCAGACAAAGAGCCCAACCAAAGAGGCCAGTCCACAACTGAAGAGTCTGCAACACCGGCCATGAGAGACATGTATTTTACTAAGGTACATACAGTAGACATGATAGATCAAAATGGCGTACTTTTTGAGGGTGTAGAGCTGCCTCCTAAAGTTAAAAACAAACAGTAAAACTGAGTAATAATAGTACAGTCTAAATTCTTTATTAACTTTCACAAAGCAGGAAAATATGGCCATGGTCAAATTTTGGGTAATACCTAAGTGAGTTTTTATATATATGATTATATTGTGTTACTGTTGGTTTTAGTAGTAAGTAAGGTCAAATTTTAAGTAATTTTATTATATCCCACAGGAAAAGTATTTATGTAATCAAATCACGTCTAAATCTCAATAAAGATCAAAACGATTAGATTCCATGTTTGCGCCAAAATAACAAATCAGATTTTACCAAAGTAGATCTGATTTGTGCCACCTTTGAGGCCACACTGAACGTACATTTTCATGTTTACCTTTAATTATAAGAGCTAGAGCTGGGCTACGTTCCGATTTGCTCCATTCCGTTCCCAACCGGACACTGTATTCACATTGGTAATTAGCCACAGCATTGTCCTGGACTGGCACTGGGAAAACAGCCTGGTGCTGGGTCATTTTGGCCTGATGTACAGCAACACGTGAAACAGGATCCACCGAATAGAGCGTGAAGAAAGCACCAGGGTATGCAGGAGAGCCTTTACAGAGCAAATGCCACACATCTGACTGCTTCTGATAGACCAGGGTTGGGGTGGGCAGTGGGTCTGAGGAGGAATTATTCATCAGACTCATTAGTCACATTGAAACTGCCATCATAAATAAGTCATTACATCATTCTTTTATGCAAAACCCTTTGGGTGTATAATTAGTATAGCGTTCCAGTCTTTTGCACATTAAAAGTATAATGAAGAACAGAATTACTTTTAGTTTTGTTCGCTTCTGGTAATGTGCCCTTTTTGACTTTGCTTACATTAAATAAATTGATTATGTCAATAGATAAATATATTAGTATAGTATGTTGTTCTTGAGACTAATTTGAGACTAGTCACATTTGCACTCCATTTTGTCCTGATAATGTAATATAAATTTGAAACAGTTTCCTGCTTTCTCGTCCCACCTGGACATGGTCTTGGCTGTATCAGCACCCAAAAGTCTTTGTCTCAATTTCTGTGCACTCTCATATTGGTCATGTCTAGGTCAGGTCTGTTTAGTGTAGTCCGAACTAAAATGGTATTCTCATTCAAGACAGATCTATTTTGCAAAAATTATTACCCGTGACAGAGACCTGGACCACGTTGCTGACAGATGAATTAACCCGCCTTTCTTCTCTGCTGACCTGGTAAATACAGGAATATAGGCCCTGCTCTCCTCCTGTCACTGGCCCAACGCTGAAGACCCCTGGCTGGGGCTCAAGGATCGATACCTGACTGGACTGTGGCTGAGGGACGACAGATGTCATCTCTTTGGTATCTGCAGCAGCAACTCTCAGTAACATAAAGGACATGTTGGCATCGGACTGATGCTGTTGTGGACTAGGGAGAGAACAGCGGAAGGAAAGTGTGTCTCCGCGTTTGACCAATCCATTTGAGGGTTTCACAGACAATAAAGGAGAAGATGGTATGGAGTGGGTTGGACGAGCATCTAGAAGTAGACATGAAAAATAACAAATTTGTGCTGAGACTTTCTTGCCGTTGCATGTAACCAAAATCACTAACCGTCAAGAGCACATCCCAGCCCACATTGTGTTTGAAGTTCAATGTGGTCAATGTGTGAATGTGTGGGTGTGTGGTTTCTATATGAAGCGCAGGATGTAACAACCATTACACACACCCTCACTGCTTAAGACAATATGAGACCACAGAGAGCACCTGCATGTTGTCTTAGTGTGCTGTAGACACTGGAGGAGCCGGATGGAGGTGTTTATTATTTTATACGTCATGCCCCTGCAGAATTTAGATTACACAAAAGAAGCAACAGCCTTCATCGCATATCTGCTTCAACCTCCTCTTCTTGTTTTGATCTTTTCTTTATTATTAATAGCAGCTTATATTATGAAGAAATAAGGTGGAATTGGCAGAAATCTTGCTGAGTTGACACTTCTTTCAAAGTAGTTTAAAGTGGTCATACCTTTTGGGTGATCCAGCTGCAAATAAGGGCTGAATAAGCTTAATCTTCCATCCACTGTTTTATACAGACAGCAAAATATTCCGTCTTGAGATGAGTAACTTTTTGTGACGGTAAAATGTGCCTCCTCAGCACTGACAGGCAAATCCCTGGAGTCCACCTTAATGACAACAATTACAGAAGACCAGTGTCAGCTCTAGTGCATGCTGTCATGTGTGCATGAATTTATTTGGGTAAACCATTACCTTTTTTGTATTCTGAACAATTGAAATTGAACTCCTTTGTGGCCTTGAGGGGCTCGGCACACTAAGACAGCGGAGTCACCGGATCTGCGGTAGTTCAGTGTTGGGGCAGGGGGCGAAGGAGGGGGTGTGGAAGCTGCAAGTCCTCCTGGTTATGAGAGACAAAGATGGGTTTGACAATTTAGTGATATCAAAATATATTTTGAATATGTATGTATGTGTTGTAAATTTACATTTATATTTAGTCATTTAGCTTTCATCCAAAGCAACTTCCAAATGAGGAAAACAATGGAAGCAGTTATAACAATACAAAGTAGCAATATACAAGTTAAAACCCAGCACAGTATACAAAGCTAAGGAGAGTTTAGTCTGAGAATTTTTTTTTAATGAAAGGCAGTAGAAATCAGTATTTGTCAGTGTGGTGTTGACAATGTGTTTTCAGGCTTTGTTGCATGTCTGTCTGTCTGTCTGTCTGTCTGTCTGTCTCACAGTGTCTTTCTTTTAAGAATGTTTACACACAAAGGGTGTGGGGTTGTGGTTTATCAGTACACACTGGTTAAAACATTTAAATTATTCTAACTTAAAAAAAACCTTTTTGCCTCTCCACTAATTTGTGAGATATATCTTATTCTAATCTAAATTACAGAGTAACCAAAAGAGTAATAATGCATCACTAAACACAATAACTATAAGGCTTACCCGAAACATGTAGAGATGTAAAAAGTAATGTACAAATCCAAAGTTGTACTTCATTACCAACAAGCTGCATCCTTGCCCCCAAACAATAAGGTCTACAATTATATGTCTTCTCTGTGTCTCAGTCACACTCTCTTGCGCCGCCCCTACAGCATATGACATCCTCTTCAAACTTAGAACATTGAGGGAAGTCAAACTTCCTTTTTTGGAGTCACTCAGATGTGTGGTATTATTTCAATAAATATCAGGCATGCCTGTGTCTCAGGGTGACCAAAAAAAAGTTAAGTCTGCTCACAGTTGGATTAAGTCTATCTCAAAATTGAACTTTTAACATAGGACATTAATTAGTATGACCCAAATCTCTGTGCGAAAGGACGTTAGAGGCGTCTCTAAACAGTCGTCTTCCTCTCGGCAGCACAAAGAGAACTACTTGGCCAAGAGGACGTTTTTATGTGCCAATCTGCTTCTAACTGTATTCTGGTAAATTACCATGGCTCCAGCCTACGGTTGCAATTGCACAACTTCCAGGCGCAATAAAAAAGTCCTTTGAGTCAACACTCGCACAGCGCTCTGTGAGCGCACATCCATGTCTCAGTAAAGACATCACGTGTTGGCAAAACCCCTTAAGCAAAGTATAGCCTTCTAGCAGTGGCCTATAACTGTGGCACGTTGGGCTGTTTAATCTGGCCAGCCAAACATTTACTAATATTTTATGATAATAATTGTAGCCTATATATTTTATTTTTTTATTAAATATTCTGCAGTAATTAGTTGGTTCCACTACAACATGCTCCAAACGGTCACAACCATTCCTAAAGCTCCATCTCATCAAATAGTGATAGTAATGTGGCCCCCTTGTCTATATTTATGGCATTTTTGTTTGTGTAACTAAACGGGTATGAACGTGTCAATACACACTGTTAATGCTTAATTGATACAGTATACGTTGTGTTGGTGAAGCTTTCAATGTGTGTGCACAGACCTTTATTGTGTGAGTCACTAATTTGATACGTAGGCTATATGTGAGCTTTTATTGTGTACGGGGCAGACATGACGTGTGCATGCTCGTTTTAATTGTGTAGCCTTTTTAGGATTTTCATAGTGTATCGGGCTACTGTGCATTGTGTAATAGTGTGACTATAGTTGTGTATTTGCACTTTTTATTGTGTTAAAATTTTGATTTAAAAAAATAGAGGAAAAACAGTGATAAAGTAGGAAGCGAAGATCGAGTACGCACTTTTCAAAGTAGGCCCATTAGCAGAAGACAAGGGGCCTATTTTACTTCCGGTTGGGGAAGCGCATCCTTTCTGTCGCGCGCAGATGCAGCATCCACGAGCCCCGTGTTGTCATCATGAGTCTCCTCGAGGTAAAAATACTTTACTGACAAAAGAAATGGACCGCAACTTTATGCCTGGACCTATCAACCTGTTGGTGCTACTGAGGAAACTTAAACGGGTTTTTGACGTCTTTGAGCAGGACTCAGACGGTTTTGTTCGGATACAACACTTCGTGAAGTTGGGCTCACAGTTTGGACAGAAAGAGCAGGTGAGGAAACATGTCTTGTTAGCCAAATTGCCATTTAAAAAAAGGTTACCACCGGAAAAGTGCTTCTATTACAATTAAAGGTAGGGTTATGCAGGATTATGACAAAATTATTTTTATACAGTTTACAAAATACACTCTTGCACAGAGTGACACAATTACAAACATTGTCCCTTTGGAAGAGTGTGGAGGTGGATATATCTGCTGTCCTTTTCCTGGATTTCCCATTTTTTTATCTATGTTTACAATGCTAGTTTACTGAAATAAATAATATACAGCAAAACCCCTCTGTATGTGTGATAAGAGTTCATTAAAATATAGAGTAAGCCTGGATTTTACTCACTGATGTATCAATATATTCTGAAGACACATTTTAGGGATTCTATATCATCTTAAACAATCCCTCATAGCTCACAGTAGTTTGTTACATAAGTGGCTGAATATGTTTTTGTCAAAGTGGACCCTCCCCTTGCTTCTCAGGGTCTTACCGCAGACAAGAAAAACTAAACGTTATCCCTGATTGAGTCCCCAGTGTTGTGTTGTGTCTCATCAACAAGAACATAGCGGGGATGCTGATTAGCTCCTGTGGGAAGTTTCTCAATGACCTGGGAAATAAGATCACATGAAATTACATAAATGCAAATAAGCTGCACACTGTTTAATATTGCACAGTGGGCTAAATGTGCATCATGTTTAGCACTAATAATGTTTTTTCTTTGTATTTGCTCCTTATTTAACCCTACCTTCTTTGAGATAACGTGCATAACTGAAAGGTCCTGTTTGCACCAGGATCAATCAAACACCCTCATTAGACTAGAAATATAAATACATACCTTTATAGATGCTTTTCATATTTCTTATCTCTAAATATAAACAGAAATTATGTTTTATTGGTCTGTTCTGACTCAATCTTTTTTATTTCTATACAAGTTTATTTCTTACCATCTAGGAATTTGAGTTGAACTCTAGTGTGCCCATTTTACACAGTAATAGTTATATGGGTAAGGTCTCTATAATATTAAATGTAATGTGGTTGCCCCCATCGGCAGAACTGTTTAAACACAGTTTCAAGTTGGGGGCACATTTTAATAATTAATTTGAGATTGAAACATTGGGATCCTACCTTTTTGCAGAGAGCACCCCAGGGGTTGTTCCAATTCATCCATTTGCTAAAATTAGTGCTGTTAAAACTGAAAAAGGCTCTGGGTAGATCTAGAGGAGCTCATGCATTATTCAATGGTGATGTGGAGTAGAGGAAAGAGACCTCGGCATTCACTGTGAGTGCGTCTTGGTCAAGGGGGCCACACTGTCACTTAAGGGAGTCACAGATATAATGACAAACAACTAATATATAGAGCAACATTATGTCACTTTTCTGGTTTTTCACCCGATAAAAGACACAGGACTGAGGACATGTGAAAATGGTTTATTTGATATGGGTTTCTAAGAAATTGTAGGTGCTTCATCAGATTTACAAAGTGCAGTATCTAAACACATCCTAATGCAAACGATTCCAAGTAACAGAAGTAAATAGTTGTATTGTATGCGTCTTCTTTTTTACTTCTAGGTAAAGCAGTTGGCCAAATGTATGGACCCCAATTCTCATGGAAGGATCAATTTCAAAGACTTCTTCTGTGGTGTACTCATCATAAAAGGTTTGCTCACAAAAATATCACCATTATTAGCCTGTAGCAATTACTTTTTATTCTGCTTTTATGTGTAGATTATTCCTCAAAGTTTGCATATTCTTTACAAAGAAACCATATTTACTTTTCAGCAGCCAGAGTAAGTAGTGTTTGTGCTCAGTCAGAAGAGGTTACTGCTAGAGGTCACTTTGTGTTTGTATTCTGTCCATGGAGTGTCTTTGTATAACCAGGTCAGCTCCCCCACCAGAGTATAAATAGGTCAATAAGAGCACAGACAGAGACTGGGCCTGCATCCTGATGGAGAACAATCAGGTTTTACATTTGAACAAATAAACAATATTGCATAGTATTCTCAATAATTTTATTTTTACACATCAAAATGTTTACTAATCAAGTCAAGTCTGTTAGTACTTGTCTTTGCCGGCTGAAAAACCTACTCATGTTTCTTATAAGGAGCTGTTTTGAATCTTGAACAAAGGATATGACATCATCTCCCTTTTTTGCAGGTTACTTAAGGGTACTCCAGAAGACAAATGGTACAAAAGTCATCAAAAGGCCTTCTCACACCTCTCCCAGTTTTTGTCAGGTATGACGAGACTATGTCAGTCTGTGTGCTTTGTGGTGGGCTTTAAGTGCAGATTTAAATCAAAATGTTTTTCAAATTCACACCCAGTGAAAAAAACTGTCTGCTACTGCACTGCTTCAAAATCACATTGTACTTATACTATAAATCCAATAGTTTTGTTTTTTGCCCCAAGTTACATCTATTTATAACATGGTATTGTCTCCCCTCTCTCTAGTGGGCCAGGCACACTGTAGCCGTGAATTAAAAAGGGGAAACTTTTCTGACTGTTTTACTGTAATACCACACAGTAACACTGAGTGCAGACCGAGTTTGTCCACCAGGTGGCAGTGGAGAGCTGTTCTTCACTGACAGACTTTTTCTCTCTGAGTTTTCTCAAACAAACTGCCTATTGCCCTACATTCCACATATATTAAGAGCTGTTGTGTGTGCTTGGCTTGAATCTCCCTCCAAGGTGGGATATTTGGTTCCTGATATTATTGTTGACCTGAGAGGAAAGGTCTCAGTGTAGTGCATGTATTTTCATAAAATTCCTGAGTCTTTCTCTTGAGGAATGTGATACCCTGTCTGACACTAATCATCCTGGTATCGTCTGTAACCCTGTCCCCCAGCACTAAATGTACCTGTCTGCATTCCATCTCGGCTCAGTTTCCTAATTCAGACACAAGCTTGCTTCATGTAAAAGAGTCAATCTTCTGTTTCCTCCTTGTGGTTTTATTTCAAAAGTCCATTGTTTTACTATGTAACTCTTTTGCTGGAGTTCATTTTACCAATAGAGAAGGGCTCTTGAAATATTCACAGTGGCTCAAATGTAATCCGGTTGCTACCTACTGTGCCTTTAACATGCAACACGAAACACTTCTCTTTTTTGGAAATACTGTCTAGTTAGTGCACTTCCCTGTGAACATTGCATTTTAATATTTATGCTTTGACCTCTTATAACAGGAAATCTATTTTGTTGCTTTCTGCGCACAGAGACAGGTAGGTGGAACTTAGTTGTTTTTGTGCAGTTTTTGTTTGATTTGACTCAAAATGAATCAATCCTACAATGAATATATACTCTTTATCTCTCAGTATAGAAGTTCTTGTTGTATTCTCTATAAACTGGCCGTATATCCCCACAGAGCTTTTATCTTAAGAGGAGGTTTTTCTGAACCTTTCCAAAGACAGCAATAAATGTCCTCAGTGCACTGCGTGTTTTGTAGGGCTGCAACTAACAATAATTTTTTATAATCAATTAATCTGACAATAATTTTGTTGTTTAATCGATTAATAATCGGATAGTGAAGCGCGTGTAAATGAATGAGGACCTGGTAGACTAACAAAGACAAGTGATCAAAAACATTGTTCCGGCTTAAAACGGATGATGATAATACTACAATAAAAAATAATCACATAGATTTTTACTAAATCTACTAAAGTATGCCACATGACTTGTAGCAGGGGTGTCCAAACTTCTTGAAAAGCGTGCCGCATCTGCCAAAAAGAAAATTTCCAAGGGATGACTTTTGATTCTTTTTTCACAAGTGCAGGTTTTAGTTGGATTTGAATGGGTTTTAGTTGGATTTGAACAGGTTTTAGATCAATTTGAACAGGTTTTAGTTGGATTTGAATGGGTTTTAGTTGGATTTGAACAGGTTTTAGATCAATTTGAACAGGTTTTAGTTGGATTTGAATGGGTTTTAGTTGGATTTGAACAGGTTTTAGATAAATTTGAACAGGTTTTAGTTGGATTTGAACAAGTTTTAGATACATTTGAACAGGTTTTAGTTGGATTTGAATGGGTTTTAGTTGGATTTGAACAGGTTTTAGATCAATTTGAACAGGTTTTAGTTGGATTTGAATGGGTTTTAGTTGGATTTGAACAGGTTTTAGATAAATTTGAACAGGTTTTAGTTGGATTTGAATGGGTTTTAGTTGAATTTGAACAAGTTTTAGATATATTTGAACAGGTTTTAGTTGGATTTGAATGGGTTTTAGTTGAATTTGAACAGGTTTTTGTTGGATTTTAATGAGTTTTGTATAAAGCAGCTGCTGTTGGGGCCATAAACAGTACATTTCTCTGAAGCTGAGGGCCACATGAAATCTCACCTTGTGCCATGATTGGCCCCGGGCCGGACTTTGGGCATGTCTGTGTTAGAGCAATATCTACACATAACAATGTATTTTCATCAAAAACATAAAAAAAAACCTCTTCTCTCAGAACATAGCTGGTTTCAGAGTCTATGAATACCCCAGGTAGCGATTAATAGATTAGTAAATTAGTTGACCATTATTTGGAATAATTAATTATAATCAATAAATTCTGAACACTATTTGCAGCCCTAGTGTTTTGCAGAATTATCCAAAAACTGTATTTATGGCTCATACAAGTGTAGTTATTTCAGGGCATCTGTTTCTATCGGTGGGAAAAATCTTGTAGAGTAAAGTTTAGTTGCCATGGCAAGGCAAGAGAAGAATGAGGAGGAGGAAGGTGAAAAGTGTCTCATTGTCACATTAGGCCTAATAACAGTGGATTTATTTGCTTGCTCTACCTCCACCGCTTAGCTTTAGGAGTTTGGACACACACACACACACACACTTTACTCATGAGTGCTGGAAACTCTTAGCATGCCTCGAGCAGGTGCTGAAGTGAATTTTTGTTGTGTGTAGCGAAGAGAGATTTGTCTTTTGGTGTATGTGTGTCGGCTTATGTGTGTGTGCAGGGATATGTTGGCCTAGATACAACAACTCTGTAGCAGTGAATGGAGGAATAAGACGGTCAGTGGAATTAATTGGTTCTACTAAAAACATGACATTTGCCTCTATCTCAGCAAATTGTGGCCTGCTGTTTACTGTTAATTTATTAGGTTTATGCTAGGGCTAGTTTTAGCAAATATGAACACTATCCAGCAGGAGACTTTGGAACTGTGATTTAAAAACAGCAACTGGGGAAATAAAATTAATAACTTACTGCACATTTATCATTTAAGAGAGCGATTTGGGGGTTTGAACAGGTCTAAAGAATCATATTTGGAGAGCTTTTGCCACAGAAAGAGTTATATAAGACTCAGATGCCGATAGAAATTCTATTATGATTATTAGTTGGTCATCTTATGTCATCCCTCAAGTAATCTCGTTTGTATCAGTCCTCTCTTCTACATTGCTTTTGTCTTGTATTCTTCTTACTATATTTCACTCAATCACTTTTCATAGATCTTCTTGTCTCTTTTTATTCCTCCATCTTTTTGTGTCAGTTCCATTAGTAAAGTAAAGCTGCTTGTATTTAACGTGTCAAGCCAAAACGTCTGCTCCAGTCCACCATCTGGGAGGGCTCCTGTTGAAAGCCTTTGTTAAAGGGCAGGTACTTCAAATTAATTTGTGGTCTGTGCTACATCTTCAAACCTTAAACACCCCCAGAACTGTCAGTGCTGCCACATTATTGGACAAAACGATAGATTGTCTGTGAATACTTTTTTTGGAGCAGTTCAAGATTAATTTTTGTGAGTTTGTAAATCTTGCGAGAATCCAGCTGCAGTGCAAGGTGACCGTGTATTATACTTATGCTACATTCAATTTGTTTTACAGCCTAGATCATCAGAAATCAAGCTAGGTAGTGTTACAAAACCCTGACTAATTGCCCAAGACAAGCGTGGAACTTCACGTCACACATGGTAAACCTCTCACCTATTCAGTGATTCAAAGTGAAGGGATGTTATTAAAGATGCCTCATGGATTACACATTTCTCTCTGCCCCTTTTAACATCCTACACATAATGCTCTAGTAAACCTAATATAGTATAGCAGCAGTCATCTCATTTAAAGAACTGTACTGTGTCTGTCAAGTTTGACAAATGTATGCTCTGATCAATTCAAAAAGATGAATAGTGATAAGTCGAACATGGTGAGAAAAAGCACACGTCTTGATGCTTCACTGTGTTATGTTGAGCGACGGTTGATAGATTTGAGGGAATGAGAGTTTGGCCCGAGTTGAGAAGAGCAAATGGAACGCATGCAAAAAGATAAAGTATGTGGAGAGATAAAAGCGAAACAAAACAGGTGTAAGATGTAGATGGAGTTAAAAGGATATAATAGTGACAGAGTGGGAGCTCATTTATGTCATTTATTAATGGCTAAGCCATTTGGCCTGTGCTCCTGAGTGACAGGGGCCATAAGCAGAGATGACACCCATCAGGCCCTGCTTCCAAATCACTCAGTGGCCTTTTTTTTTATGCTGCCCGAGAGGGAGCAGCTGAGTTCAGCCAAAACATTAGAGCTCGCTCTTTGACTGCTTTGTTTAAAAAGCAGGGAAAGCAAATATTGTACCAAGCTGCAACTATTGTGTTCAAGCAGCAATGAAATGAGTTACACACTTAACATTCTTTCCTTTAAGACAGTGAAGTGTGTTTGGTCTCAAATTAAAAAAAATCAAAGATTTTCAGTGATCAAATTGTAAAAAGAGTCAAACAAAACTACAATTATGCCGATCAAGTATTTAGTGTTGTGATTGTGTGATAGATAATAGTTACACCTTGTTATTAAAGCATTGACAAATAAAAAAAACAAAACGCATCAACTTAAAATATGTAAAACAAACCAAGGTTCAGCTTCTACTTTCCTGTTTGTACTATCGCTTTGGCTGCAGCAGAAAAGATTGCAGTTACATCATTGTGTAATCTGCAAAGACAATTGATGACAGCTTTGAGTAAAATATGTACTTTTTGGCAGTTGATCACAGCACTGCAACAAATACCTTTACAAAAAGTTGCAGGTCAGTCCAGTTCTGTTGGGCTGCAACACTAAACAAAGGCTGTATTCAAGCAGAGGAAATGTGGTATCTGAAAAATAGAACCATGCAGCTTTAATACAAAATCTGTCGATGGGTTCACACTAGCTTTAGAATAACTTTGTTTAATAGAGAATAACTGAGATATTTGTAATTGATTTTCATTTTGTTTACGTGGCATTGCATGTGCATTAGTGTATTATGACTTTTTACTGACTGTGAGTTTGTTGGTTAATTCAAATTTTGAACACACACGTCTGGAAGTGAGACAAGGCCCAGCAGAAGCCCACCAATGTCATTCAAGGACACACCAGCAACACACACAAGATTACCCAGTGACTGTGTGGCTGTAAGTGGAGCAAATGAACCAAATCACCACTTCTCTGTGTGACCTTTGTGCTCTCCCCTGGACGTCTACTCTGATGTGACTCAGCCAATTCCACTATATTGAACCAGTGTGAGCAATGAGAACACAGCCCATTTTTAACCCTTTAAGCCCGAGGCCTATTTTCAAGACCACTCGAAAAATGCATACCAGTAAAGAAATGACTATATTTCAGCAACCATAAGGTGTATTTGAATAAGTTTGGTGTCATTGTAAAGGGAACATTGTGGAGATTTGTTAAAAAGTGTTATCATATGAATATGTGTTACTAATAAAGAGAAAATGAAGATGGCACACAGCTAATATGTATTTTTTTAGTTCCGCCTAAAAAAAACCTGTATTTTATGATGAGTAACTCTTTGGAATGCAGCATTCGAGACTCCAGTACTTCATAACATGTAAATAAAACGTGTTAACATTATCCCTGCAAAGTTATAAACTGATAATGTGAAGCAGAATAAAACTCAAGGGGTTTCAGTACAGAAAGATTAGGCGAGATTTCCAAAAGGCCCAGTTTGGCCCACTTTGGCCCAGTCTGTTCCATTACATTTTAGTCATGTAAATACTCTATTTTTAATGTTTATATGACTAATGGTGTTCATTAAATACATTTTTGAGAACTTAAACCAGACTTCTAAGTATTTAAATGTGTTTTCAGTCTGTATTCTTCCTCCTGCGTGTCTGTGTACCAAGCCTCTCCCATGGAACCTCTAAAATGGTTGTCGTGTAAGGGCGCCGCCATACGGTGATTTTACAGCGAAATACAGCGATATACCTCCGTCCACCAGAGGGCAGGCTCCAAAAGCGGAAATATAAGGAGAAACCCAATGGCTCCGGTCTCTAGAGCGAAGTTTTTACTACATGACAACTCTGGGGTTATGCTATCTAAAAACTATTATTTTACTATGGAAAAAGCCCGGATGTAACGGCCATTTTATTGCCCATTCGTAATGACAATATTGGTGAATAGGGGACCAATGGGCGGATATCATCCATATTTATACCATCTATGCTGTGTACGCAGGCTGTTCCTGAGTAAAGCTCAAAAAAAGACGCACAGACGCTGATCTGCAGCCGATTGGTCGAATTGAACATGTGATACCTCGTTTGAACCGTGAGGACCAATATAATTGAGGGAAACTGTTTAAATCCCGGTCATTTGAACCTTGCTCTGATGTCACATGATAGATTGGTACCTGAGCCAATGATAGTGTCTATCCCATGATGCAGTTCACTGTGAAACGCTCTGAGTGAACTGCACCATGACCGAAGTTTAAATTATTATACAATCTATGGACCGAAGGTGTCATGTCACAGATAGACCCAAATGGAAGCTGACACATGGATTTAACTGGAAAGCAGCGTTTTTTTTGCATAGAAACGACAGATTTCCACTCTGTTCAAAGAAAATAAGGCAATGATTCTTATCATTGCTGCACAAAAGTGTTCAGTTTATTGTTCTACTTTTGCTGCTGGTTTACTTATATTTTAAAGTACGTTGGGTTGCTTTGTGTCAATGTATTTGTCAGCTTCTCTAGTTTCATTTGAGGTCTGGCACGAGTTTGTTGGTTGAAGTAGTGGCCAGCTGTTTGCAGAAATGTAGTGCCTGAGTTGAGTAGGTGTTGCACTTCACACCTTGGCCTCTTGTCTTTTGTTGGCTTGCTGTTTGGTCTGTGTTTGAAGTAGCTGTATGTGGTTTACATGTCCGTTTAGCGGAGTTTCCTCTGAGTAATTATACAAGGCTTGGGAGCGAAAAGTGTATCTGCTGCTGGGTTAACCTCACCCATAGAGCTGATATGAGATGGTAACAGTATGTTTGTTATATCAATTCACTTTTGAATGAGACGTGTGAAAATGTGAGTAGGAAACCTTGACTTAAAGAAGAATATGGTGTTTTTTTAAGCTAGGTTGTTCTTCTGGATGAGTTTTAGAAAAGTTTCCCTGAGCTTAAAATAATGCTTGATTTTCAAGTACCTCATTATGTCTTTATATTCTTTGTTTTTGCCATAGCTGCTGTAGACTAGTTCTTGCATTTACTTTGCATTGATACCTCTCGGCCTTGCTCAAACCTTTACTCCTTAAAACCTTTTCCTTTTGAGTGGACAGCTGTGTCATCATCATGGAATAGGGAACATGTAAAGTTTCTGTAAACCCTGATGTGTAGTTTCGTCACTCTGAATGGAGAAAGAAGAACTGTATAGCTCAGCAAAACCCAGAAAGTGCTTGTATACGCAAAACATTGTGTGCATCATTTCACACTATAACATACTCTGTGCACAATCTGGACATGAATTCTTTATTCTATACCGTCTATAAACTAATATTGCTATGAGTTAAAACCTAGAGTCGAATTAAAATGAGTCAAAATCTAGCTTTACTTTAAGATGTACAATCTTGTTGTTATTACAAACCAATCAAAAGAATGAAAGAATGATTTAGGATTGATGAGAGTTGGTCTGGGAAAAGTTAACTAAACTGTTGGACAAATTGCTGAAATGAAATGATAGTACAGTTGATTTTTAGAGTTACAATAGATATACTGCCTCACTGCAGACACAACTGCCACCCCTGTGCCACTCATTATGCTGTTTCATTAAACCAAATAGTACATTTTCTCTCATCTCTCTTTCTTGTTTCCTCCACTGACTAGTCCAGCCAAAGCTACAGACCTTGAGACTTCTTTCATATGGATGAAGTGTATAAACCAAATCACTTTTTATACCCCTGTTGTCTCTAACTTTGCTCTCTCTGACTCCAATTTAAGTGTTTTTTGTCTTTCTCACCGACATGATGTAAACCTTTCTTTCCAAAACAGATTCTTCTACAGTCCTTTACTTTTGTATGATTCTCAAGCATCACTTTTGTTTTTTTCCTTCATCATTTTTCTCTACCTCTCGTCTTTTTTCTCTTGTGCCATTATTGTCTCTCTGTTTGTTTAATTAGTCGCCGGCTGTGCTCTAATGTGTGGTCTGAATAGAGAAGCTGTCACAGGAGCTCACTTCTGGCCCACTGCTTCCTTCTTCTCTCTCTTTCATCCTGTCCTTTTAGACAAACAAACGCAAACATTTATCGTAGTGGGACAGTGAGAGTTACAGCGTTGCAGCAGGATCACTCACTAAAGATCCCAGCATGGGACTCCAGTTAATGTAACGCTGTTGGGTTTGCCTGTAGTATGTGTATTATAGTAGACAACAATTGTTTCAATTAGCATTTCAAACTAACAAAGCTAACTTTGGGACAATATTCAGAATATGGTAAAGTCTGACTCCTCTCTGATGATGAACATGACAACAAACATGTTTTAAATCATTTTATTATTAGCAGCTGAATCAAACACATGCTGGTCCAGCACTAGGCATAAGAAGCACAATTGTTTCACCATCTGTGTGTGATTTAAATATCACCACAACCGTATTGCCAGTTTGCGAGTAAACGAGAACCGTAACTGACAGTAAAACTCCGACTTGTAAATGTTAACTGCAACTTCCTCTGTCAGGTGTCTTTAAACTATCATACTATTGTATTGCTCACTTCTTTCTAGTCCAGGACTTTGTTCTGCTTTCTTACCTAGCAGCAGTGCTATTATTGGAATCTTTGGCCTGTGACACTTTGCAGTCTGACCTTGGCCAATAACTCGTTCACACTCCAGTGTGTTCCCTCCTGTCTGTCAGGCTAATTAACAGCCTGTAGTTTCAGTTCACCTCACACCAAATAGTTTTCAGATACCCCAAAATACTACTCATTGTGACCTTTCAAAAGAGGAACTAATAGAAATTCTGTCTGTGTTTTGTCTATTCCACCTCTCTCTTAGGTTTAGGCAGACTTGTCTTTAACTCTTATGTCTGTACTGATCATCTGTCACTTGTCCTTGTTTGTTGATGTGGTGGTAGATGGAAGTTATTAGTCTGTTGTCATTTAATTGTTCCACAAAATGACTCAGCATCAAAGCATTGTTAATGTATGGACGTTAACTACTATAGTAGGTGGTGTCCTTATCTTTACATTACTTTCTTTTGCCTTTATTCAGACTCTATCATAGTATAGTTTTGTTGCATAAACAATTACTTTCTAACCATGTGAACAATAGCAATAATCAATACAGTATTTTATACAGAGTGTTTCCCTGCAGGCAACAGTAACCCAGTAGCCTGGTTTCACTCATGTCAAAGCAATAGCCTCCAACAGATACGTGTATCATGCTGCAGAAAGCTGCACATTCTTTACATAATGCACATAGTCGAGGTCTGCTTTCAGTAATCCTATGGCTTGACAAATTTGGTAATAAAACAATAATGTACTCTTGGAGATAAGCTTACATGTGGATCTGCGCGACTTCAGCATAACATACTTGTTCTATTGTGTACACAGTAGCCTATTGAATTGAATATAGGGAAACACAAACACACACAGGAGGAAGTACAAGCTGATTTTCTACCTCATAGATCTGAGATAAGAAATATGTATCAGCAACTATAATGTGTCCTATAAGTTTGCAAAATACGTGTACTTTCCTGATTTAATAAAGGAGTGTCCCAAAAGGCTATCTTAATAATGTATTTGGGATTATTTATGCTGTCACTTTGTCACAGGCAATTTTAACTTATTCACTCAAATTCTATCTGACCCAATTCCTGTTTTGCTTCCTAAGAATTTCTTCACCCCACAACATTTTGCAGTTAGGGCTTGCATGCATATAAATAACAGTTTATCTCACAACTGCAGACCAACTAACCTGCTAGATTCTTATTCCACATCACTTAAACCTCACAGTGAGGTGTAGATAGTCTGTATATATGTATTATTCTCTGTGTCCTCTGCTCTGTTTGTATTTAGGAAATTTGGCAGTGGAGGTATTGTCATTGACAGCACTTGGCCCAAACAAGCAGCTAACCCTCTGCCCTCTGAAAAGTCTGCCCCATTTATTCCTATCCTCGCTCCCTCTCATTCTGTGGGGCCTCTCCCTCCTTCGAACTAACCATCTCTATCCCACCCTCCTCCTCATCATTCGTCTTGCTGCATTGCGAACCCATGCAGCTGGTTGATTCCCCACAGAGCTACTTCAGCTGAACTCTCCGCTCACACATTTGTTTTCTAACAATGTGTGTGCACCTGAGAGCACACATATACTGTATGTACATTTACATTTACATTTATTCATTTAGCAGACGCTTTTATCCAAAGCGACTTACATTACATTACCAGCGTTACAGTCACTGGAGGCAAGGTGGGTTAAGTGTCTTGCCCAAGGACACAACGACAGTATGGACTGTGGGGCGAGCGGGAATCGATCCTACTACCTTCCGGTTGAAGGACGGCCGCTCTACCACTGAGCTACTGCCGCCGTATGTGTGAAGGTATGTGAGCATGAGAAGTACAAAGCAGCTATCCAACAGCAATCTCCTTGTTCTTTGTTTTCTTGTGACTTATTGAATTCTCAGCTGATGAATTATACAGTGTTGCAGCATGTATTATAATAACGCATCCATTGTCTCGCCCTGTCCGGAAGCCCTGAAAGAACTGTGTTAACAGTAAAAACAGTGCATAACTCCATGTTGCTGTCTGAAGAAAGCAGGTAGACATGAATAGAATTGCAAATGGTTTCTTTAAAAAGGGGGAAAAGGGGCCAGCTCTCTAACAAATTACACATAAACAAATAGCCACAGGCTATTGGTTGAGACACTGCCAACATCTTTGAAAAGGGAAAGAGAGCGGGAGGAAGAGAGACACAACATTTCTTTCTACATATTGGCTTTTATTTGGCCTCTTAAGCTTGGATCATATCTCTTCTCATCTTGTCATCTTTCTCACCATTTCTGCCATTTCTCCGCCCTCTGTCAGCAGACGAGCAATCATCTGGATGAAAACACTATGACACATATCACACACGTATGCTGGTTGTGAGTCATGGGATTATTATTGAAGCACTAAAAAAATCTCACGGTATAGCAACAGATTGTGAAAAGGAAAGAAGTCTTATCACAATTCCTGGTAATACTGTTGTGATAATGTTTCAGCTGAGTTGCCATAAGCTGCTGTGATACTGGGTTTGAGTGAAGCTTCTTGTGGTGAAAATGCAGCTGAGAGAAAAGTGACCTGTAGAAGCTATCATCAGTCTCATTATTTTGTAGTGCGACCAGGGGGTTTGTTATGATGGTGGAAGAGTTTGATTTATGATTTTACAGCAGCGAAACTTGCCCTTTATATAGGCTGTAAGTAGGCCAGCATCTCTTCAGAGACAGTTGAAGATAACAATAGTGAGAGAGAACAAATAATAATTCACATTTTAATCTTACCAATGTACGGTTGCTGATATTGGTTACAAATTTGCCAATGTAGTATTGAGAAATAGACTGTGTAATTGTCTGGTCTTCCAGGTAGGGCTGTGCAATTAATTGCATTTGCAATTAAATCACAATTTTTAAATTGCAGAGGCTGCACATATTGCAAGAAAAAGAAGTTGATGATTAACACTATGCTACGTTGTGTGTTAGAACGAGAAAATAACTGAGAGCTGAGCCAAAGAGAGTGTATGACAGATGAGTATTTGGCAGAGTCAGATCTTGAAAAGTGGGCGCCCATGGGCTATAACCATATTTAGGGCCCGCTTTAGGGAAATCTGTTGGGGCCAATCTCATGACTTCTTTGAGACTAAATATCTCTGTTACATATACTTTTATAGTTTTTGTCTGGACTAAAAAGGAAATGCAGCTTTCTCTCAACGACTGGCGCTGAAGCAGAACAAAACTAAGACACCGTCATTGAACCAAAAGGTTTTATCACTGTCAGAGAAATAAAGTGGGCCAGGTAAAGAACAAAGAACCCACAGTTTAAACTCGAGGCCCATGGCCAAATCCAGTCCTATGATTTAAAATGTTAAATAAAAATATGTTCTTCATATAATTTAATACATGTTCTAATATAGGCCTGGCCAACAAGAAAAAAGTGTTAAGTGTGTCATATTTATTGATTGTGGATATGTAAAAAAAAGCAGAAAGAAAATAATCACATAAATAATCACAATCGCAATATTGTTTGAAAAAAAAATCACTATTATATTATTTTCCAAAATTGTTCAGCCCTACTTCCAGGTGGGACAGAGGCAGCACAATAGAAAACTGAAGTACTTCAGTTTTCTATTGTGCTGCCTCTGTTGATGAAACAGACCATGAAAAAATAGATCTTTACATAAACATGTAATAGTTCTAGTTAATTTCATTATATTTTTGTGAACTTTTTATAAAAGGAACATTTTTTTCTGAAGTCACACACTCAGGCGTCTTTATTCTAATGTGTATCTCTTAATGTGTAGTCTTGCCTCCCCTCTCACTTTCTGAACAAGTGCATCTTTTCTTTTTAAGGCGACTTGTGGAATCTGCTGCATCACTGAAGACAAACTGTTTCCATTGAAGGGACAACAATTGCTCCCTCCCCCACTGCAGCCTCTTATGGATCAGGACACACAGCACAGGCAGGCAGGGCTACATATGCAAATATAGCCTGAGTGGGCGGCAATGAAATGGCTCTCACAAGCCCTGCCCACAGAAGCCAGTTGCTTAGCAACCACCAGCAAGAGGGAGGGAGGTACTCTGAATTCAACAACTGTTGCCTGATCTAAGGCTCACTGTGTGAATGCGTGAGCCGGCAGAGCAGGCTGGAACAGAGCGAAGTGTGAGAGGCTGGGAGGTGCAGCCTGTGTGTGTGTGTGTGTTTGTTAGTGTGATGATGACACAGAGGTTGCTGTACCTGAAGCTGTAGGAAAAGACGGGCTGTGCAGTGTTTTAAAGTGAACAATCCATCCTGCTCGCTGCTCTGGGTTTGTTTCTTTGGACTATACCAATAACTGCGACTCACCCTTTGGACTGTCCCGACGCTGCCTCTTCCTCTCGCTTCTGAAGGGAACACCTGTGTGTGTATGTGCTTGTGTGAGACGCAGTGGACTTAGCCCTGGTGAGCAGGGTGAGCGGCAGGACACCAGTGCATGTGGGCTTGGCCAGTGGTCAGTGGGGGCTGCTAACCATGGACTCCCCTCTCTAGTTAACGGGTAAGCAGCACACTGCGCACAGACTACTGGGTAAGGTGGCAGTCAATAGTTACTGGACAGAATGAGGACAAAAAGGAGAAGTGATGCTTTAGTCGTGGAGAACACAATAGAGGTGACAGTTTATGTTGGGGAGTTTATGGGGGCAGCAGAGTGGCAGAGCAGGGCTATTGTCTCCAGTTTGTTTGTATTTGAATGTGCTTCACAGAGTTGCCCTGTCTCACAGATGGCTTGGCTTTCCTTCTCAGCTGTTGGTGTCAGTGTTATCACTCGGTCCGTTGCTTCTGTTCCCTCCTTTTCATCCTTGTCTTGTGTGTAGTCACTTTCTGTCATGTCACCGGTGAGCAGCTCTGTTGGGGCTCAACATCTCTCTGATGATAATGGGATTAATTGGAAAGCAGGGTCGCTGGAAGGAGAGCAAAGAGAGGAAACGATCAAAAAAAGTGGTTAGGGAGTAACACCAGATATAATATTATATAAGTAGAGATGGGAAAACAAGAGGGAGAGAAGTAGTGTCAAGACCAAGATTTCTTTATAAGGAAAGTGAATAGAGAATGCCCAATAAAATATAAGTATGTAGTCTGTATTTAAATCACCAAGTGAAGGTGAGTTTAATTTCTGCTCAGTAGCCTTTACCTGTGACGTCAGGCTGGAGTTGATTTGAATACTACTGGTAAGTGACAGGACATTACATAATAGGATTTGGAGTTGAGCAGAAAACTCTCTGGTAATGTACCGGGAACCAAAATATCTTGTAAGGCATTTGTATTTAATTAACCTATATTTCCGTGGTGGTTGTTGAAAAACACATTTGCATATATAATAAATAGATTTTGAACATGACTGACACTGAGCTGAGTGACTTTATCAGTGCAAACGACAGTGGGACTAGAATAACTAGATTAACTCATGTTATTCAGTCCTGAATGGAGGCTATTGCATGCAGTTTAACTGTTGTCCCGAGCACCAATGCTGATGAAAACATATAAGTAATGAAACAGTGAACAACAGGCCTGGACTGACCACCTGCTGAGGGTATGCCTCCGCTGAAGGGACAACAGCAAGAGGCTTACAAACAGTCTCTTAGTAGAAAGACAATGCACAACAGAGAAGCTCTTTCAGCTCTTTTCGTCAGACATGATTGTGATGACACAGAAAAGCACAATTAGTGCACTAGACACCACAAGCTTTAGCTCACAACTCTACTACACTGACAAGATACTGACAAAACAAAATACATTGTTCTGCTGTAAATTAGACACTGGAAAATGTTGTTAGAAAAGATTTGAAAACCAACACTATGTCACTTGTTTAGATGTGTAGCTCAGTCAAGCTCTAAATCTGTGTAGATCTGATCAGTGGGTTGTTGTTTTTAGATGGTATCATGAGTTACATAGTTTGAGAACATTTTTATTTACAGAGTTGCTTTAGGTGTAAGGGTGATATTGTTCAAAATTATTCGTCTGTGTAGACTATTTGGAAAAGGTAATCGCAGCTCGTGTTGACTTTGCCCTAACTTTTGCTGTCAACGTTTCTGTTGTAACTTTTAACGTCCACAACAGGAAAGTTAACAGGTGGTTTGCAGTGGCACCCTGAGGATATAACAACTAACATACACCCACCTGCTCATGCCTCTGTCAAATGAAAGCTCTGGTAATTCACTTCAATTGCATTACAGCTCGCTCCACATATATTCATAATTTATAGTGTTTGTCGTAGTCATTATATTTTAGCGGCACACTCTTGTACCCTGACACAGATACAGCACTCAGTATCTAGGGCATCAGCTGAAACAGTCGGTGAAACCCAATGCCTGACGTGCACAATACTTAGTAATCCTCAGATGATTGGACCAAATTCGTTTTGTACTTGTTATTAAAGACAATACTCATTCTCCATTGAGACAACCTTAAATCAATCTTAATCAGGGGATGTATTTCAAGTTCTCCTTGTTCAACAGGCACATACACACCCATACAACACTTCGTTTACCTACTTCACTCATGGCTGACAGCAGTCATTCTTTAACTGCTGCTATGGCCTGACACTTATACCATAGATTTAATAGTTATTTTATTTTAAAATGTCACTTCAACCATGCTGTCTATAAAAACCTTTGTTCTATGTTCACATCTAATCAGTAAAATCACCTCGACACAGCGCTCAGTGTGCTTCTGCAGTCCCTCCCTACATTGTCCTTTGCCCAGCACAGCATTCCTGGTAATCCAAGCAGCTACTTGTTCCTGTCTCCCGTCTCAGGTGCAAACAAATGTGTGTGTTGTGTTTGCTGCTCACTCCTGCTGACTGGACGTGTTTATATTCAACTTCACTGAAAGGCCTCTTTAATGTTTTCCAATTGAGTTTTGTGTGAGACTTGAATTGTTTCTTCCAGACCTAATATGACAGTGAAAGATGAGTCATTAGTGTCTTTGTGTAAAATGTGAGCAGCAAAATGGTATTGCTAATGATGGGAACTGAATTATACACACATGTACAAACAGGTATTAATGGTCTAATAGGAATACTGGTACAACAACAATATTAGGCTTTTTATAATAGCTATTACAATGACTAACTTAAAAAGAGTAAAGGCAGGTATTAGGTGCATTCTTAGTTAGACTTAAAGGACATAGATCATTTAAAATGAAGACTACCCTAGTCTTTGACGCATTCTCTCAAACCTTATTTCACCCTGCAGAAGTGTTAAAAGCTTACGCTGAATATTTTATTTGATGGCACTTGAGAAGCTGAAGAGCCCAAATAATGGAAAGAAAGAGGACGAGATAAACAAAGAGCGATGCTTCTGAAGGGAAAGCCTCTGTCGAGAGACCCTCTTATCTCTGCAGCTCAGTCTGACAAACACTAGGCAGACTACTGTTGTCTGTCTCAAAACATTTATTTTCCCTTTTCTCACCCTTTTGTTCTTCCCTTCTCAAAACCATATATACATTTTTTTATTTCCATTTTGTCTCTGACTCACATTCTCTGGTCCTTTCTCGCTGACTCACTCTAAATCAAAGCTTCATCCGTGAGAATCGATCCAATCAATGCCAATTGAAGTGTCTCATTCAGTTCCTATACGAGAGTAGTGCTCAACAGTACTCTTTTGCACAACACTGTTTGGAATAAATATTTGACCTAACAATGGTTACTGTCCAACGAGACAAATAAAAAACACTGAAGACACATTGTAAAACCCCAAGAGCTTTGTTTAATCCAGCTTTGCTTCAGTACAACACCACAGAAATGCACTGTATTTCTTTAAGGGCACTCCCTGACACTGATGTTTGGGTAGCTTGTTTCAAAGCTTAAAATTCAAATTCAGGGGATTTCACTTGAGGTTAAAGCAAGTCTGTTTCCTCATAGTTATCATGTATCAAGTTCAAATGTTTGTTTTTGAGTTTTTACAGATCAGTGTGATCTGTTTAATGTGGTCCTAAACAGATTGGCTGATTAATGATTTGTTCAGCACTAAAATAGTATTGACCTTGAGCACTCAGCATGGGATGGAAACGTGTAAGTAGAGGTGGATCGAGTTTTAATTTTACCGACAGCTCTCTGTCACAGTGTTGTTGTTGCAGATCGTTAAAGACCCCCGGCCTTTGACGGAGAATGAACGCTAACGTCAAAGTAATTGACCCTTTCTAATTAGTTCCTGTCATTCTGCCTCTAACTCATTGAGCTTCTTCAGTGTGTGTAAAGTTTTGGAACATGTATTCAATCATTTATAAAATAGGACTGAATGTTTTATGTAAGTATGTATGAAGTATGAAGCACAAAGATGGCAAGTCTTTTTATTTAAATCAATTAGAAGAGTTTTGACCAAGAACAGTGCCCTGAGAGGTACATGGGACTTAATGATATTCAGTCTTATATATTCTGTACAGTTGTGACAATTACAGTATAATAGAGACAACAATTATCTTTTGCAATTTTGACTAATGTAGTTTCCCATAGTGTTACCCAACCACAGTGCATCATCATCGATAACAAAATACATTTCCCCACATTTGGGTTTCAATGTGGTGTCAACATTGTGTCAACATGGTAGGTAGGTAGGTTACAAAACGGAGGGAAAAATATTGGTACAAATGTATTATCCCAAATTTAGTTTATTATTACTTTTTTGGCATCTGTAAATGTAAAATGTAGAACAGATGTTTAAGTGACAAGTGAGCCACACACAGGTTTTATAAAAACTTTGAACATTGCTCCACCTTCCATGTCTTTCTTATTCTTTTCTATCAAACAACTGTGTTTACTCTTTTTAAATCCTAATGACAACAGAAACTTCACAAATTACCCTGATCAATACCTTAGTTCTTAATACCGTGTATTGCCACCTTTAACATCAATGGCAGCTTGAAGTCTTTTGTGGTAGTTGTGGATGAAGCTCTTTATTTTCTCAGATGGTAAAGCTGCCCATTCTTCTTGGCATAAAGCCTCCAGTTCCTGTAAATTCTTGGCCTGTCTTGCATGAACTGCATGTTTGAGAATTCCCCAGAGTGGCTCAATGATATTGAGGTCAGGAGACTGAGGCCAGTCCAGAACCTTCCCTTTATGCTTCTGTAGCCAATGACAGGTCAACTTGGCCTTGTGCTTTGGATCGTTGTTATGTTGGAACGTCCAAGTACATCCCATGCGCAGCTTCTGGGCTGATGAGTGCAAATTTTCCTCCAGTATTTTCGGAAGTACTGAGTATCCATCAATTCTGACCAAGTTTCCTGTGCCTTTGTAGCTCACACATCCCCAAAACATCAGCGACCCACCTCCATGTTTCACAGTAGGAATGGTGTACCTTTCATCATAGTCCTTGTTGACTCCTCTCCAAATGTAACATTTATGGTTGTGGTCGAAAAGTTTAATTTTGGTCTCATCACTCCGAATGACTTTGTTCCAGACGTTTTGAGGCTTGTCTCTGTGCTGTTTGGCGTATTGTAAGAGGGATGCTTTGTGGAATCTGTGTAGTAATGGTGTGCATGACTCGACCATGCAGCCCATTTTTCTTCAAGTGCATCTTTATTGTGCATCATGGAAACAGCCACAGCACTTTTTTCAGAAAGTCCTGTATTTATTTCTGGGGTTTTCTTTGCATCCTGAACAATTTTCTTTAATCAGAGGTTTAACACTGCTGATTGGCATTCTGTATTCCTTAGATATCTTTTATATCCCTTTCAGTTCAATTACCCTTTCCCGGTGTAAACACAGTTGTTTGACAATAAATGGCTTCACCCAACCACTAACTAAAGGTTTGTTATCATTTATATTCTCTGAAAAATGACCAAAATATCACATGACCACACCTGTATGTGTGGTGGTAATCCATGTGTGACTATATATATGTAACATAGATTTCAAGTAACTTGTATGTTTTCCACAGGGACATAAGAATACCCCAGAAACATCACAATGCTGAAATAAATAAAAGGAAAGATACCATTGTTTATTTATGTATTGCTCAGTGGGGAACATGAAGAATATGTCACAACAATGAAGAATATGTGATTTAAGTAGGTCAGACCGTCAGCAGCACATTAAAGTCAATCTTTATAAGAAAATATCTAAAGCTAAATCAGGAGTCGACAGTACTGAGACTATGTTGTATTTTGAATAACAAGAAAGTCTCACATAAGCTTCACAACATTCCAAACATTAGGAGAGGATCTATGCTGAATAATAACAGCAGGGCTGATGTGACTGGGCTGTAATATTTAATGCACTAGTGCCTCTGCACTAAAAAACTCAGCACATCTCTGCATCCTCAGTTCAAAGCCAGTGGCAGGTCGGCTGCTCTTTGGCAGGCTTGCTGTGTTTTTGCTCTGGGAAGTCAAGCAAGTCAAACGCTTAGTAGGGCTTGTGTTTTGGCAGTTACAGCCCCGGGCTTTTTTGAAGTGTAGAGTACAAACACACACTTGGGAACTCAGCGTTCATCTGTAAATAACCTCTTTTTATAACTTACAGAGATCCTTATCTAATTGAAAAGGTGCTAGATGTCTTTAGCAGAATACCCCCACACAGCCGCATGGTTTCATCCATCAGTGTCTTCTAAAACAACAGCTGTCAGAACGGCTTAAACTGGCAGACTAAAGAGTTTAAGTTTTCCTGAGACCGATACTGACAAGACAAAATACATTGTTCTTAACTTGCAACCAAATACTTTGGCTTATGTACTGTGTTGAACATAGGGTAAAGCAAACGGTATGTACTTAGTGAGTTGTGCAGGAGTATTGTGTATTTTTTCTGCTGCAGGGAGATATGTAGACTGGTCTTAGGAACGCTTAAGAGACTTGTCTCCTTTATTTGTAATTTTATTTAGTCTCAGACCTCAGGAAGCTGTTTGATTCTTTAAGATCGTTAGTAATATGTTCTGTAATGTAATTCTGGTCCTTTGGTCTTTCTTTTCCTTTCATGTTTCTCTGAACTCATCTGACTCTTTAATCTTGCCCTTATATGCTTGTACTGCTAATTCCCTTGCACTTTCCTTTCTTTCTTTGCCCACATTTTCTCCTTATTACTATTCAATCCCGATTCTTGAATTCTTACTCTTTACTTAAATCCCTACTTTTCACATTTATGTTTTTCCGAGCTGATTACCCGAGCCCTAACCCTGCGTCTCTGCTGCTCAGTCATACCAAGCTAAAGCCTTGTTCCCTGTTGCATTAGATAACTTTTAAGCCTTTTAATATTAAAACTTGATGGAACGGGCTCTTTGGACCTCTGACCTGTTACCCTTTAACCGACTGAGACCCCCGCTATGTGAGCCGAAGACTGTTCCCACAGTGATGGAATTTATTATACGTGAAATGCACACTGGCCATGTAGTAAAACCTGCTTAAAGTGACATTACCCGCTTTATTGACTTGCCCTTATATCATCCCAGAATAAAATCTTGCTGTGGAGAGATTTCACGCATTTTTCTTTCTTCGTTCAGGGCAGTGAGAAGGAGGAGCGGGTTTGTCCGGTCATCATGTGCACACGGGCCGACCCTTACCCCGTCCCTGAGTGCCAGCTATTCCCCGCGGAGGTCGACGAGCCCGAGGGCAGGGAGAGGGAATCGGACAGAGACAGTGCCATAGAGAGCACTCACGGGTCGGACACTTCAGAGGGGCCGGCCAGAGCTGGAGACAAAGAGGACACACTGGGGGAGCTTTTCTTTCACGGTGACAAGTAAGGATTAATAAGCATTGTTTACAATTTGTTTGTTTGTAACATTTTCCTTGATGTTTCTATTGTAAAACTGTGGGAAGGGTACTAAAATACCTTTTACTTATGGCACCTTTCTAATGGTTGGCAAAGAATTGTTACTGGAAAAATGGTAATGGTAAATGAAAAACATAAAATAGCAACACTTTCTCAAACTTACTTATTTAAATTATTTAGTAGGTGTCTGCCGACCATTTGTATTGATTTTATGGAATCTGTCTAAACGTGTGTTCTCCTGTGTTAATTTCAGGTGTGGTCAGAACAGCCTCTCAGTGACTTCAGACCTATTGACGCGCTCCTCTGCTTCCCTGAACGAGGAGCAGTTTGAGGACTACGGCGAAGGGGAGGAACCTGACTACACTCCCAGCAGCCCTTGTCCAGACGACGAGACTCGTACAAACGGCTGTTCTGATCTTGGCTCCTCCGTTTCTTCTAGGTATACACTGCACTGAGACTTTTGTTTTTGAAATGGAGGGTGGTAACTGTCACAAGTTTTCCCCTAATCTGTCCACTTGGACGGCAATATAAAAGGTCAGTGTATTGTTGGCTCCCCAATTGTTACGTTTTGAAGTACGCCTTTGCCGCTACTCTATTACATATTATGCACTCATGCTCCACTTTGGAAGTTCCAAATTCATTACCTGACTCATATTATCTAGAGTCTTGACTATACGAGTGTAGCTTAGGAGCTTCTGCCCTTAAGGCCATATTAATATTCATCAAAGGCCTGTGTTTAATGGGATTAAGTTTCCCAGCTGATAGACTGGCAATAGTTCTCTGTGTTCCTTTCATGCATACCAAGCAGATGCAACTCACCAAATGGAGTTGGCACTGACATTCAAATTCAAAATGAGGCCTAGATTTTCAAAAGGTCTAAAGAAACTTTGCATGGGAAAGGTTCAGATAACTGGAGTCAGAGTAGAGTAAAGGTTCACTGTTGCTTATTGTAGAGCTGAAAACAAACAACCCAGGTTCTTAAGTGGTTTTCATGTGGTTCTTAGTCAGGGCATGTTCACTTTAAAATGGCACAAACCCAACTATTCAATCTACTGCCTGTGTGTGTTTGCAGTGCGGGCCAAACTCCTCGCAAGGTGCGTCAGCATTACACCGGTGAGCTAATGGATGTCTACTGCTCTCAGTGCAGCAAAAAGGTCAACCTGCTCAATGACCTGGAGGCACGCCTTAAAACGCTGAAGGCTAACAGGTAGGCAAATATATAATTTTATAAAAGACAAAAGTGATGGAGGTTGAAGTCTCTCTTTGCTGCAGTCTAGTTCAGGGTGTCTGTGTTAATATATTAAGATTAAACCTCATGTAATTAAATTTGGCATAAGCACCCATGCTCTTAAGCAGGCAAGGTGATGGATATTTGGATAAAAAAAAGCAAATTTTCACTAAAAATGAATAATGAATACAAAAGAATACGTTCATTAATTACGTATAAGTAATACCCTCAAGAGTTAACATAGGACACACGCAACAGAGTGGCCATTTTAACTACTGAATAAGCCTAATCATTTTTATATTGTATTATAACAAACACATCTAAAAGTGTTTGTATGTACTTCCGTTCATTAATTGGCTGTTATGTAAGGCTGTCAGTCCAGTGCTTACCTCATCCACCATTGTTGTAAGGAGGCTATTCTTAGGAACATAATCCAGGGTGACCATTCAGAGCTGTCTATCCACAAATGTTCACATGCTCAACCACACTGTCATCTAAAATGATCAGAGTTTTAAACTACATTAGTACCCAAGATGTCCCCCCCCCCTTTTTTTTTAGTCACTTGAAATGAGTGGGTTGTTATTTTTATTTAACATCCCTTTTCTTTGAACCAAGATTAGTAACAATGCAGCTAGGGGTCTACATCACAAGGAATTTGCTTCCATCCTTTGTATTTATCTATATACAGCTCTGGAAAAAACTAAGAGACCACTGCAATTTTTCCTAGCAATCAGCATCTCTCCCAGTATGGAAACCATTCCATTCCATTGTCTGTTGAATCCCAACACAGGCACACCTCATTCTACTCAATCACCTGGACCAAATCTTATTTAAGGAAAAGTATAAAAAAAACACTTCTGTGGTCATCACTATCTTCTTGCAAATAAATGCTCTAAATTACAATATTTTCATCTGGAATTTGGGAAAAATGTTGTCAGTAGTTTATAGAATAAAACAAAAATGTTAATTTTACCCAAACACATACCTATAAATAGTAAAACCAGAGAAACTGATAATTTTGCAGTGGTCTCTTAATTTTTTCCAGAGCTGTATATGCCTAGCAAAGACATCCTTGTCTTATTGACCAAGTTGTTGCTGACCTCCTGCGAGTGTGGCTGACTTAGCTGGGAGAAACTCTGAAGCGATATTGTATTCATAGACATGTCTTTTGTTGGTGTTGAGTTTTGGCTGCCACACTAAACAATCTTAATTGCCACCAGTAGACAATCCACTATTTAGCTGTGACATTTAGTATTGTGCGTAAATTACTCTGTTTTCTCTTTTGTAGCCCCAGCAGGAAAATCACCAGCACAGCTTTTGGAAGGTATGTCTCCCATCTCTATCTGAATAAACTCGAGTGTGTGTTTTTGTCTGTGTAAATGAAAGTCAAAGAAGGTCACTTCTACTTTAACAGCGTATTTACAGCTCAACTTGCATGTAAATACTCCTTTGATGACATAGATACACATACACAGCTTTCTTATCAGTCTGCTGTCCTGCAATTGTGACGCAACATTGAGTTAATTACTAACTGGTTATTCATAGAAAATAAACAATGCAAAGAAAGGTTACAGAGTGTGCAGCCAAAAGAGAAAACGAGTGTGGGCACGAGCTTTGTACAGATCAGCCCTCGCAGTAACGTGTCTCTTTTTATGGTCTGTACAAAGTAACAAGGCTTTGTCCTGTGTACTCCCACAGTAACTGAGTTATGGTGACAGAGTAAAAATACCCTGTCAGGCAGATCTATGTTTCCAATATACACTAAGGCCCTCACTCTTTTTGCTTCCACTGTCCTCACTGTCAGCTTTCATTACTTCTTCTGTTTATTGTTCTTCTTATCTGTTCTTCTGTTTTCTCTATCCCTTCCTCTTCTCTCTGGTTGTTCCACATTTGGAACAAAACCATGTTGTTGTTTTTTATTTAATCAATAAAAGTGACAGCAGCTGTATCCACATTATGCTAGAAATCTTTCACTTTGCAGTTATAAGAGTTATCTATGTATGTATTACGCCTCCTTGCTGCAGGACAAAGCTTCTTCTTCTTTCTCCACAAATACATTTTGAGCAGATAAGTCCTTTTTTTAAAATAAGTATCTCTGCTGACTTTCCATGTTCAAACAGGCAGCTGCTTCACAACAGCAACTTGAGCAGCAGTAATGGCAGCACAGAAGATCTTTTCAGAGACAGCATTGATTCCTGTGACACTGACATCAGTGAAAAGGTATGAATTCTTTCAAGTATCAATTTGCCTTCAACGTCTCCTCAGCTAGTGCAGTGCATCAGACGTTAATCTGTTTCCATTAACAGGTAAGCTTTCTGGAGAAAAAGGTGGCAGAGCTGGAGAGTGAGATTGTTGCAAATGGCGATCTCAAGTCTAGGTTGAAACAGGAAAACACACAATTAGTGCACAGGTACAGCCAGGAATAAAATTAAGCATTTCATTTCTTGATATTAGAGTATTTACAGTGTATGATTGATAATCTCAGGGTTCATGAGCTGGAGGAGCAGCTTAAAGACCAGGAGACACGAGCTGAACAAATTCTGCTGGAGGAAGTGAGACAGCACAGAGAAGCCTACAACAAGATGGAGAGAGAGAAGAATACGCAGATAGAGTTACTCAGCAACCGGTGAGAAACTCAAACATCTTCAAACACCAGGGCTCGCAGAATCACTAGCCCGACGTCCCAGGGCTGTAGCTTTTTCCAGTGAGGCTACCAAAATGTAAAAGTCCCTGGCCAACGGGCTATCTTAAAGCCTTTGTGAAATACATTTAATTTGATTTCCATTGTTCACTGTGTCAACCAGTTATCTGTTGGAAAGTGATGGTGGAAGTTACTGATCATACAAACTTTTCCACCGAGAGAGAGCACAAAGCTTGTCAGACCTTCACGGTTAAAGTGAAACCAACTCTGTCTTTTCTGTAGCACCTTGAGATGCGCACCTGGCTTTACACAGAGTTCAGCCCTATGAGTTCAACAAGAGTCTAGGTCTTTTACTTCTGAGCCTATCCTTTGAGAGTTTGAGTTTCTCGAGTGGTGTACACATAGTTCTGTTGTTTTCGGTCTCTCTATCTTTGCGCACAGTCTGCTGTCGGGGTGGGTTCAGAGCAGAGTTAAGCCTCCTTGGCTGTCCCGTGCTTACAAAAAGACTTAAATGTCCCGTTAACCTTTGGAAAAGAGGGAAAATCCATGAATGAATACAGTTACCAAAGTGTATTTTTAAATAATTAAAGTAATAGGTAGAAATGCCACCAAAAAACAAAAATGCTACTGCTGTGTTTTACATGACAAATACCACCGTATACATTCATAATTTTAATTGTATTTCATTTGGGCTTGTTAATTTCATTCGGGGATACCAAAAGTGCTTGCCCAAAGGGCTACCAGGTATTTTAAAATTCTGCGAGCCCTGCGCATTAATACTAATGATTTCTGTAATTTCTCTCAAATGTAATGCAGAAGAGAGCTCAAAGATTTATTTTGGAAAAAACTAATTTGTGACAAAGTCTCACTGTACTTATATAAAAGTACAAACATAAAGAATGTTGGTGTTTTCAGAATGAAGCAGTTGGAGGAGGAAAACGGAGAGATGACTCTAAGCATGTGCCGGCTAAAGTCACAGACTGAAAAACTGGATGAGGTATTTAACTTCAAAATACATTCACCTTTGTGTCCTCACATCTTCAAATTCTTTACAAAGATAAAAACAACAGTTCCTAAAATCTGAATGATTTTCTTACTAAAATAATAATTAATGTGTGACAAAACTAAAATGACAAAGAACTATACAGTCTACCTGTTTATCAGTCAATCAAACCCAACACATTCTTGTTGCGAGCCAGGACTGCTAACCACTCTGCTTCTGTGCACCGCAATGATAGATAAATAACATGCACATCGAATATGCATAAATTAATGTCCAAAATTCATTCTAAGGAGAAGCAACGAATGACAGACAAGTTAGAGGACACTAGTTTGCGTCTGAAAGATGAGATGGACCTCTATAGGAAAATGATGGACAAACTGGGACAAAACAGGCAACAGTTTCAAAAAGAGAAGGAAGCTATGCAGGAGGTATGAGTTTTTTTCTGTTTTTTAAAGCAAACACACTTTAAAAGCTGTGTAGTTTGCCACTGATGTTTTGTAAAATATATGTTGTTTATGTTAATCCATTCCCTGACATATAGCTGATAGAGGACCTGCGGCGAGAACTGGAGCATTTGCAACTTTTTAAGCTGGAAGCAGAGCGGCCTATACGTGGTCGCAGCTCGTCCTCTAGCCTGGCAGACTTTAACAGCAGAACCAGGGAGGTGGAGCTCGAGCACGAAGTCAAGAGGCTCAAACAGGTACTAATGAACATGCTGAAATTTAAATTCTGCATTGTCATTTAATAACTGTATGCAACTGAATATCAATTGGAGCTGCCTCATCCATGTTGGTTTCTATTTTAAATTTGCTGCTCAGTATAGTTAGAGTATAGTAATAGTATAGTACAGTAACAGATTACAGGTTAGATAACAGCATTATTTATTGATCAAAATATATACTGTACATTTGATGTACAATCCCAATTCTGTAAAAAAAAGCTAATATGATTTGCAGATATTTGATTAGAACATAAAAACATATCAGGTGTTGAAACTGAGAGAATTTATCATTTCATGAAAAAATAATAGCTCTTTTTGAATATAGTAGACTAGGCTTAAGACTGGGAATAATAGGAGCATTTTAGAAAGGCAAGGTAAAATTCACCTGACATGTATGTTTTGTTGTAAATGAAATAAAATAAGAGATTTGCATTCATTGCAATTCGTTTTCATTTTGGTTAATTGGGGACGCAGTGGCTCAGTGGTAGAGTGGTTGTCCTTCAGCTGGAAGGTAGGCGGTTCGAATCCCGCTCTCCCCACAGTCCTTACTGATGTTGTGTCCTTGGGCAAGACACTTAACCCACCTTGCCTACAGTGGTGTTCCAGCTGTAACACTGGTGAATGGAACTTTAATGTAAGTCGCTTTGGATAAAAGTGTCAGCTAAATGTAAATGTTTTTGTTTACATGTTCCTACTTTTTGGGGGAATTAGGTTTGTATTTTTTAGCCTTTTTATTTTTACACTTATAGGATACATATTTATGTATTTCTAATGTCATTGTTATCCATGTAATGCATTGTACCTTGTGTTCTTATTTATCTGAGGTTTCTAAAAAAGTTATAGAGTGCATGACAAGATGCTGGACTTTTCAGATAGAATTGGGACTTCTACTTGTGATCACTATTGTTTAATACTGTACGTTCTATGAAAAAAACCTTAATCGGTCTTTCTAAAAAAGAAATGAGTTCCTCGCTTCATTACATCATAAGCGTCGGTGACATGGAGTGGTAGCAGTGATAGCCATAAATTGGTGACGGCACTTATTTTCTGCTGTCATGTGCTCTTTGTAAATGTCTGTGTGTGTGTCTAGCCATATGTGTCCCAGGACTTTCTCCCCCCTGAATCCCAGCACCTGGTGTTTTCTGGGGCTTGGCTTCGCTCTGGTCTGATGGTAAAAATGACTACTGTGACCTTTCACCTCTCAATTAACCACTAATCTTTTTTGAGTAGGGTGAAAAGCCCACGTTGAACTGTGGTTGGTGGATCCAATTCCCTTCATTAATGATTTCTTATTATGGAAAAGCAAAACTGACCTCTGTTCTGCACTTCAATATAACTGTCATGTTTTTTTATAACACAACAGACAGTGCAGGGGAGAAGTTTGTTCTGTAACACGCATAACCCATGTTATGTCCTGTAGCTGTTAGATGTGCACACTGTGGCTAACGCTGGATGTGTTAAGAACATTATCTATATTGATTGACTGAGGCTTCATTAGTTGCCCTTTAATAATAAGTCTTTTACACTTTTCTTGTAGATCAAATATCAAATTAGTCTTCTCTCTTTCTTTTTTTTCCTTCCCAAGGAAAACCAGAAGTTAAGGGAGCAAAATGATGACCTGAATGGTCAGATCCTCAGCCTCAGCCTTTACGAAGCCAAGAACCTGTTTGCCACACAGACCAAGGCCCAGTCACTAGCTGCTGAGATAGAAAATGCCTCCAGAGACCAGGTATGCATTAAGGATAATCAAAAAATACACAGTAATATTCTAAACATGAAGTCATCAGGGTGTATTCTCTGTCTACAGATAATGGAAGCCCTCAAGGAGCAGGAGGAAATCAACATACGCCTGAGACAGTACATGGACAAAATTATCCTGTCAATTCTGGACCACAACCCTTCCATTTTAGAGATCAAGAAGAATTGATCTCATCCCAGTGACCGGACTGTGATGAGAGAACCTTTCCCACTGGAATAATAAGGGTCATTCCAGTTGTACAATAAGAACCTATGGCATCTATACAGAGCAGGAGACCCACCAAAGGCAGGCTTTGATAGTGGAATATATAAATGGATGAACATCACCCTCTGCTGTTTGTGGAGTAAAAGACTCTTAGGACACTGAGGAGGGCAGAAAATGATTCTGAAGTACAAACCAGTAATTACTCCCAGGCTGTTACAGCAATCACAACTTGGTCTCACAGCACAAAAGTTGTGATTTAATCCACTGAAAATATCCTACGGATTTTACAAAGAGATTAGAGAGATTGTCACTTGATTGCACTGGACTGTTTCCATGTGAAAAAAGAAAAAACTGGAAGAATGTATTCTTTTTGTGTCTTACTGGATCTTTGGAATATAACTGGTATTTTGAGGCATTTTAGGAAAAATAAAGTGAGTGTAAACTGCCGTCTCAGACATGAAGGCAGTTGAAACAACTGTACCTGATCTGCAAACATGCACCTTTGTCAAAAGTATCAAAGATGTGAAACTGAATTTCTAAAGTATCTGAAAAGGGATGTGTTAAAAGACAAGAAGCGGCATGTGTGGTCAGAGAAAGAAAAGAAGGTTATATAGGCCATAAAAGCAATACAAGTTGAAAATGGCATTAAAATAAAGCAAAATGCACTAACTAGTGACCGACAGTGTAGGGGAGGAATTAAGTTGGTTTTGATAATGTGGGCGATGAGGGATGACAGAAGGTGAATACTTTTGCTAATCAATGAAAAATGTCTTCCAGAATTGTAAGTGAGCCGTAGCTGGTTAACAAACAAATGTGTCACTTCATGGTGCAGAGGTTTCAACTAAGGTGTGTGTTAAAACTGTACAGGTCTGTTGCAAGTGGGGGGGATATGTGCCTGAAAAGGTATGCATTAGATGCAGCAATGTTGCACAGGACAATGTATGACTTGAATGTACATTGTGAATTGAAGTTCTGTTTTTGGTGTGACTGGAAGGCATTTCAACATGGTTTACTAATTTACTCAGTCACTATCAGCTTACTGGCAAACCTTTTGGTACAAATATGAATAATCTAGCCTATCTTTGTTTGACTTCTTGTGTAAGTTACAGGTTATAAAAGGCTGAAAATGAGATACTGTAAATAACATGAATGTATAACAATATCTCACTGTCTTTGTGGCCAAAAAATACTGAGTTAAAACTCATTTGGGAGAGATATTCATAACAAAATGTAAAATACAAGGCTACTTGAACAGGCTTATGTTTTTAAAACTATAACATCACAGTCTGATGTGTTGTCAGTGATTCTAAACTTGAGTTTTGCTTCCTTGCACAAAAACATTTTCATTTGCATGGTTCACCTGTTTTTCAGTCTGTGCCTTTTGATGTCATTTTCCACAATAATTTATGGGCTTTACTGTTTTAGAAGATACTTTAAAGTGTGTCATATCTTCTTGAATTGTAAATGTTGTAACTTTATAGTGATGATTTGTATTCACGTGCCACTCTCCACTCCTTTTTTGGAAATATTTATATGAAAAATGTTTTATACGTTTTATTAAGAAAGAACCTTGGTAGCCTAATAATCTGACTAAACTAGAAAAATGGCAAAACACCATGCTTTGGTTTACGACCCTGGTTGGCATATTACTTACAGCAAGAAAAATATTCACTCACCGGCCACTTTATTAGGTACACCTTGTTAGTACCAGGTTGGACGCCCTTTTTCTTTCAGAACTGCCTTAATTCTTCGAGGCATAGATTCAACAAAGTGTTGGAACATTCCTCAGAGATGTTGGTCCATAGTGACATGACAGCATCAAACAGTTGCTGCAGATTCTTCCATGATGTGACTCTCGTTCCACCACATCCCAAAGGTGCTCTATTGAATTGAGATCTGGTGACTGTGGAGGCCATTTGAGTAAAGTGAACTCATTGTCAAGTTCAAGAAACCAGTCTGAGATGATTTGAGATTTGTGACATGGTGCATTATCCTGCTGGTTACACTGTAGTCATAAAGGGATGGACATGTCAGCATCAATACTCAGGTAGGCTGTGCCGTTTAAACAATGCTCAATTGGTACTAAGGGGCCCAAAGTGTGCCAAGAAAATATCCCCAACACCATTACACCACCAGCAGCCTGAACTAGTGAGACAAAGGAGGATGGATCCATGCTCTCATGTTCTTTACACCAAATTCTGACCCTACCATCTGAATGTTGCAGCAGAAATCGAGACTCATCAGACCTGGCAACGTTATTCCAAACCTCTATTGTCCAATTTTGGTGAGCCTGTGTGAATTGTAGCCTCTGTTTCCTGCTCTTAGCTGACAGGAGTGGCACCAGTGTGGTCTTCTACTTCACCTCTGACTCAACAAGACATTTCTGTCCACACAACTGTGTGAAATCCCAGCAGATCAGTTTTTCAGCCCGTCTGGCACAACCAACCACTCAAAGTCACTTAAATCCCATTTCTTACCCATTCTGATTCTCAGTTTGAACTTCAGCAAGTCAACTACACCACATCTAGATACCTGAATGCATTTGGAAATTTGAGTGAACATGTGTAGCCCACTTAATAAAGTGGCCGGTGAGTGAATTATTGCATTTCTTAGCCTTTTCTTACAGTTGGCCAGTTTACTTCAAACTGGCTTTTTATGGTCGTGAAATGTCTTCCAAACTTAATATTGAACATTATGAGCAATATATATTTACAAAAGGCTAACTGCTGATTAGTTTGTGTCTTGTTTTGCTTTAGTTTTCTTTGTATAGCAACTCATGCCAGTGTAGATAAAATTGTCAAATAAAGCTGTAATTTTAAAAAGAAATTTGTAGTCTCAAGTACGACTTTCCAATGTGTTGTCACTATGGGAAATCTGGCAATAAAGTGGCTGTGGCAGTAAGCTGTGTCTTTTTTACTTATTAGCATGCAGCCCACTTCTCTTAACTAGCAAGGGCTCACACGAGAATCTCAGATTTAACAGATGTGAATTACTTTAGGTTGATAATATACCATCAAAGTAGGTCCTACACATAATACTACTGCCTATTAGACACACATCCATGATTAGGCTAGAAAATATGGCTCATCCTGCTGTAAGTTAACAGTTACGTTAGTAACGCACTTTGCGCCACTTGTTGTTCTGGACTAGCTAACTACACGAAGTGGAGCCACACCAAACGGCGTGTTGAAGACCACGGCCCAGGTAAGAAGTTTGTAAAACGACAACTGCGGTTTGCATAATAGTTATTGGGTTTTACTGAATGTTAAATCTGCTATATATTTTTGTTTTGCCGTAGCTACCGTAGTACCATGGTAGCACAAGTCACAAGTGGCTAAAGCAGACTCCTTATTAGACGGTAAAATTACTTCATAAACTGCTGTTAGCTTAGCGTTATTCTGATTCTAAAGCAGACTCCTTAGCTTGCTTTGCTAAACAGTAAATAACGCTAAGCTAACAGCAGTTTATGAAGTAATTTTACCGTCTAATAAAAGGACCAATAATATTTAACTAACGCTAATATGTAGCAATAAAAACAAAACCTAAAAGACTTGCTATATAAACATGTAGCTAGTATTGTGGAAGTGTAGTTGCCGTTCATGGGGTTTGCCTGCTTGTACTGAGTTTTGTGTTCTGTATTTTAACTCTTAACTCATCTTGCGTTAAAGGGGAAAAAAGATGCCTGGGAACGAGACAAACTTCGTGGGTGGAAGAATGGGACCAAGCCGCCACAACTACACATTCAAGGATGCGCTCATTGATCATGTCCAGGACACAGGTTTGGTTAAAGGCACCATGCATTATGACCGTAGTCAAGCCCCTGCCCCTAAAGCCGACGGACCCACACCGGCTGGCGCACACAATGGTACGTACCCACGACAAACGGTGAATGGCTATGTCAACCAAGTCTTCAAGGGCAAGAGGACTAAAAACGCATGTGTGCCAAGGAAGGAATACAAGAAGTCAGCTGCCCTTGATAATTTGACGGATAAACCGTCTGAAAGCGACACTGTTATAGGCAATATTTTAGTAAATGGGGCCAGAGGTCAAGTAAGACTGCCATTGCCTACTACTTCTGACCCCATGGCACCAGAGCATGGCCAATCAGCAACAACCAAGAGCCGAAGAAAAAAGAAGAAATCATTGCACAAGAAAAGGTGCCATTTAAACGTTTAATATTGCCACTACAAGCATATTATGTAACTGAGACTTGTGTTGAAAGACCATTTAGGTATCAGTATACTGGTTTTATTTCATTCTCAAATTTTTGTAGAGATAATGAAGTGGCTTTTCCTGAGAACCATGCACTCCCACTTATTGCAACTCAAGCTCAGGAAGACTGGGAAAGTGAAATCCAAGAGGTTGAACTCAGTAAATGGGAGGAGATGTCTTTTGGTACCCAACCTTATGGTAAAACAAGATAAACATAAGTGTGTGTGTGTGTGTAAGTGCGTGTGTGTAAGTAAGTGTAAATATAAAAAATATATATTTATCTTTTTTGGGGGGTTGGTCTCACTAACTTTTGTAATTGTGTTTTTGCCAGGTCCAGAGGATGTCCTTAACTTTGCTCTGCGGGACTTAACACTGGAGAGAAGCAAAACTCCCATGTGGACAGTGACCCCTAAATACTTCCCAGCCTCGCACCACACACGGCCCATCAAGTGGGTTAGGTACAATTTCCACACCGAGCCAGGCCAGTTCTCTGACATTGAAGAATAAGTGTGTTGCGTTGGAGACAATAGACAACACAGTTCAAAAGAGTTCTTGCTGGGTCACAAATACTTAAGTTTCAAAGTTGGTTTGAAATGAAAAATATTAATTAGTACTTCTACAAATTCATTATCAATTGTGAATCCTCATGTCCTAAGTCAAAGAGGGTTACAAAAAAAAGGTTTCAATTAAGAGTTTCTTTTATTTTTTAAATCGGATTTTATTTATAATTATTATATTCAGATTTTATATTTCTTTTTAATATGAAGTTACTTTATTCATTGATTTTAATTACCTGCCCTAGGTTCTTGTTCTAATGCTTTGGTCAGTGTTGCTACCGACCATTGTCACACATTTCCTTTTTGTACATTTGGCTGTTCTTTCAAATAGTTTTTATCTGACAATTTCTTTTTATATATTTTTTGTGTTTTAACTTGTCTGAGGTGTTGCTTTTTTGGAACCCTGCAATCCATTTAATTGTTTACACATAGTGCACATATATTTGGAACTGTATGTAACTGGAACTGTAATTTGATAATCATTGCACAGCCAACATTGACAAGATATGGTTTGATTAGAGATACAATAGTATTTTCTCCTGTTTACAAACTCTGTTTCTTTTTTTCATCCACAATAAAAGAAATATTATTATTTTGTCTAAATTGGCTTTAATAATCCCCAAGGGGATTGTTAGGTATCTTCAAAATTAGTCGATTCATATTTCTTCTGTCATTGACTGATTGAGATGAGTCCAGAATGTTTAAGTGAAAAGTTAATTGCTGCACTCATGATAGGATTTGTTGTTTTTCAGAAGAGTCTAGTTAGATTATTTTTGGAGTTCAGATTTACCATTTGCTACCTTTTGTGGAAGGTGCATCATTTGTAGTTGTAGTTGATTTCTTACTGACTTTTTAAGCAAACTTTCCTGGATAATTTAAACCTCTGTATTTTTAACGTTTATTTGTAATGACAGAGTTTGGCCAGGAGATGGGGTAGTTGTTGTAACATTGTGCTCTGGCCAGTTCTCGTTCACACACCTTTGGGAGTTCACTGGGTTCACTCCCAAGGACTTGAGAGACATACAAGTTCATTCTTTGATTGTGAATGCGTTGGCTGTTGCATGCTCCCGTTAGATGAGATTATTAATGTCATCTAATATTACTTAATCATTCATGTCTGCAGTCTCAAAGTCAATAACAGATAGAGGTCTTAATCCTCTGCAAGGGGGTCTGGTTAGACTTTGTACTTGAATTGGTGTTTTGTTTTTTTCCCCCCACCAAACTATGAAACTATTGCAGTTAAAGAGAGATGGCTCTGGATGTAGCTTGGCCGTGTATTTATTTTTTTGTGCTGTTTCATGCAGTTTGGGGGATGCTAGAGTGGTCACTGAGAACTAGAAGTGCACTTGGATAGAGTCAAAAACAAGTTTGTGTTTCATAAGTTACCATAGTGATGAATCTTGTCACAGTAGAACAGTTTTCCACAAAAAATGCTCAGTCTGTCTGATTGTATATGTACTTGTGTTGCCTAAAGCATGCTGAGGTACTCCCAATAACAATAACTTTCTTGGAAATCGTTTAGACTGCTGTGTGACTTTCTGTAGGTTAAGTCAGTATCTGCTTAAAACATTTGCTTTCAGGAAGCAGAACCACATTGAATGTCATTTTTAATTTAGTCATTCTTTGCAAACTTGGCTTGCCTTGTAGTTAAAAAAATGTTCCAAGTAGAAATTCCATGTGTTTTTTGTTTGAGCATTGTCTAATGAAAAATATTTGTGAGTATGAATAACTTTTCAAATTCAGAAACCATAAAACCCCAAATGAAATTTGTCAGGTGTGAGATTACGTTTTTTGCAGTTCTTTCAGCGGGGTGTTTATCTTTTCAATGTTTATCTTTTTGTCATCTGAATTATTTACATTTACATAGAGTTTGTGCTATTTTCAATCTCTCAATATTACAGTGTCATATTCATTGCCACTAAAAGGGTGTTCATTCTAATCTTCTCTGACAATTGGCTGCTTTATGACCTTTTGTATGGGATGTCTCAGTTTCATACATAAACCCCATGTCTAATTCATGTTGCAATCTTGAGTGATTAATGCCTTTCTGTGTACCCAACAGAACTTTTCTCCACATCCTGAGTTTGGCCAAGTAAGCACAAATGTCAGAGGTCTCTACCAACCAGTTCTGCCTACACTTCTCCATGAGTAAACTCTTTCAGAATCATACGTTGCCTTTTAATTAAATTTGGCTCTTGTAAGCCATTTAATGCATTCTCAATTGCATCCAGATTGTCCCAGTTGCATAGTTTTATGCTTGCTACAGATTTTTTCTACAGTCATTCAGCATTCTGTGTCTTTTATAATCTGGCAACATAATGGTTTGTTAGTCTGGCACAGGAAGACCACCAGGATGAAAACGGGAAGCATGGTTGTGGTCAGCCTCCTACAACTAACCAAAGCCAGAACATCGCAGGAGGAAATTGATGCATTTGTCATCAAAGACATTTTTTCTGGTAATCCCTGCTGTTAACTGTACAGAACTACAGCCCAATGTTCACTTCCATATAGAGTACTAGCACCAGCTCACACTCACGCTCAAACAGAAGACCTTACTCTGCATTTCTTTCTTTTGTAGTTTTGCTTTGTATTTTGAGTTTTAAATGTGGATGTGCCACAGCAAAAGCATAATGGTATAAAGTTTAACGCCCTTAATAGTTCAACACAAGTGGCTCAGGGTTAGTTTTGTGTGCTGAACAAATGTAGCCTTAAGTTTGACATATAAGGAAGGCAGCATTATACAGGGCCATGTCCATTTTACTTTTGATTTAACTTTGCCGTTATCATTATGAATATGATATTAAAGTGGGTAGCTAAAGTAAGCATTCATTATTATTGATACATTTCCTGCTGCATGGATTTCTCTTTGTTTGGGCCATGATTAGTGTGCCTTCTCTAAAAAGCGTCATTGCCGTTTGACTTTTTGTCTTTGCAAAAATGACCTCCCGTGTTGTATGAAACATTGTACCCCATTTCAGACACTCGCACTACTTCTCTGTGACTCACCTCCAGTCTTGTTATTTCCATCCCCCCTTTTGAATATCTGGTCATTTCCTCTGCCTGCTCATGATTGATCTTATAATGGTATGTTGGCAAGTACAAGAAGATGCTTGCGGTTGGTTAACCACAGCCAGTACAAAAACACAAATTGGCTGTTTTGAAGAGTAAGTATTCCGGTAAATTAAAACAATTATTGGCAGTCCACTAGTGAAAATTGGTAAAAGATGGAAAGACCTTTGGAAAATTTCAGTCAGACTACAACCCAGAGTTTTTATTTTATTCTTTTCATTTACAGAAATTCAGCAACGTTAAATATAATGAGTCTCTGGCCCTTAACATTTAGAAGATGCTGAATAGCATTTTACTGCTTGTTATAGGCTTAGAAGAATTGAACCCATTCATTTCATAAAGGCTCAATAAACAACAAGTGGATCTTTCCAAAGAGGAGCTATACGTTTCCTGTCATTGTGATTTGGCCTAGTAGGACGACAGCTAGGCTGGAGAGATCTGGCTGAGAGACTGCAGACAGAAAATCAACTGTGGAAATAACTGGCAGTGTGTTGACACTGGTCTGACGACTAAACATATTTCCTAACATGTGATGAAACTCAGTCAAAAGTCTTAGTGCTGCAATCTCCCTGAAAGAAGACTATGCAATTTGGCAATTTTGGCACACACATCCATCTAAATTGTCTGTGGGCCTTAAGCATGAGTCATTTTTGGTGTTGACTTCAAACACAGGGGGCCTATAATTGAAATTTGGCGTAGATTCTTTTGGAGAACTGTTTAGTTGCTTCATCTGTTGAGCAGAGGAAGGACAAAAGGTTTTGCTGAGTCAATGATTGGGACCAGATTGGTTTTGCCTCCAGTAAATTCTCTGCCATATGGCAAAAGTGAGGTCATGTTTCAAGTGCAGCTTTTTTTGCATGGTAAATAATCCTTGAGGTTAAACATTGTTCCTGTAATTGGATGGTTGTTATTAGTGGACAGTGGCTAGAAATTCTTCTGAATTACTAGAATTGGGATGCTTGAAATAAAAAATACTGTAGTCGTTGTTTGATTAGTTTTATTAGGTGCAAGATAGTCATTTTCTAGTAGTCTAGTAGGTATTTTAAATAGCAATTGTTTTCTCTTGCACCTGTCAGTTGTTAGTCATCATAAAAATTAAATACAACTAAACAATCGTGCAAAATGCTGTAACATAAACAAATAAAATAAATTGGTTTGTATACTGTATGTTAAATTTTTCTAAAGATTTGAATTGAACTTTCGTTCTGTGACATAACTTTAGACTAAGATACCTTAAGTTCAGTTTAATCAGTGATCTAAACATTGTCTGTCTTTATAGAGGCTTTACATGTCAGCTGCAGTACAGTGCCAGGCCCTGACAGAGGCAGTGTTTGTCAGCTATGTTCCTGACCCTCTGCCCCGTTGGGATGCTGGAATCGTAGCTTGACAGGCTGCTAAACAGCAGTCTGTGATAAGCTGCTCGTCTGGCTGCTCTGCCTACCTGTCTGCCGTATACCTGCCTGTCCTCTAGCTACTCTGTAGTCACTAACAGCCTCTCCATTTCCATTTCCTCGTCACACCATGTGCCTGGCCGTCTCAGTGGACGTCTGCAATCCACTTCCATTTTTTTGCTTTTCCTTCTTGCTGTCAGTCTTGCTGCAGTAGCCACTGAGCTGTCGATCTTCTCTGCGCTTCACTCATCTTTTGTCTGTGTGCCTTTTGCCTTGTCTGGCTGTGGCTTCCCAGCCGAGGTATGTCTGGATAGGTACTAGATAACAAGCGCCCCGCAGACACACTCAGATACATGGCTGAGATGGAGGGGAGGGTGAGAGAAACAAGGGAGAGGACGGAGGCTGTGACATGATAAAAGCAGGGATAAACAAAGAAAAAATAGAGTACAAGAAGACGGCAAGCGCAAACACATGAGGAGCTGATTGGTTAAAGTGGTGACTGAAGGAATGATCCCACAGACTCAACAGAGATTTGATGCACAAAACACACAAAGACAGCGGCCCTCACACCTACACATGCTCACCCACACAGACAGTGATCTAGTGCCACACTACTGGGGCTGTGCACACACTCAGTTCAGTCACTGATGAGACTACCCTGTGTAAAATGCAGTAGTTGGACTTACAACTACACAACTCATTTGTATAGTGCATAACCTTGACTGTAGTTTATCCCCTGGGTATGTGGCTCTGACTCTGCCTAAAGTGAGCTGTACTTACTTTGCTCTGAGAATATTTACAATTAAATTTTCCAAACAAATAACTCTAAACAAGTCTGATGGAACATTGATCCTAACCCGATTGACAGAATGAGTGTGTGTCATCAAATTAACATTCTTCGGACTTAGCCAATTTTTTAAAGTACATTTTTATTATTTTATTTCAGCAATAGTTTTTAGCATTGGGCTTACATTTATATTACTTATATTTGTGCTTGTGTTGCATGTGCACAGATGCATGAAGACTCCGGCAGCAGGAAGGTGAATTTTGATTCAGTCTTACGGTCTGTCTTTGATCACCAAAGCAGCTCCCAGAATTCTCCTTCTCCACATTGCTTTGTGGAGCGATAAGAGGAGTTGTAGCTGGCTAGTTCACGCCTCCCACGCCCATTTTTACAATACACTAACACACATGCACAACCGCACTCTCTCTGCACACCATACATCATAAAGGAATCTGCCCTTTTAAAGATGAATTACACTCACTTTCCTCTCTGTCTGCCTCTCCCCTTTTCGTGTACATCCACACATACAGCTACTGAAGATCCTAAAACAAGCATTGTCATCTCTCCTGTCATCTATTCAGAAAAAGCTATCTCTGCCCTCCTTTTTTCCTCATCTGTCTCGGACCCATGTGTTGTCTTTCCATGCCTTTTGTAGCTGTGGTCAGTGGAGCCATCTTTGCAGCTGTATCCACAGTCATAAGCAAGTTTCCGTAGGGGAAGGCCCATCCAACAGCACATAACAAAGGAATGTGACTGGACTGTCACAGCTGATAGAGATATCTCTGCTCCTGTCTGTTCATTTGCAGCAGTAGCTCAACTGTTTCTCGGAGAAATAGTTTATTATAAAACTGATACCAGCGTAACTGCTACAATGCAGGAAATATTATCTACAGTAGTAATTATTGTTTGGCACAAAAAAAGAAAAGAAGTGGTGTTAGATTTCGGCAGTATTTACAGCATTAATATCTAGACTGTAATCTCTATTGGCCATTTGTTAAATTGGGCCTCTGCCAAGCAATAGTGAAGTCAGTACTTCCTACATGAGTTAAATGATACCCATGTAGGTCTCCATTTTGTTTTGTGAGATAACTTCATTTTTATATAATATGTGCTTAAAACTATGATGGTTTATAGATTTCTTTTTTTTTTTAAAGATGTCTAATGAGCGTTTAGACTGACTCCTGGAGGGATTTGACATAATAAAAATAATAATATAAAAGCGCTTTTCAAGGCTCTCAAAGCGCTTACCAGAAAATCTGTGTATTGCGTGCCTCTGAATGCATTTTAATTCCATTATACTACCCAGGTTTTAATATGAAGCTAAAACATCATGGTTTCTTGTTTAAAGGAACGATAGGTAGAATTTGGTTATTGCTCAAATTAATATATTGTGGGGCCCTTCCTGTTGAAATATCGTGCTGAGCTTGACAAATTTATCTTGGAACTACAGCAGATTGGTCCTAACTGCACATTCTTTTTTTCTGATGGCAATATATATATATATATATTTTTATTAGAGCACTTAATTATACAGTGAAGAATGATTAAAGGTGCAGTACATACTGTAATATTTACGTTGTGTTAGGAAAAAATACACTATTTTAAGAATGAAAGTCACAGCTTTTTGACACCGTCATTTATACATATATTTTTGTTAGTGCAGCTGTCAAGATGTTTGTCACAAAGTAAAACTATAACATTTACATTACATTTAGTCATTTAGCAGACGCTTTTATCCAAGGCGACTTATATTCACCAGTGTTACATTTTAGTTGACGCTTTCATTTTTTTTTAAAGGGACTTACATTAAGGTTCCATTCACCAGTGTTACAGCTGTAACACCACTGTAGGCAAGGAGGGTTAAGTGTCTTGCCCAAGGACACAACAACAGTATGAACTGTGGGGAGAGCGGGAATCGAACAAACTACCTTCCGGTTGAAGGACGACCTAAGCTCTACCACTGAGCCACTGCCCCCCTATAAGTATTTGTGCCCGTTTAACGCTTTCTGATATAAAATCAAATATATTGCAATGTTTGTTTAGTTATACTTAAGTGCCCTACCCCAGCTTTAATGCACTCACTTTTTTGTTGTGTGCTTTTTCTTTTACCCATTATCCACAAGAGCTAACTGAATCTTATGGAGTGCACGCCAAGTCCATGTGAAAAGGAAATGGAATTGCCCCCTACCAATTAACCTGGACATATTTTCCATAATCTCTCTGTCAAGGAGCTCTCACCAAGTGACACGTTGACGTCAAAGGTTTTGCTGTTGATTTTTGGCTCAAACCATACACACTAAAAATGGGCATCTGGTGGAATGGCACCTTTGCGCCTGTGGTGGTGTAACCTGGCACTGACTGCAGAGAGATGGCAGCAGGACAGCAGACAAACGCAGCAAGCGAGGAGTGTATCCAGGACGAGCAAGGTCGCCGGCAGGTTGATTGAGTGCTCATAGGTGTGGGTGACCTCCTTCTCTTCCCCTCGGTGACAAAAGACAGAGGAGAACAAGAGGAGGATGGAGGAGCAGTTGAGAGCTTGTGTCACTGCTGTCTGTCCCACTTTCTTTCTGTGTTTTGTGTGTCCCTGCGGTCACACTGTCGCATTCCTATTATTACGTATCTATACTATACCAATTTTTATTAGGGCATAGCTTAATTGTCCCAATTTCTTTTAGGGCTGTTTTTTTGCACCCAGGGTTAAAATGATACCAACAGCACCATTTTTACCCACATACAAACAGACCATGTAACACACATTATGTAAAAGTCAGGAAAATAAAAATATAACAAATAAAACAAATTAAATGACTATATGGAATTGTCTAAGCAGAACAAAAGTCTATTGTTATGGTTGTAAATTTTTATTTGTATACCAACAACACGTTCAATAACCTCTAGGAGCATTTATTACCTAAGATTAATTAACTAACAATTTATAGATGCTGGAACAAAATTGATATATGTACCATTTTACAATAATGATAGTATTTAAAATTACCCCCAAATAAACAAATGCAACTAACCCATAAACTTTAACACACTTTTATTTTCAATTATAAAAAAACAAAAATGTGAATTATTTATTCTCGAGAATCAAATAATCTGTTGTTAGGATGGTGTCGTAGGTCTTCCACTTGAAATGCTTACTTTGCAACTCAGTTCCACTTTGTCTATTATAGTGACTATTTGCACATACTACATGAAAGGTTTAAATAGAATAATAATAACCATAAACCTATTTACACCTGGGTGCTAATGCACTCTGTTCTTTGACACCGAGCCAACATATTAAGTGTACTCAGGATTGCCTGAACTCTCCCTTTAAACAATTTGGACCTTTCTTTTTTACATTTCGTGTAAGTAACTATTATTGAACCTCTTTAAATCCTGTTTGCTCTTAAAGCAGCTGTACATTAAGACAGTTGTAGTTGCTGTGCAGCATTGATCACACTTAATCACTGTGTCAGACGAGCAGGTTGGTGAGTCAGTGGGCAGGCACGTCCATGTGTGTCAAGGGGTCTGCCACTGAAATGTAGCACACATGCTTCAAACCAAATGTGAATAGCACAGCAGGGTTGATATAGAGGGCACAGAGGAAGGAATGAGGAAGGATTTAACAGTGTTGGCTCAGTTTGGTTTTATATTAAGATTCTTAGACCTTTCTCTGTTAGTCTTTCTTCATTTGTCCTTGGCCATTTCAGCTGCTGCCATCCGAACAACTCTTTCTAACCCTATCTACATTGCTTTTACCTTCAGGCTTTGGAAAGGGTCTTTAAACTCCTACACTCACTCCTTGCTGGCCTTTTATTTATTTATTTATTTTTTTCGTTTGTTTGTTTTTTTGCTGTATGAGAATGTTTTGTCGGTTTTATCATATCATACACAACCTCACAGAGCAATTCAGTTGCAAATTACTGTGTGTGTGTGCCAGGCTGTCTTCCTCTGGGATTGTGGAACATATCTTGCTCCTTCTCTCCTTTCATACATCCACTAACACCTACTTTCTGACTGGGTTTTTAGTGCTACAATACTACAACAACTTTGAAGGAAATTAATAATAGTAATACTGTGTAGAGTTTCTACATACTTCTTGCTCTTTCATTGGACAAACTAATTGACTGAATGTTGTGTTAATGAATAATACAATGCCAGACAGATAGTCCTACTGTGTACTAAAAAGTCACATGCTTACTAATAAGTCCAGCTAGCCTGCTTATTACTGTATAATTTCTGTTAAATATACTATGCTGCTTAACAGGCCTGCTAACTGCGCTTCATTACATGGTGCTAGCTATGTTGTTAGTAGCAAGCTTGCTTTTTTAAAATATGTTATATGTTATATGAGTGTTAGCTAGCTATAGCTAACATAAGCTAATACTCATTGTGTTAAGTAGGAATTAGAATTACCTGTGGCCTTCAGTTTACTGAAAACCATGATCCAGTTGGCTGTAGGCGAGACTTGAACCTTCAAGTACTTTTCACAAACCTAGTGTAGAGTTTACATATATGACATCATTTCTACATTTAGCTCATAAACTATCTTTCCGGATGTTTCTAACAGGTGCCCCTTAGACACTGACCTGTATCTATGTCAGCTGAGCTCTGTGGCCGGGTTGATGTGTGTGTGCGTGTGTGTGTGCGTGTGTGTGTGTGTGTGTGTGCTGGCAGTCAGTGATGCATCCTCTGGGGGGTCATCAGGGGCACTCACTGTAAGCAGATCTTCGTGGGCTTCATTAAATCCCCTGACTGAAGCATTTTCTTCTATCGTTTTCTCTTTTGCACACAGCTCACACACGCAGATCTTGGCACATAAACACTCCCATTTATGAATTCAAACATATTCCTTATCTGCCAAGCACGAGTTTTGCTTTCCCACTCTGTGCACTCTGTGTCCTGCATTTTCTCTCTGCCCCTTTTGCTGGATTGTGGGGCCTCCCGCTTACTTTACTGTTTCCAGGAAGCGGGTAAAACCAGTCTTGAGTTTCCCCTCCCCTCCTCTGCCATACTTCCAGGTGGAGAAAATAGACTCCGCTGTCACCCTTGTCCAAATGTGTCCCCACGTTGGAGTGCAAAACAAACAGTGGAGCTGCCTGACAGGTCCTTGGAAGGGGGAGCGCAGGCATGAGAGGCTGTTTGAACAGAGTCCAAGATGAGAAACGAACAATTGTACTTTAACACTCATTTATTTGCCACTTCTACCACCTTTGTTACCTTTTGTCTCCCAAACAGTATAATACGTCTGCCACTCTGTCTGAAGCTTCTTATTACATCACAAATCGCTACTATACAGAATTTTCACATAAATGCTTACTATACACACTCTTCTGGAGCTGACACGCTGATTGTCATATTTATTTATTTATTTATTTTGCTGCTTTCAAACTGCTGTAATATCTATTGAAATCTAGGATAAGGTGATTTGTTTCCTTGAAGGAGATTAATAATTTTATTCTTAGAAGAGAAAATACACAAAATATGACTGAGGTTTCTGAGTAGGAGCTGCTTGATCATGTCTTTTTCAACATTCAGGCCACCGCCCCATTTGTGTGACGTGTAAAGCTGGAGAGCTTGTAAACCCTCCACTTAAATTACACATTTAAGCAACGAAAGTGGATAACCACAAACTTATACTTATAAGTACTTATAGCTCTAAGTAGAATGCAATGGTTCACCTGAATCATTGCAAGTATATTTGGTCTAATGATGTTTAATGATTTTGTTGTTTCAAACACAAATGGTGCACTATACATGCAAGACAATTCTTAAGCAATTTTTTTAAGCCTTTACTTAATTATTTGGCCAAACTGCCAGGCAAAGAAAACAACAGATTCTTCGAAAGTCCTCCTAAACTTCTCACACAACAGCTTTCTCCTTTGGCAGGTCTGTCTGTAAGCAGAGTTTTGGCACATCGCACTCATTTTGTGTGATAGTTGTTTGCAGTGTCTCAGGAAGGCTTTCTTTGCCAATGGGGCTGAAACAATAGAGCACGGTTTTCTCAGCTTGTTGCCTCGGTTTAGGCCTTTGCCTGTGAGAGCAACAGCGTGGGGAACTCCGGACAAACCCTTGCTTCTCCTCCCTCTCTTCTCCTCTGTGATGACTCAGAGAAATGTGCTTGGCTCAGCTCCTGCTGCCAAACTGCAAACCAATCTCTGAAAATGGAGATACCTTTAGAATAACTTCACAGAATTGGAGCCTTAAACTTTCTCACAAAGTTCAATTCAGTGGAAGGAACGGCGCATTAGACCAAATGGGTTTCTGTTTAACACTGTTAAGCGCTTAGACGTTTGTGTACAGTGATGTTCAGATGGAAATAGAACACACTTGTTGCTAAAACATTCCTGCAAATGTCTCTTGTTTTTTGAACTGATGAGAAATTGAGAGATTTGAACATTTTAGGTAATCTATTTTTTTGAAAGCTAAAATAAAACGCTGGTATAGTTTTAAAATGTAAGTACATTATTTATTAAAAAGTTACTCCTTTACATTAGATTTAAAGGAACAGAATGTATTTCCACAACAAAAAGCTCTCCCAGGTGGATAATATATTATTGAAGAGCAAGAAATAATAAAAACCATCACTTACACTTTAATACAATCCAAAAATAATGTGTGACCTTATTCAGAACATTATGTAAATAGGACCAGATTTTAAAATCAGAAATTGGAATTTTTGTTTATTCATTTTTCACAAATTTGCTTAATATTTCTCTAGAAGTGAAGAAGTGTAATTCTGTGGGTTTTTGGGGAGTTTTTTTGCCTTTATTGACAGAGACCAGGGCTAGAGAGAGTGTGGGGAAGACGTGGAGCAAACAGACCCGCCCTGGGAATCGAACCCCGGGTGAGTTTGACTCAACCAGAATACAATAATATTTTAGAAAGGCTGTGCACATTGTTGAACACGTTGACTAAAGTACAGCAGATCTTCTTGGCTGTTACGTAGTCCATCGGTTTGAAGTGTTGGCACTAATACACTCGGCCATCTCTGAAAGCTGCTCTATAGTTAGCATTGTCGAGGGGTCCCTCAGGGCTTGTTTGCTGGCCCAGCACATTTTCAGCTTGAGGATAACACATGCTTTGTTCTAAGGCTCAAGCATCATGTTCCAGATCATATTCTAACCACAATGATTGTATCGACCCTCCAATGAATAAGTCATACACAGTGCACTGCAGATAAATGATTACTGTATGAACACCATCCCTTATCTATATATGGTGTATGCTTATTTTACACAAGTGCACATTGTACCCATCTCATGCTTTGGTTAAAGTGTCAATGGCAGCTATAAGAATATTGACGATGTTCATGTAAAAATAGCTTGAAGCATATTTCGATTCAACATTGTAGCGCACTCTCAGTAGCAAGAATTCTAATATTTCCTGTGGCTAATAAGCATTCCATTTGTGGACTTGGGTCCGACTTGGACAGATGTACTGCAGTGGCTTACAGCACCATCTAGTGGTACATGGTGATTTAGCAAGTCTCCAGGCAAGGCTCTTTTTGAGTTTTCCGTAAGACATACCTTAAAGACTCTTATTAGAAACTTATTATTATATTTTATATTAAAAAATAAGATAACTTTGCTGCTTTAATTGTCATATTGTTGCCAAAGTAATTTTTCCATTTTGCTAGCTCTAGGGGTTTGGACATGTTAGTCCCTGTGCAAGATGGATGTTTTGCATATGTGTGTTGGGGATGTATGAATGCATTAGACAGAAGCCAAGCCACTGCGTGTTTGAAGCCTGGCACAGACTAGCATCAAACACCATCTCAGCTCTTTGCCCTTCAGCCTGTAACACACACAGCGGCACATCCCTGAGACATCTCAGAATTTCTCTTCTCTTTTCTTTATTCCATCCCTTTTTCATAATGGTATGGGGATGATGCAGAGGCAAACAGGAAACGCATCAAACAGATGCAGGGATAATAGGGTGTCCTCTCTCTCTTCAGAGCATTTGGCCATTTTTCAGGCAAACAAGGCAACGTTAAAAATCTACATTCATGCAGTAGATGAGCAGTCAGACAAAGTTCATTTTGAGTCATCATTATTTCACTTGGTCTAAATACAAATTTTTACAAAGTGTGTGATTTATATAAAATTTTAAGCATGAAAAGTTATCTGTAATTTTTTTTTTTTTTTTTTTTTTTTTTTAACTGTATTTCAGTATTTATGTAAGGTATAGAATTAATAGAATTCGTTTACCAATTTTAGTGTTCATAACGTCTCATCTATGAGCAATCGTTTGTAGTTAAGGTCTGTTTTAACTTTGGGATTTATTCAAGCCACAAGTAAAAATGGCAGAGTTGGTAATGTTGGTAAATGTGTGTCTGTGATTTGAAAGCCTTGGTGCTCGAGTCTCATATAATTATTCTACTTCTCAACATGAAATTGGCCTGGTTCTATTAACAAGAATTTCGCTTGGTTGAAATCCTGTCAGAACAATTGTAACTGTTGTATCTACACTGGGACGGGCTTTATGTCTTGCTTCTTTTCTCTGATTGGTTGTTTGTTTTTCAAATTGCATTGGTTTATTTTGGTTTTGCCAGTTCTGCACTCTGTTTCCTGATTGATTGTATTACTTTACACAGACCAGACTAATTCTTTGTATGGAATAGAAAAATAATTAGCATGGCTGACCATGGTATTGGTGCATTTGACCTAGAATGCCTAGATGCTACATATCCCCAATAGGAAGTTGAACACACAAACAAGAATGCCTTTGGTTAAAAATGTGTCAGGGAAATTCCTCTGTGACTCACACTAACTTGGTGTTGACTTGTTCCGAATTGGGGTTGGTTGAGTTTTGGTAACAGCCACCATCTTATGTGCCTGTACAAGAATGGGAGCGTGGGCTTAGAGAGGCAGTTTTTTTTCAATCCCAGACTTTATTTGGTGAGATGGAGTCTGGTCGATGACACTGACTCATGGTTGCTTTTGAACTTCTCTTCTTTCTTATTACTCCACTCCATCATGGCTCATGTTGTAACCACTCCCTGCACTGTCGGTGATACACATTACACATCACTGTGTGCTGTAGGTTGGCTCCCTCGCCTAAAGGCTTTTTATTCCATCTGGGTCAAAGCCCAATTGAGAATTAAGAAACTATAAGAATGTGTCTTCCCAATATTTCAACAAAATCTATTGCTTTTGCTCATGAAGAAGCAAAAGGGTTAAAAACAGCACACACTCCACTGTTGGAAATTAAGTTGTAGTTTGTTGAGAATAATGGCAAATGGATTTTTTTTAAGTGCTTAAAATATATTACAAAGGAAAAAACAAACAGATGAGCTCACTTTATTCATGGAAAGAAACTGTCAGTACAGGTTCAACTAATCTAGAGAAAATAAGGCAGCTTAAAATGGATAGGCGTCTATTATCTCTTCTGTGTTTACTCTCAGAGTGCTCCCCACTTGTAAGCTCGACCGACTCTTACTGCGACAAAGACAAAGGTCTTAGTTGTAACTACAGGCCTACCATTTTAGGTCTGAAGCCTACTTGAACTGTCTGAATTGCTTGGGACTAATCTTAAGCACTATCAATGTTGTCGGTTTAAAGTGACTTTCAAAAGTGGCCACCCGGTCTATTTGAACACTGACTATTTCTTCCATTCTCTTTGTACATAGAAACATGTGGCATTTACATAACAACGCAACACTGCTCAGTCCTGGCACACGTTTCTTATTCTGGGATCCACATTTTTTTACAACGGATCTTTTGTGTTGAAATATTTCATTGACATGTGACCCTTGAAGAGGTGGAAGTTGCTGTGGGCATAAAACATCAGGAGGAATATGTCCAGGAATGTTTCCATTTTGGTTACTTATTAACACAGATCAGGATCAGCAGCCTTTGCATTTGCTGGCAACGGGCCAATGGCAATACATTTAATTGTTCTTTCACAGCTCGTTTGTTTGCCTGAATAACTGAAATAATTAACATATATGTCACTAAGGCACACAAGAAGAATTGGATCAAACTGTGTGTGGCGTTTTCTCTTGGAGACCATATGGAAACTGCTGTGCAAATGATTACAATGCAAAACTTTATGACAAGGCTATGACATATTGAAAGTGGTTCTGTATAGAACCTTTGACATAGTTGTATATACAGTATAGTTCAAAATAACAGCAGTACAATGTGACTAACCAGAATAAGGTTTTTTGTATATTTTTTATGACTAAGTGGCAAACAAGTTTCCAGTAGGTGCAGTAGATTCTCAGAAAACAAACATAACCCAGCATTCATGATATGCACGCTCTTAAGGCTGTGCAATTGGGCAATTAGTTGAAAAGAGTGTGTTAAAAAAATACCAGTGTGGCATTCAATCACGGAGGTCATCAAATTTTGTGAAAAAACAGATGTGAATCAGGTGGCCCCTATTTAAGGATGAAGCCACCAGCACTTGTTGAACATGGATTTGAAAAGCCTGAGGAAAATGGTTCGTTTAAGACATTGTTCAGAAGAACAGCGTACTTTGATTAAAAAGTTGAGTAGGGGAAAACCTATAAAGAGGTGCAAAAAATTATAGGCTGTTCAGATAAAATTATCTCCAATGCCTTAAAATGGAGAGCAAAACCAGAGAGACGTGGAGAAAACGGAAGACAATCATCAAAATGGATCGAAGAATAACCAGAATGTCAAAGGCTCAGCCAATGATCAGCTCCAGGATGATCAAAGACAGTCTGGAGTTACCTGTAAGTACTGTGACAGTTAGAAGACGACTGTGTAAAGCTAATCTATTTTCAAGAATCCCCCTCAAAGTCCCTCTTTAAAAGAAAAAAGGCATGTGCAGAAGAGGTTACAATTTGCCAAAGAACTGGTCTAAAGAGAAATGGAGGAACATTTTGTGACTGATGAGAGTAAAATTGTTCTTTTTGGGTCGAAGAGACAGTTTGTGAGACGACCCCCAAACTCTGAATTCAAGCCACAGTACACAGTGAAGACAGTGATGAAAGCATCATGATATGGGCATGTTTCTCCTACTATGGTGTTGAGCCTATTTATCACATACCAGGGATTATGGATCAGTTTGCATTTGTCAAAATACTTGAAGAGGTCATGTTGCCTTATGCTGAAGAGGACATGACCTTGAAATGGTTGTTTCAACAAGACGATGACCCCAAACACATGAGTAAACAAGCAAAGTCTTGGTTCCAAATCAACAAAATTAATGTTATGGAGTGGCCATCCCAATCCCCTGACCTTAAAATAGATTTGAGTTTGTACAGTCAATGGCAGACACTGCTATTTTTTTGAACACACCCCTTTCAACTAATTTCCCATTTGCACAGCCTTAAGAGCGTGCATATCATTAATGCTGGGTTATGTTTGTTTTCTGAGAATCTACTGCACCTACTGGTAACTTGTTTGCCACCTAGCAATAAAAAATATACTAAAAACCTGGATTATTCTGGTTAGTCACATTGTACTGCTATTATTTTGAATAATACTGTATAGGCAATTGCTATGGATTGTTTTGGAAACATCTGCACAGTATGTTTCCAAAACGATGAACATGTAGAGACCTTGCCCTGCTCGAGTGTGCTGGCTTTTGTGTATGAGTAATTGCTTAATATCTCACAGGTAGACTATTTTTCCCAAGGATCCCTTTTGCCCCCCAGCCCTTATCCTCCCTATATCAAAGCAATGTGCTGAATAATCTCACTATTTCATTTGGAACGCTGCCCCTTTGCCCTCAAACAATAACCACGCACAGAGGCAGTTTTTTTGTGTGCAAATCAGCTTGCCAGTTAACTCTCTTTCTTTGTGTCATGAGAAGTGTTATGACTTAGTCTTATTCTCATAAAGCTGATAATCAACTGCCTCTTTATGAAGCTATTAGCATGGCCTATACATTGCACCAACACTAGAGTGCAATTTCAACTCTGTGACCTGCAGAGACATTCTTTCTGTGTAGACTGCTGGTGTGAATACTGGCAGGATGCCTAGAGAAGTGCTTTATAGTGTTGTCATTGCAAATGTATTCAGATCCTGGAAAAGGCTCCAGAAACACGACATTACTGCAAACTGGTTTTCTTGTTTTAATCATGTCATGTCCGCTGAAACCTATTAAAGTGAATGTTTTAAGATAAACGTACTGTGAATTCTCTTGTTTTAGATGGATTTGTTTTGGTGTGTCACATTTTTGTCCGTCTGTTCCAGAAGCATCATCCTTCCGTCCACCAGCTTGCACAAATCAGAGAACAAAAGCACCATTGATGCCATCAGCAAAAGAAACAATGCATGGACTGCATATTTACACTTTGAGCGGTTGCACATGTCATACCAGTGCACTACTGGAAAGAGACTCTGCATCTGACTGTAAATGCTGATTTCCACCCTATTGTTAGTATATATTATACTTGTTATTGTGTGTATTTCTATGTTGTTTTCAACTGTCCTGGACACATTTATTGCACGGCCTGTCCGTCCTGGGAGTGGATCCCTCCTTCTGTGGTTCTCCCTGAGGTTTCTCTTTTTTCCCGACTGGGTTTTTTGGAGTTTTTCCTTACCCTGATGGAGGGTCTAAGGACATGGGATGTTGTCTGGGGCCAGTCAACTTTTTATTTACCCTTTTATTATTTGTCCTTTCTGTGCCACTCTATAAACAGCTCAATTAAATTCACGTGTGCACTAACTTGTTGTCAAAGGCACCTGACCTTACATTTATCTGGGGTACAGTTTTTAGCAGTACAGTACTTGAAAGGGTACTGCCAGATCAGAGTTTGCCATTTCAAAATAAATTGTAGTGAGCTGATCTGAGCTGTATTGCTTAGTAGATATGAGGCTTCTGTGATCAGAGGGACTTTTCAGATACCTTCATAAATTCATAATAATACAATAGTTGATCCAAAAGCTTTCCTGTGCAAAGACCAATGTTAGACTGTTAGAGAGAAGTCACAAAGAAGAAGAAAAAGGTTTGGTTTGTTCATATGTTTTTTATTTTTTAATCCAGTGTTTTTGGTTACTCACACACTTATACAAATGCAAACACACACACACACATTTGCCTATGCACTGTGTGATGTGGTGGGAACTTCTGAGGAGCTTTGGCCCCTAATGGTTTCTGGGAGCAGCACCAAAATGGTGATTTGATCCACATTCTGCAACTGGCTTGGATTGATCTAGCCTCTCTGCAGCCTTGGTGATCTGGTTCTGCCTGGAGATTGAGAGGGCGGGGGTTAGAGAAGAGGAGGGGTTTATTAAGAGACGGGCTGGCGAGAGCTGATCAGGAGTTTTGTGTGCGTTTCAATGAAGCTTTTTGTTTCAATGTGACTCACCATGCTTTAGTGCCACAGTTAGTCCCTGGAAGGGCAGATGGAGGCAGAGTAAACAGCAGTGAAAGAGAGGTTAAACCATTTGGAGACTATACTTACAGTTGCTGTGACAAGCCATGGCTTATATTTCTGATTAATCAGTGAAACAAATACAAATTTTTAAGACCGACAAGAGCCTATCGATCTGATTTACCCACTTCCAGTGCTTAATTTGTGTGAGAACACCTCCTAAATCAGAACATTTTTAACTCTGATGTAGAAATTGCTTATTATTATTATAAAGAAACAAAAAGCTGTAATGCAATCTTCATAACAACATATGTTCTTTTAACTTTTTTTCCTTTTTGATGCTGTGGGAATACTTCCCCTAAATATCCCCACCTCCAGCTTTACAAATTAAGCACTGACCACATCCCTATCATTTTAATATTTAACTCTTTTTTTTCCTATGCTACTAAGCGCTATAAAAAGGCATTAAACAATTGGTCACTGCTGGGAAAAAAAGTAAAATGTTAAATATTAATACTTTAGGAAGTAATAGTCTGTGCGACAGGGGACTTGTGCTCAATGTCTTACACAATTAAAGTGATAATGTATAAAGTAGAATTTAAAATTAAATTTAAAATCTAGTCTAGTCTTTCTAAAATGTCTTCAGATAATACAACTTAACATAATACAAATTTGAATAATTATTTTCACAGTTTGTCTTCAATTGAAACAGCAAGAAGTCTCTTGCACTCAGGTTTTTCAGTCTTTCATCTGAAATTGTTCTGGGAGCAAGTAGCCTAGTTACTTTTAAGCTGTTGTCAGGATGTTTCCACACACAGCAGTAACTAATCAAACCTAGAAAGGTTGCTAAAAGAAATACACCTGAAATCTTTAAGGTTTGTCAAAAGGCTTATAAACAGTTAAAAAACAAAACACACTATTTGCTTCTTTAATTTTTATTGGGCTTTTTTTTTTATAACCCTGGCCACTTCTGAATACACAACAGTTTTTCTTGGACGCCCCACTTTTTTCCACAACACTTCATTGTCACCAAAGTGTGAACGAAACTTCCACTTCAGGCACACGCAGTATCACGGCCCCCTAAAGTGTTCCACCCCAGCCCTATTTACCATGAATCTTTCAAAACCATCTGACCTGGCAGAGCTAACAGGTGGCTATTCTGGGACAGTGATGCCAAAACTGTCTGCTTGCATTGGACATCGGAAAAAACGGGGATTGCTAAGAGGGAGTGCTCACAGGCTCAAGAGGAACCAGGTGGAAGGGGGGGGGGGGGCTTTTATGTGTGTGTATGATGGGAGTCATAACAATCTGACCTATATTTGTTGCTTAAATGGACATTTACACTCTTGCACTAGTGACAATGAATTTGATTCTCAAACTGTCAGTGTTATACTCCCATTTCAATATCACTTAGTTTTCCTTCCTGTACACTAGAGACTACACCAGAGCTGCTACTGTGTAGCTATGTCGATTTGTATAAATTTGAACAGTACTGTTTTATTTAAAAATAACAAAACAATTCTACATTTATTCATTTAACTTGGAGCCCTTGGCAAGAAAACTACCATTGCCTTTGAACAGCACTCAGTAAAATATGCATTTGGGCCCTGTGGGAAAGAGCTTGATCAACAGGTTGAGCAATGGAACATGCCAGCGTCTGAGCGTGGCATCTCTCTTTGCATCTGAAACATCATCTCCCTCTGTGGGACCTGACACGTGCGAGCCAGAAAATGTGCAGGGCTCATGTGGAAGCTGAATCACTGGCCGGCGTTGAGCTTGTTTAGCGCTTGAAAGTGCTTTGAAAAGTCATTGGACTGACTCCTGTATTAATCTTAAATATAGATGAAGAAAATCTGCTTGGGAATTTGACATTTAAGCATTTAACGCTTTCACAGTACACATCCGGGAATGGACAGAAGACTGAGCAGGCCAGTTCTTCCTACTATTCCTCTTAATGCGTCCCTTGTGCTAACGGTGTGGAGCTGCCAGCATTGTTCACTAGCCACAGTGGACGCTAACAGCTGTGTGTATTTACCAATGATAAACACGTTTCTGCCTCATAGCCACATTTAGTTTGTGTTTGAGAGTGGGATGAGGTGTCCATACATACTGCTCAGTCTCTGGATGATATAAAGCATAGAGTAGGTGTGTCTGAGTGTTTGCAAGTTCTGGAAGGGCCCCACTGGACTAGTTCCTCCGATGCAGCCCGCCGGGGTGTGGAGCCTTATTTGAGGGTAGGTCTCAGGATGCAGCTCCCGGGTTGGGCTCAAAAGCTTTATGAATGGGCCACATAATGTAGCTCTTTGGTGTGGTAAATGAATGGTATCCTACAATGAAACTGCTCAAACATATATTGTGTTCTTAAAATAAACATGATAAACATGGTACTGGCTCATTAAAGTCCCCTTCAGTTTGTTTCTAGTCTTAAAACCAATGTGGCCCAGCAGCAGTGCCCTAGAGTTCTCCATTAAACTTAAATAAACGTGTCCACAATGCACAGCAAATTGTGGTTTATCACAGCTGGGAACTGTAGAAAACATGCAAATTTTTTATGGCAAATCATGCTTTACTCAATAATTTGATGCTGAGGTCTGAAGGAATTTGTGGTTTGTCAAAACTGTGCCTTAGGAAGTGAATTCAGACTTGGAAAAGATTGTTAATTTGTGAATCATACCAGATAAGGCACTTTTAGGCATGATTCTTTTTCTATGAGTTTGTTTTAATTTAATTCAGTGTGCATTTCTGTGAGAACATTGTATTTTACTTGCATGGGATGTCTGAATCACCCAGTGTGTGTCACTGTCAGGCTCATCATCATCAGGATGAGTTAAACAAGGTTAGTTTCTCCCTGCTGATTTCCACAGTCTCCTTTGCTGCCGCATATCAAATAAAGTGTTGATTACTCTACAAGGAGCCGTCTGATTTCAAGATTTCCCATTTCCACACACGCAGAGTTTGTCTACATACTATAAAGGGCATTGTTGTTCCATAGTAACCTCAGCAGATGTTCAGAATAAAATGAGTTGAATGACCTTTGAGTTACTGAGCTTTGCTTTTTCATTAGGCTTAAAATTAAAATGTGCCAACAGAAGTGCCATGACACCCTCCTTTTACTTCTATGATACTTACTGGATTTCTGTTCTAAATGTTGAAGTTTATTGACTTCAGAGCTCAGGTGACATCAAACCACAGAACCATGAGACTTATTGTGGCAACATGAGAATTGATTCAAATGGTTCTTAATGACTTTATTTGTGATGATAAAATAAGATTACATTTAATAGTGTTTTTAACGGGATATATTTAGGCAGTTCTTATTGAGAATTTTTGTTGTAGTCACTAAGGAAGCTCATGACCAATCAAAAGTGTAGATAATTTTTGTTATTTAAGAGAGCACTTGACACATCTAAATTTAAAACTACAAACACATTTTAGTAAAAGCATTAACATTAAATAAATATGTACTTTGATCCATGTTTTTAATTATTGCAAATTATATACATTGTGAGAAATTGTCACGTACCAGTCTTACCATTTAACAATCTTATAATGACACAAATAACACACTAAAGTGATTTTGCTCCTCTTTATTTAACATTCACAAAACATGTAAACATACACAGACAGTTTATTTTTCTCTTCTCACTGATGAGGCTTCATTTCATTCTCCGTTGCACTTGATAATTAACCATATCCATCATGGGCCTGTGACTCAAAGCCCTCTTCTTACTAGATTTTTACACAGCCGTCGGCATCGCAGCAGACAATTGGGCCTTTTCATATCTCCACTGAGGATGAACCCTGTAACCATGTGTTGGTGATCACTACTCTAATTTAAAGTGCCCCGAGTGGACTGTGGCAGTGGCTCTTAATGACACTACCTTGTGATGAGACTGTTGGTCTTTAACACACACCAATTTGATTTTACACTTTTCAATTCTATTTTGATGGCCTCTTCCAGCGATCAACCAAATCAGGAAGAGAACGTTCAGTTATAAACTTTTATAAACCTCATCTCCCCCTTTATTAGCCATTTTAACACATGCAAAAAAACTTTTACTGCTAGACTATGAAACCTCAAGTAGACTAGTAACGTCAGGGTTAACTATACTGTGACACCACTGCATTAGTCCTGTCACTAAGACAAGAAATGTCACAAGTTACATAGAATAAAAAAACATGACTGTAATAAAGATTTTACGCTGTCTTTGACGGACATATAAAAGACATTGAAATGAGATCCATCTGAGTTAAACTGTTGTTACTGGAATATTTACATTCAGCTTTGCATAACAGCTAAACTGACAAGGAGGCTTTCAGATGAATGTACAACCCTACAAACCAACTCATTGAGAGTCGCTAAGCCCTGCAGGTAAAAGATCTAGAAGACATGACACTACTGAAAAGCCCCATCCTTGAAAACAAGGCGTTTGCACTCTTATCCTTGTTTAATGTAACTCCCTCAGGCCAAGCAGCTGATTTATTGACAATGCGCCGCTATGACTGAATGTCTTAAAAGCAGGGGATTTTTCAGCTCAAACATTTTATGGTGTTTGAACCATGAGACACAACGTGGCAAACCCAATAGAGACCTCATGACTGCCGACACACAGGACAGACGAGGAGGCAGAGTCTCCCCCCCATCAGCTCTCTTCTGTGAGCCGCTTTTGTCCGATAAGAGGTCACGCACCACACCCAATTTAAGTCATGTGCTCCTCATTGCATGACGAGCAGCAAGACAACAGGGATGTGTTCTTGCTCGTGTTTGTGAGAGAGGAGCCAAGGCATCACATCTGTGCTTCGGTGAACATTCTGTGCTGAGCTTTATCAAACTTATTGGGTACTCTCCTTTTGTATTTGTCGATTGTGAAGCTGTAGCAAAGTGTGTACCTTTGGTGCTCAGCCAAAGAAGAAGAAGAGGCAGGAAGAAAGGCACTGTTTTGCTCCGAGTGGGTGTATAGGGCCCAGGTCATGGCTCTTTAGTACTTAAAGGCCTTAACTGTGCTCCAGGGGACTTGTACTCCACACCCACGCCTCATTCTATTAAACTCTGGACCACATCAAAATTCTTGGAATAAATGTGGACACAGACCCAATAGATATTGTTAGAGATTTGAACAGAAGTAAAAGTTGGCACGTCTTTCCATGTCATAACTTAGCTGCAGATGTGGCTGAAAACAATTCTATATTGAAGACTTTAATTCAGACTTACTTAATCTAAATACATCATTTTGAATATGTAATTGCTTCTGTTGAAAGTACACATCAAACACATTTTATATATAGAAGGCCAGTGCAGCACTAAGAGCTATCTCCTTGCTTGGCTGTGGAGCAGGATTGACACATCTAATTTTGTTTATACACATGAAAAAAAAAAAGTAATTCCTTCAACATGTGCAAAGAATTGGCTCTGGCACAACAGTCTTAAAACCAAAAGGGGAAGCCCAGCACAAAAATGAAAGCCTTGGCCTTTGCATAAAATTATTTGTTTAGATTTGATTTGCCAATAGCCATTTGTCGGAATTAAATTAACCATACATTAGATGTCCGGCATTTGCCAGGCGTGGATGTTTCTTATAAATAGTCAACATAAAATTAAAATGCCTGTTGCCAATCCTTACAAGCATGTTCTTAATGACATTTAAACATGACAGCAAGATACTGCTGCACTGCTATGAGCCTCATCTGGGTGGTCCCGTCATAATCGAGTTTCAACGTATAATACAGTCCATTTTATTTCCAATGCAGATGGAGCCTGCCTAAACACAAGCATAACAGATATTAGCTGTAATGTCAACTTTAAATTCTTGTTCATTTTACAATATAATAGCTGCATCATCTTGTCACATTCAACCAAAATCATTTAACATTTAGCATGCACACCTTTGGAAAGCATCCTACATTCACACACATCTGCAAAGTTTTTAAACAAAAGCTTACTCCCTTTTGTCCTTCTAACCTCCAGCATGTTTACTCAGACAGATCAATTTGGCCGATCTGTAATCTGCAAAACCTTGGACTGAATTTGGGCCTACAGGAGAGACATATGATGTCTTTTCTAAGCGTGGGAGATTGTGCTTACTCATCACTGGTTCCACTTGACATTGATGCAGCAATATACTGTGTATGAAGCTGGCTTCTAATCATTTTCAGTGCATAGACAAAAACAAATTGGATCATTTAATTGGAATGTCACCCACATGAATCCATCCTATATAGAGGACAACAGAGTCAAAAGGTGATTTCCCTGTTTTGAAATGTGTCAGTAAGATTAGAAACTGTGTAACATCAAGGCCATAATGATATCTTTATGATACTAAAAAACTAGTTCTCAGTCAGAACTAACCACGAAGCACGTTGAGTTTAAGGTAAAGGATAGTAACAGTCTACAGACCAGTCAGCAATGAAAAAATGCTGTATATAGTGTATAAGTACAATGAGCATTAACTTTAAATAGCCCTGCTGGAAAGTGAGAAGGCTTAATTATTAGTAAACAGAATGAGTGTAGAGTTAAGTTAAACTTATTGTGAAATGCATTTTGTACAATTTTTTTTAATTGGGTGTCGTAAGAGCCAGACTGTCTCACTTCTGCAAATCCCACAGCCTATTCTTCTGATTGTGGATTGGATCCATTTTCTTCAATTCATTGATGTTTTTATGGCTGTACACACAGCATTATAGTTTATATCCCACCTATGTCTGCTTTGCTGTTACGTAGTGTACGCGTTTATGCTATGCTGCATATATAAGGTCAGTAAGGGAGCCTGTGTGTGTCAGGGTTGTAACTCACTGTGACAGTGAGCTCTAGCAGGAGAAGCTCTGGGTTCGGTAGGCCTCAGCAGGACCCTAATGTGACTCAATTCTGCGCAGCTCTCTTTCCCTGGTGGTTGTTGAACCCCATGGCACTCTTAGAAAAAGTATTCCAGAGAGCTCCTCACAGGGAGGCCACCAGGGTGAAAACAGGACAGCGTCATCATTTATTATTATCGGCAAGTGTCTCAACTCCACAATAAGTTCTGAGTCACATGGCTGAAAAAAAGAAGAGACATTCCTGCTTGTTGATTTGTTCAGTGTTTGTCATAATCTCATGATGGATAACAACAAAATAAATGGCAGTACAAAATTGTTAAAATATAATAATTGAATATGCAAATTAAATGCATGTACAATTAGAGTTCAAGTTTATTTACATAAATGGACAAACATTAGAAAGTTTTCAGTCAAAAAAGAAAAACAAGATATTTAACAATGAAGAAATCTAATAAAATAAAATGTATGCATTTAAAAAAATATATATGTTAATTTGAAAGTCTGGTCACCCGCATCCCCGTGAAGAAGCAAATCTAGCTGAGGACTCTTGTTGTAAAAGGTCTGTAGCTATGGTGGATGTAGCTAGTGATGCTAACTATTAGTAAATGTAAATATTAAAGAAACATACTGTAGTGCCAATCATACGTCTCTTGCTGCCACTGGACCTGCATCTGAAGTGTATAGTTTCTCCCAACATGAACCCTTTTTTGTTTTATCAAATCCAGTGCTTAAATTCACTATAATATCTGTGAAGCCTAAAGTGACACCCTTTAAATTGTTGCAATGTTTATCCTCACCATATTCATTTACAGCGGAGCTAATATGATCTCAGTTGTGTGAAACCCAACACAGGCAGAAGGAAGGGCTGTTGCCTCTGGAAGGATCACGCCATGCATGCCGGCTACAGCATATGGAAACATATGAAACAAGGGCATGTTCATTTATAAAGTGGGTTAGAACCTTAAAAACTAAGATGGAAGTAATTCACTATAGTAGGATGAGAAAATGGGTGAAGAGGAGGCAGTGAAACAGAGAGGTTATGGGTCTGGACACTGACCTAGATTTTAAATATGGTGTCCGACAACCTGATCTGACCATGCCTCTGTGTGGTCTTCCTTTCTTTCCATTCGATCTGGACGCATGGAGACCACATGCCTGCCCTCTCACGTTCAGCACTGCGGGAACCTGCCGGGCAAGTCTAAGCACGCTTGTGTAACGCAGCGCTGAAATGACAACAGGCGTGAGGAGTCGGAGCGTCATGAGACTCCCCTGGCCGAAAGCATGCTGCTCCTTTCATTTGTCATATTGTTCTCAGATATGGCCAGAATACATTGGCTCAGGTAAAATATTACAGCGGCCATGTAGAGGAACAGAATATAACACTGACTGTTGCCAAGCCATTCACTACACCAGTCGAAACAACACTAAAGGCTGAATGGTAGATTTATCCAGCGGGAAGATCTAGACACCTTTTTTTCCTACTAACGTCTGTGACAACCAGTCTGACGTTTGTGTAGTATTCATTCATTTTCTTATAAAATTTTAGATAACTGCTACTTTTTAAATCATTACCCTAGAAGCACAATAATGCAGTATCTAAGAGAACTAGGCACAAGATTTCACTGTGTACGAGTTGGAGAACACTGGGTGCAAGCTGAAGCCGTTGGCAAGCCTTGTTGGCAGCCATCTTTTGCTTTTGCTGGTTTGTTGGCACTCTCTTAGCCTGTTTGGTTATTTTATAGCCAAGCAGCAGTTACAACCAAGCCAATTTCTTTAGAAGGAGAAATCAAGATTTTTAAGTGTTTGGCAGGGTTAATGGGAATTTTAGGGCCCTTTTTTTTTATTCATAATAAAAATTCACCACTCTCCTGCAGATGTAAAGTATTCTGGGATAGGTGTTGCCGGTGTGCATTTCTTGAATGTATAGCCCGCCTGTCTGGATAAACATGAGCATACGGTCACTCGCGCCTCCCGCACTGTGTGTTAAGATCACTGAGAGTTGGGTGACAGATACTGAGAATACCAGGGCCTAAATTAAGCCCACTGCTTCATCAAAAACATCCTGCCTTCCTGATCTGACTGTGCACAGGCCTTTTCTTGTTCACACGGTTAAAACGGCAAGTCGGAAACAATTCTGAACATTGTTTTTTTTTTTTTTTTTCCTTCAAGCTGTTTTTTTTTTTTTTTTTTTGCAAAGAGACACATTGTACTGACATACTGTAAAAAGGAAATATGTTTTCCATTTTCTTATTATGTCTATCTGTAATTAATATTAACACCTTTAACAACAATCCCATTGAATTAAATGCATTCATTTCCTAAAATGAAATGATTTAAAAAGATCTAAATCTATCATTATAACGAGAAAACTATAAAATAAATAGGTTATGAAGGTTAGGACAATAAAAGTGGTTATACTCACTTTCTACAGCTTGTGCAAAAATCACTCTTATATTGTTCAAAAAGTAACAAATTTATTTATAAAGACATATTAATTACTAAGACAATAATAGAAAATGTTTTGAATCAATAATGAAAAACATCTGTATTCACACCGAGCACATTTCAAGTTAACACTGATTGAATTTTTAGATGCAAGCCCTCTTTGTAAATGCGACATGTCACTACTGCAGTGAACTTAGGGGTCCTATATGTTTATGAGAACGTGGACACATTTACCTGCATGTCCGCACACTTCTCAGAGTATGACCCATATACAGTCACGGTGAAAATTGGGTGGGAGGAGAGCGGCAAAGGAGGCCAGGAGGGAGGGAGGGAGGAGGAGGGGGGAGCTCTGCACCACTCTGCTCCAGCTCCACTTCCACTGGTGACCCCACGGCTGTAAATCAGAAAACAGAAGACCGTTCCCTAAGCATACATCCCTGACGATGACTGATCAACAGTGTTTCTCTCGTATCTTTTTTGGCAAGACATGGTCCGCTGTTAATCTGTTTGACAAATGAGGGCATTACAGCATTTGCCTGCACATGCTTTGCCTTTTAGTATTGAGTATTTAATTATGAACATATGTTATGGCCGACATCTTTATCTTTCATCTTTCAAATGTAAAGCATAGGCCTACTTTTACCCCACCACCTGTTTACTGTTTAACATATCCCCTCTAATGTTTCTCTGTCATTATAAATAACTTAAAACATTTTTCTCTTATGGCTTTATTAACACTCTTGGGTTCTGATTTTATTTGTAAAAAAAAAAAAATACTGGAATGTTTGATACTTTTTATGATGGAAGTTGCCATACAGAATTACAGAATTTACTAAATATTTTGAAAGCACAGATTATAGACTAGATTATAGATTGTAGACTCATCAATTTTTCTATTAGGTGTTCTAAATTAAATTGAAGAAGTTTAATGCACTTGAATATGGACATGTCTTAAATAGTTCATAGTTATGCTGCAGTGCAAATTGTTGATGTTACCTATTGTTTTACCGATTCTAAGCAATTCCACATTATACCTTCATACACAATTCAGCAGAGTGACAGTAATCCAATGATACAATAACTCAAGATTCTTACTCCTGCTCATTAAAAGTCCTTCTCCTATTTTACTTCAACTCTGTAGCCTTGGATATGACTTGCTACCAAAAGCAAGGATTGCTTTACAATCCAGCAGAACTAGACAGTGACTAGCTAATTATGTTGATGCTTGCACACTACACTTCCCTCGGAGCCTTCTCCAGGGAGATCACAAACAGGGGAAACCAGTTAACATACATCTAAACAAATATAAATCGACACTAAACATCTTCAGTATCTACGGTGTAGCATTGTGCCACCAGCCCAAAGAAGCCCCTCCAGCATTTAACAGTTGTAATATAATACTTCTGACTTTCGTACTATCAAGGCCATATTACAGTTCTGATGCTTGCATACTTGATTGCCTGCAGCAGTGAGACTGAAATGAAGGGCCAGTGGACAGACTTTTCCAAAAAATCTTTTAAAAAGTGTCTCTATTGGTTTTGAAAGGATTTGGGCTTGTGTAGAGTTCCTGTCAAAATTAATTATGCAATGCTGTTAACATTAAAGCAACATAATCCCAATCCCAGAGCTCTTTTTAGTGGATTGACTTAATTGACTTGAATCATATTTCCTACTGATTTATTCATAGACCCTAGCACTTTTTTCTCCATACAAAATACTGTCAATTCACTGCATTCAGAGCCATACAAAAGCATGATCACAATAACATTGCATGTCTTTCATGCTAAACTGGCAGCAACAGGTTGGACACAGTGAGGCAGGACTTTACAAAAGGATGTTTGATTTCAAATCCACACGGCCTTTTGGAGCTGTAGTAGACCCATGATATTTGGTAACAAGATCACACTGTTCTGTAAAAGATCTTCATTAGTAATGCAGTATATTGGACTTTTATTACACAAGTTGGAGGGGCTGTAACTGAGCAGAGTTTGGCTGCACTGACAAGTACGCAGTCCCAGTATACTCTTTGACCTAGCCCACTCTGACAATTTTCCAAACAACAACAAAGCAGGTGCCAACTTCATGCAACAGTTGGTCAAATGTCCAAAAACAAGGAGGTACTCTGGGTCGGAGATTTGATTTGCTAGAGCCAACAATGCCAGAAGACAGTCACAAAAAGAATACACAGTATGGATGCTGCATATGGTCATACTTAAGGTTTACATATTGTTTGCATTACAAATCCATCTATCTCAAAATAACCATCGCCAATGAGATAAGTCAAAACTAACAGCAAGGAATGACAAGACAAACTAAGAGGCAAGACGGGAAAAACATTAATAAAACACCCTACAACCATAAAAGTATGCTGTAATATTTGTTTTGTAGCCGGGATATATTTCCAAGATATTCCCAAGCTGTTGGTTTTGGACTCAAGTGGTTGTGGTGCCCAAAAAATGAGAAAGAAGTTCCAAGAGCTGGGCTTAAGGTTGCCACAGTCCTGTCACATTGTAGCTGGCATCGCCCGTGCGCCAGGAGAAAGCAACTCTTTATGCGACACCTTCAAAAGATATACTTGACACTCGCAAAACCACACAAGCACTTTATTCAGGCCCACGTCAGTTGCAAAGGTTACAGTGAGGAGGAAAACGTTGACATTTCACAGAGCTGTCAGTCTAAACATTATACTTCCATATAGCTCCGGAAATATACGTATGAACACAAGTGCAAACGCATTCTCCTTTTCTTTGAATCCCGGATCACAGGATGTCCTTATGGGTGGTTACACTGGCGACATTAAGACCATTTGGATGTTTTCCAAGTGGCTTGAATAACTTCTATTGACAGTTCTGATATAAGAGGAAAGCCTCTTCTTTGTAATGGAAGAAGGTTTTGGGAAGGATGAGTTTTCCCTTGTTTGACGAATTCTCAGAGCCGAGCTTGGCACCGAGGTGATTTGGATTGTTGGGCCAGACAATGGAACTTCAACGTTAGCATGAAAACTAATCAGAGGCTCTGTCATGCTCCCGATTAGCCGTTTACACCATCCTCTTGTAAGTACAAATGCAACAAAGAAATTCAAAAAAAACTTCAACTTCTACACAGCACTGTCCTTCTCAAGAGTTGTGAAAGGTTTTGTGGAGAGTAAAATGGCCATCTCTCATACTGAAATAAACTGGGCAGATAAAAGGCTCACTGCCGCAGGTTTGTTTGGCAAGTGTTGGCAATGTGAACAGCTTCTTTGGCAAATGATCTTTCTGCCAAAACAAACAGTTGCTCACCCATAGCACACAAATACATCCACATAGACATTGACACAGACCTCTAGCTCTCTCAACACAATGGCACTGATGTCTCTCTCATCAAATGGGCATCTGTCAATCACCCTTTGGAGCTCATTGTGGACCACACACACACATTTACACAAACAGCAAGCTGAAATCAGCCTTCAACATCATTTTTGAATTTGAAGAGAGCGAGTTGAAGAGGTCTGCCAGCGTGCATTGTTGACCCAAATAGCCAGAAAACCCAGGCACCTCACTGTTGGCAAAAGAAGGAAGGAGAAGGATACAAAACCAGAACTGCTACAATTCTTTGTAGATTTGAGTTTTACAAGCATTTTAAGACATGGATAGAGTAGTGCGTCTGAAAGCTGATAACTATGAGTTCTTAATATACTTTATGTTTTAACATATTTAGTCAGGTGTTTTCTTGGAAGCCTTTTCTTAAGCTTTCTATATTGTTCCAAAAAATGAGACTAGAATCTGAAATGACATTTGCCAAAAATTATTGTACACAAATGTTTTTTTTTAATATTGTGCTTTACACAGCAGTGTACAACAGCAACATGATAACACCATAATTAGAGCAGGAGTGAAATGTATGTATATAAGAACTGCAATTTAGAGCAGAAAAGTGTTTTACATTCCCGTCACAAAACAAATAGTAAGGTCAAGCTGTTGAGTTAATGTGTCTGGCTTCATTTGTTTGAGCAGAACGTTAGAGTGTGTACACATTGCTGACCCTTGAGCCTAAAGATCTCATCGAGTGTGTGTAAACCAGAGGCACACCTCACACACCTATAGCTAAAGCCTGGCTGTCATGTGCCGTTTGACCTTTCAGATTATCAGGTTTTCTTCCTCAGTGTTAACCAAAAACATGTTATTAATGGTGGCCAAGTTACTAGTAAAATCAGGAAATCGCCACAGCAGACACGTCTCTATTTACTCTAGTCATATTAAAGTCATCTCAGGAATTTATTCTCATATTTTAAGAGCAGCAATAGAGGAATCCACACAGGGAGGGCTTGCACCAGTTTTTCTTGAACTCTCATCTGCTTTTGTTTCTCATGTTTGCTCTAGATTTGAGTAGTTCTACAGGAGTGGGAGCTGTGTCTGTCCACACCCTACTGGCAGCCTCTGTTTGAGATCTGGGACTATGCCACGAGTGGTAAAAGGGGAGGGGGAGTAAACTAGTCTTTTGGGTGTGTCCCTTTCACCTGTTGAGTCACGCTGTCAGTTTTAGCTGCCTCTGCAGATATTACTAAAAATTCAGGGACGTTGCTGTACATAAGAATTGGTGCTGACAGGTGCATTGGGTGGTGTGTGCATGAAAACAAAGTAGGAGTATATGAGTGTATGTGACAAAGACTTCCTACTGAGGCCATCTGTTGACACTTAATTCAACACTACACACATTCATGCACATCTATAGGCCTGGCCAGTGGCTCTGTAGCAGGTGAGAAGCCATTGAGCATGTCCTGGCAGTAGCGGTTCCACTTTTTTCTGTTTATTGTCGCATTGTTACTGGATGTGAATGTGTTGTTCTGGGGCACACTGTAGTGATGCCTTCATCTCTATAAAGATGGTCATTGTGAAAGAACCGTTTTGTAAGATGAGCTTCAAAGGGGAGTAAAGATGCTACTCTTCTCACAAAGTGCTGTTGATACATATTTATAAAGCTCTTTTCACTTTTTCTTCAGTTTCTCTGATTTAATATTTGTTGCCTCACCAAAGCAAGCTTTTCCACTTTTCTTAATCAAATAAAAGTCAAAAAACACATTCACATATTCTCGTTAAACTACAGAGACAATCAGTTGGTGGACTTAAACATGGAGCTGAAACCTGTTCAGCAGGGGTCTATTGAAACCTTTGCTAAAACACATGGCTTTGTAGGAATTAGAGGAACAGATGACACATGGCAGAGGGCAGGTGACCGAGAATGTGGATGTATGGGTAAAAGAGTAGTGTGACTCATCCCACGTGGGAGTAGATTCAGCTGTGGTAAAGCATTTTAAAAGAAGCTTTTTTGTTAATTCAGCCCTGTGGACATTTTGAATTGCCCAAACTGGAATGGGATCAGCTTTGAAGAGAGAAGTGAGTGTGTGAATTGACCCCGACTCAGTGTGTCGCTTGGTAAAAGCTGGGCGTACAGCTAAAGCCTAAGGGAGTTACGGCTGCTGCACGGCGCATGAGTAGCAGCCATGGGGAAAGCACACTGTCAGTCCTGTGATAGCCGTATGAGATTCCACATGCTCTGATGAGTAATTCCTCCCTCCTTCTCCATCGACATGTGGTTCATGGCCCTGAGTCATCATCCACACTTTCCCTCACTGCCTCTCCCCTTGTCTGTCTGCCTGTCTGTCTTTCTCAGTCAAGAAGATCCATCCTTCCTCAGCAGTGGCCATCCCACAGGGAAACTCGACTGCCTAGCCTTGCTTCGATGACTCATTCACCAACATTGAGAGCTCCGATCCACACCACCCGTCCTCCACTCATGACACCACACCCATGCACAGATCGTGGTCATCCCGGGCCTGTTACTATCACTCTTTTACCCTTCTCCTGGTATATCTCCCATACCTTTCTCAGCCTGTCTTCTCCACTCTGCTTGCATCTGCTGTCTTGTCAGGGCGTCTCATTGTTTACGTGTCTTAATACTCCCATCTGCCAGCCTGTATTTCCACCAGCCTGTACTGTATATCTTAGTGCTCAGTGAGTTTGTTTGGGTCTACCCTTGCTCTGCTCCCTGTCCTGTCTGTCAGTCTACCCGTCTATCTTCCACTCTGGCTCTTGTGTTTCAGCACATCCCTTGGTGCACTATTGCAAAGTCAAAACAGCAAAGGACACAAAACATCAACTCCCCTGTCTGCATGCTAAACTGCAGAGGTTTGAACAGATTTCCAATCATGCATTTGCTCTTAGGAAAGACAAAAATAGGTGGTATCAGTAAGTACATGCCTGTTCAGTAACAGGAGATAAATATTTTCATTAGTGAGAAATCTCTGAATGAAACCTGTGTGAACAATACATTTAACTGACTCATGCTCTGGGCCCGCAGTACGACAGGTTGTTGCCAGTCCTTATATGAACAGTCGGTTGAACAGTAGATATGTTGACCATTGCAAGAGCAATAAGGATTTTTAGGGGCATTATGACTGGGTTAATAAAACACAGCTGCCCCTAAAAGTCCCTCACTTTTCTTGCTGCCTTTTCGTTCTCTCTCCCTCCCTTTTCTAACTTTGTTTCATTCCAAACTTTTGAGATCAAACTACACAAGTTTTCTGGCTGCTCAAGTGCGACTGGTTGCATAGCTTTGGTATCTGTTCAATGAAATGCAACAACCTCGAGTGACCACGGCGTCTGGTGTTTGCCCTTTTAAGAGAGACCTGGGTCATACATTACACAAAAAGCTAGTGTGCGATCCAGTATTTATGAATTGTATATTTATAATAGCAACGTTTTATTGGGATTTGCAGTGACATTTTAAAAGAGGTTAAATAAGTTCAGAGCAGAATTTCCAAGAAAGAGGCCTTGCAGTTCATTAAAAGTTGAGAATTTACAGAAACATGCTTGAAAACTTTAATTTACCATTATTTCCTATATGATGCCACATCTCCTACGATGCGCTTGCTAAGTATAAAACAAAAAGGGAGCTCTTTTAAATATTGTTTAAACCCCCCACGACAGAATTAGGTGTCACAGTGGCAAGAAAGATGTAAGCACTGGGTACATAAGTCTGATCGGACATTTTAAACAATATGAAATGCCACTGAGAGGAGCTTGGCAGGCTTTAGCAGCTAGCACTGTTTAATATCTCAGCTTTAATCAGCACACTTGGTGAGTATCCCAGATCTGTGTGTAGCCATGGTGCTTATTCAAACCAGGCTCCTTCCACCAAGCCTCCCTTAATCGGTCCTCAGCGCTCGTACTTGCTCCTACTGGCTCAGTTTGTGCTACAACATAAATGGAGTGCTTTTATCCGGGTTCTGCGATGTGTAATTGCACAGTACTGGGCCATGTCTGAGTAATCAAAGGGGCACTAAATAAACCACTTGCATTTAATCCCTATGTCTAACTATGTTACCTATGAAGTTATAACGAGTTAGATTATTGTTTTGTACATTTCATTAGCATGACTATACTAGGAAAATCAACAGTGACGATTAGAAATTTGATTTAGCATCACTTTTCTGTGGTTTTACGATGCTGCCACATAGACACTTATTTGTTATGAGCTTGCTATTACTCTAAGATATAATTTAAAAAAAAAACAATAACCTTTGACAGTTCTGCAACACTTAGGTGGGCCTGCAGAGCCACAGTGAACAACTTTAACATTACTTTCAGATCATTTCCAAAAGTGGTCTTACGCAGGTTTTAATATCGTTGAGGTCTTGTGTTTTTAAAATAAAAATCCCATGCTTCAGCAAATGTCTTACCTATGTGTCACTTGTAGCATGGAGATGCCACCACAGCCCTCAGCTCTATTAATTACATAAAGCATCTTGTGTCAGGATGCTAAATTCATTAGCGAGGTATGTTCGGCATGCTAGGGTCAGGACAGATATAGAAACGGCTCTCCAAAACAAGTCCTTCCTCACTTAACACACTTGTTTCAAATAATAGTCATCAGCAAAAGAAATAATGTTTGTTTCTGGGATTTATTTTATACCGTTTCTACTATAGAGAAAGTCACACATTAGGTGTAATGGAAAGAATATTTTATATAAAAATATTACTAGGGTTAACCTAAGCTTAAATTTCAGATCTTTGTTTTCATTTTGGCCTAGTTTCTGAGCTTGCCCAAAGAAAAGCATAGAAGAAATTTGTTTTGGAAAACTATCTATCTGGAAGCATACAACAGAATGAGGCCAGCCGACAAATGTGCAACAAAATTCTCAAGAAAAACGAGGCATGTTCAAGTTGTTTGTCACTGTATCTGACGAAACCTGTGCTGATTTCTCCCTCGAAACCTGTCTTTCACAAGACTACTGACCCTTTGACATTGTCATTGTATTAAGTGGGAATACTGAGCAGTATACTAAAGCATTATCGCCACTAAGTCAATTTTACATTTCGCCTTTTTATTACTAGTTCTTCTGTGTTATTCAAATAATGAATACAGACATAAATCCATACAGTTAGAACTGATGCTGTCAGTAGTTTACACTAATTCTAGGAAGGTTTAAGATGGATATTAAAAGTACTGGTGAATTCTACTGTTCTACAGGCTTTTCTCATTAATCACGTTTAGTTTTTTGGCCACGTTTCTGTTGGTTTAAATTTGAATTCACTGCCCAGGAATATGAACTGAGGGCTCACATGGGCCAGAAACTGGGACTTTGTAGGCCAGTTGAATAAATGAACTCACCTTGCCCGCAAAGACCCAATCTCGGACACACACCTTCACATTCCACTTGGACAATAGATCAAGACCATTCAAAAAAAGGAACCGGATGATTCTTAGATTTTAAGTTGATACATACCCAATGCTCTGTTGCTTGAGGAGATTCTGCCTAATTGTGTTACCTGTGTGTGGCAGGTGTCAGCATCCTGTAGCCACCGGGACTCTGTGTAGAGACAGACCGTCTGTCTGGAGTATGAGAAGTTGAACTTCTTCAGCGTCCATCCATGACCACAGTTGTCGCCACCGCTGCATCGTCTGGGTAATATCTGATCACTTGGTGTTGCAAACATCCCTAATTGAGCAAGATTATCCTTTTTGTGGGTGGAGAGTGGAAAATTGTTTGTCTTTTGAAATAAATGCCCCTTGGTTCTTATTTGTTCAAAAGGAGAAACAACACGCAGACGCAAATGACTCGTCTTTTCCAGTCTGCCCCCTCCCATTCCCCCCGAGAGATCCCCAGCTCGCACCCAGTACCAACCAGCCACTTCCAGTATCCATTCCGGAGCAGACATTCGGGACAGGAGCTGCCTGCCGTGGTATTATGAGCAGGATATTCCCAAACAGCTGGAAGGAGCTGATATATGGTGCTGCGCCCTCGTGCTGGGCCCTCCCCAAAATGGACCGGTAACCTGGTTATTTTCAGCATGTCACTGGCTCTTCTCCAGTTCCGTCGGACAGGGCCCCACAGACGATTACAGAAAAGAGAACTTAATATCGATCAAGAGGAGTAATGTCCGAGCCATGTGTGTAACCTGCTCACATTCCTGCGGTGTGTTGGCTCGGCGGTCAGCGGGAGGCGTCCACACACCACACTTTAGCCAAACTGAGCACGTCTTCCGTGGCTCTGCGTGGCTCGTCTGCCGCGCTCTCAAGGTGTTCCCCTTTTTTATCGATGCTGCTTAAGGGGGCTATGTACATCCCAGGTTTATCACACACACCTCTCTCCTTGTGCAGCAACATGTTAGTGAGCTGCGGCCCCTGGCGGCAGCGACGCGCCATGACGCTTCACAACTTTGTGTTTAACACTTTGTGGGGTCACGCTCCACTGAGTTTCAGCGACTCGTGGCTGTCAGCTGCTTTATATTTGACAAGAACATTTCATAACAATAGCACTTTTCACAATAAATGCTCACCGTTTTAAAAAAGCGAAGAGGACTTGAACAACCATTAATTGCCTAATTATCCAGTCCATATTCAACAGTCTTCAGGTCCATGCTTCGTAAGTTTACTTCTGTTTTTGGGCGAACTCTTGTTTAATATTTCCTTGATACTTAATTATTTTATGCTGAAAGGTTTGCCCGGAAAGCGTGTGTTGTTCTAGTGACATCAGGACGCCCACAGCAATGTCCGACTTGGTGCCTTTCAGGAACGTCCCGTCTTCTAACAAGCGAGGTATTCCTTTACTTGACCCACAGCGGGACAGATGTTGATCATCTTTTATGTCTTTGCATTAGGGTCTCATGCGTTGGTAAGTTTCAGATCTGTTGGTCTATGTCTGTAAACACCTGCAGGCTTGTTGGTTTTTTTATTCAAGTCCCGTGGTTCTGCCTTTTAACATTTTCCTCACACAAAAAGACTTTAGATGAGTTGTGTATGAATTCATTTACCACCATGACGCCAGCCATGAGTGCAGAGGATGCAAACAGAACAGCTCTATGTCTGCTGCCAGCTAGGCCTGCTGGTTATGTACACAGGCACTTATCTTTATACAACTGACTGTGGAAATAGTCACAAATCTGTTACAAAAACAAAGTAAGCTAGAGCAGGACATCCCAAGTTGAAATTACTACATTAGGGATAGGAATATACTATGGTAGGCTTATACAGTTTTACACCAATTTTAATATTACAGTTTTCAGTTGTGATTTATAAAAGAGATTATTTCAGTAACAGTCAGAGATCAACTATAATCTTATGTGTCACCCACTTGTCCTCCTCCCTTAGAGCCGTGGGGCCAATAAGCAGCAAATGCAGCCAGGACCAGGCTGCATACAGCTTTCTAAATGGTCTCTCCCACCATAAAAGCAGTGGTGGATGCTGTGTGGGTAGTGTGGAGCATTGGAGCCTCCATCTATGACTACATTCACACCAACGCCATGGAGGAGCGTATCCTCACCCTGGAAAACATCATCTCCATACACCAGTGTGTGATCGGGCTGCTGTCCGTGGGCGTGTTTGCTCTCTTGACTTACATCCTCCTCAAGAAGATCTGACAAGGCCATGATCACATCACGTTCAAGAAATATGGTATTAAGAGTACATGTAACACACATGTGCCATTTCCTCCTTAAACAGTAGGTGATCTATAACACATTTTGTCTTGATTCATAATTGTAAAATATTTTAAATGCTGTGTATATTTTCTAAGAATAAAAGCATAGAAGTGTGTTTAAAAGCAAATATTTAAAATCTGCCTATTTGTTTAGTTTCTTTGCAGTTTATGTATGTAATGATGGTATTATTTCACTGGAATCACAAAATGCAAGGATCCAGAGTAAATTCATTTATTAATGAGAACCTGAATGTTTGTCCTCAAACATAATAAAAGCTGACTAACTAAATTCCTTTACTGTAGCATTTACTTATATTCAACATAAACAGCAATATAAAAATGGAAGATGTTTAGCAACTGTAAAATACAAATGCTAAGAAGCTAAAGGCATTCAAGGGAATTTATGAATAACTTCAACACCAAGAACAAGATGAACCTTTTGTCCCAACTGGGTTGGATGTAATTTTGTAATGTTAATGACACTGGGCTCACAAGTGTCCAGTCTGAAGTAGAGTGTACTTTGAGGTGAACCTTTCCACACTCTCCCCCTCCAGAAACTTCATAGCTCTCCAGTGGATCTTTCCACAGTTCTCAGGCTGCCCCAGTGGTCCCAGTTCCTCCTGAAGGTATTGTAGCCAGAGGTCTTTTTAAAAAAACAGAAAAAAAGAAGCATAATAGCAAATGCAAATTTTGATGCATAAAAAAAGACACTCAACTACAAAATAAACAAATCATTTCTTGATTTTTTTCTCTACAAAAAAGTCAACATGGTCCTTCTACATGTAATTTGGGCCATCAGTGCCTTTACATATTATGACTTCTCACCATCATCTGAGGTGCCGAACTCCTGCAGGGCTCTCTCATAGTAGTCTCTTAAATAGTTTATCTTTGGAGTCTCCTGGACAGAATAAAAAAATGGTCTTGACTTTCAGGCTAAACAAATAAAAACCAAATTTATTTGCACTTACTTGTTGCTTCTCAATCTGAATCATCCTGGTGAAGAACGTTTTGGACAGGGGACGGATTTCTTGTAAACTACAAAAAAGAATGAAAATTTTTTTTGTCCAAACCAAAGGATTTTGGCATCAAGTGTATATTTTTGTGTTAAACATAAAATAATCCAACTTTTTCACCATGTAAAGGTCTTTCTGGCTTTTTTGTAGCCACCAATAGAATACGACCAATCAAGGTAGCACTCCTTCATTTCCATGGCAACAGCCGGCACTGCAGACAGCAGACCTCTCTGGGAACAAACAAGCAAACAATGTGTCTGTCTAGCTTTCTTATTTAGGTTTAAAACACTCAGCAGATAAATATTATTCTTTATTTATCCAGGTAAGTCAATTGAGAACCATTTCTCATTTATAATGACAACCTGGCCCCTTGTGTATAATATCAATAATCTGGGATATTACCTTGAAAACAGCTTCTATCTCCTCAGCACTCTGGCTGGCCACACTCCACTTAACCTGCAGCTGCCACAAAGGAAGACTCTCCTGTTCAAACAGAAGACGGAAGGCTTAAATATAAAAAGAAAAAAAGTACCTAAACCCATAGCACAGAAAAACCTCTAACTAGCATTTTGATTCATTTATTCATACATTTCTTTAGGCGACTTATAGATATGTCATAAATAATTTCACTGTCCCTTTAAATATCATTTCGGTGCATAGGTGAATACATATATACAAGAGATAACTCCCTACAGTTAAATTAAATCCAATATATAACATTTAAAGAACTACTTCTCTTGGGAGTAGGTCTTACATAGGTGAGGGGTGCACAGTAATCCTCCTCACACTGCTACCTTGCCAACAAGTCATATGGTAATACAGGGGGTTATTGTAGTGATGTTATTTTAAACTAACTAACATATATATTGTAAGGGATTAGAATTTTAGGCTCAAAACCTGTAAACCTATTAATAATTAACACAATAGAGACAACAGCAGACCTGTATTCTTATTGTTAATGTTAACAGAAGTCAATTTCCACTTTACGTAGTGGTCACAACTTACACCTGATGGCTAACCTTAATTTCTGTCTATAAACACAAAGAAAGGTGCAGGAGGATAATAGAATGTAGACTAATTGGGTCAAGGAGCTGGCCCACTTCTGCAGTACATGTCTACATTCCCCAAGGACAACACTGCTACTGTAATAGTACACCATTATAGTTTGAGCTTAGACACAAAATACAGAATGTGTACCTTAGGGTTAACTTTTGAGAGCGCATCCTGGAAAAGCTTGCCCACATTTTCACTCCCGAGCTGCATTAGAGTCTGGAGACTCAAGCTCCAAACTGACACTGATTGGCTATACCTTTGTGTTGCTGCCATGGCAACACTGGCCGCTCCCTCTGCGTCTTCAGTTGAAAAAAGTATCTGCAGCTGGTCAGAGAAAGAGTGCCTGGATGAAAAGTCTTATGCAAATCCTTATTTTCTTTACAAGAATGTAGTGTGATACTTTTCCAGTTTAGTTGACACAGATGAGTAAAGAACAAAACAATAGCTGAAACTCAGTGGGCATGCATAATGCTTTTAACATACCCAGTTTTTGTAGTAATTTTCTTTAAGAAATTCACAGTTATGGGCACGCTGCAGCACACCCAGGAACCTCTCCTGCCTCTGTACATAAATAAAAACAGCCACCTGTAAAAGCACTCAAACCACTTTTACTGCTTCAATGACAGTGTACCCATTAGCCCACTTTAACCACTAAAAAAATATAAGCATGTTAAAGCCATTGACACAATAAGCGCAGAAGTTTAAACTAGTAACCACGCAAACAGTCATCACCTTGTTGGGGATGTGTGCCACTGAAGCATAATTTTTATTCACAATCTTCTAGTATCCCGTTTTACAACACAACATCATATTTTAGTTTTAACTCACCTTTTCCTTCAGTTCTTGGACATTGGTTTTTCTTTTTTGTCTTTCTAAGCAGAAAGCAACATAGCAAGTCCACATAGGCTCTAAAGTAAAAAAATAAATAAAATAAAATAACACAGCGCCCCATCGTGTTATACCAGTTCTACAATAGGTTTGACATTACTCTCTTTGTATATATTAACTCCTACCAGTGTTAAGGCTCTTGACTCCTTCCTCATAGACCTGGCAGCAGCGCTCTTCTCTTTGGTTTATGTCACAGGCTCGTCCTTTGGCAGACTGAAGTTCCTCCCCTGCTCCAGGAGCGTCCAACTCTCTTGGCCATGTAGTCCCAAGTCACACAGTCATCTGTGTAGTTTGTCTTTAAGCTATGAACATGAAGGAGAAAGTGTGTTTGCTAAAAGGACAATATAAGGCATAACTTGGAAAAATCTCAATAGCTAAATTTTACTCTTGCAAAATGGTGTCCTGAAGTTCTCTGGTGAAGTCAAATATAGCTGCAATATTCAGAAGTGAGATGACAAACTCTGCGTCTGTGGAAAGCAAGACAAAAGTTAAGAACTTTTAAAATATAGAGGTTTTAGGAAAATGTCCCAACATCCAAAATTGTATTTAAATATGTTGCATGGTAATAGATTTTACTGAATGCTTCTTTTCATTTAAAACTGAAAAACAATTTCCCACCGTTAATTTTCCCTGTAGCATCTTTGTACACAACTTCAGCCAAGTTTCCCACTCAGGATTTCTGGTGAGAACTCATATTCACCCTGTAAAAAGTATGATTAAAAACATTATTTATGTAAAGTCTTTGTCCTTTTTCTCTAAATTTTCCCTGTACACACCAGGTCCATCTCCGCCTTCTCTAGCTCTTTCTTCTGTTTCCTCAGCTTCTCACAGTGTAAGAGCTCCATACGAAAGTACTAATACGTGGTTAACAGAAAACAAAAGGTTAGTGAAATGGTTTGTGTGAAATTGTTGAGCACCAATGCAAGAGTTTTGTTTCCCTTTTACCTCCTGATACACCTTCTTGTTGTTTGGGTGAAAGCGCAACGCCCTTAGAAACAGATGCCTGGCACTTTCAGAAGAATCACGATCCTCCAGCTCACTTTTGGCAGCCATTATCCACAGTGCTAGCCCAACAAAAAATAATTATTATACCAAAGAATACATTAGTGAGAAATTGCACATTATTTAATCTAGGTACATTTAAACTTGAGAATGTAAAATGCAGTATTTTGTACCTGGTTTGTCAGGGTGGATAGCAAGCATGGATGAAAGCACCTTGCTTGTCTGAGCTTTTGTTGCCTGAGAGAATTGTTTAAAAGGTTTATATTTTAAAAGCAAGCAATAAAGCCAAACTTATGAAGTAAAATCTTTACATACCCATTTCTTACAGAACGCCACATGTGAGAGCCATAACTGTACATCATTCTGAAAAAAGATTTACAAACTTGACCAATGTAAACACTCACTAAAAATGTATTTCAGATTCAAGATTAAAAAGTTATAATTAATTTGATTTAAAATTCTAGTTTACCGTTAACCAACTGTGTTTATCCAAATAATTACAATACACTAACTATGCATTTTATATATTTTGCATACTTTACCTTCCATTTATTTGTTGCTCTTCTGAATATACTGTTTATTCTGTGGATGATAGGAAACTCGATTTCTTCTCTTTTAAAATTGTAGTGTATATGCTGCAAAAAATACAGCCATTAAAAACAGCACCAGGCATAAGACTATATATATATATATATATATATATATATATATATATATATATATATATATATATATATATATATATTTTTTTTTTTAAAGCTATTAATTCTTGTAAAATGAGTGATTTAGCAAAGGACACTTACTGCTCTTCTCTTCTTGATCAACTCCAAGACGTTGATTTCATACTAAGAGTAAACAAAATAGTATTTTAGTGCTCTATCTTTGGGTTTATAATCAATCCGGGTTCTTTACCTGAATATATGCAACGAAGTCCTCTTTGTTTACCATCAGCCTATGAAGCTTGTATTCCAGGGCAGTTGCTTTTTTGATTATTGATCTAAAAATAGTGATACATATGATTTATAAAGCGTTGTAAACTTTACGAACACGCAAAAACTCAAGTGAATTTAAAATATATGGGAAAATCAGTTTTCCTCCATTTCCCGCCCTTCCTGTGCATATGTGGCTAGATTTTTCTTTTAAAAGGAAAAATCATGGCGTTTTTCATAACTTACTTGACTTCTTTTTTAGTGAAGAGCCCCACTCTCTCCAGTTGCTCCAATTCAGGGATTCGCTCCTCAATCCGCTGCTGCACGACCTCAGCCATTTTGTCTACGTTGTAACCAGTATTATATATAACTACCAATTTCCTAAAAGCCGATTACAAAATTAGTGTAAAACACATATGTCGTTTTACACCTAATCCAGCATGTAGAGCTAATTTTGACCTCACACATGGGAGGAAGTTGTGATTGACAGCATTTCCTGTGCACTCTATTACTCGTTCCGGCAGGACACTAGCCTCTTCGGTGTAACCCGTATAACACAAAACCAAAGAAATATATCAAAATGTTCCTTCTTTGTGTCTGCTTCAGTTTATGTGGTTAAATTATTTAAAGATTAAATGTAAAATCTTTACGGCATGTTTTGTGATCATCTTTGGGTCAATAACTAAATGAAAGAATTACGGTTCCAGGTAAGGGCAACGTATGTAGACAGTATATGACTTATGCGCTTAATAGCATATTTATTAATATAGATACAAAAACTATGAATAATTTAGTTATTGTGTTGTATCGGTTGCCAATTTAACAAAAACCTACATAACTGTGCGTTTCTTGACAAGACCGCTGATCATCTTGATTTCCCGCAAAATCGCAGAAACCAAGAGCGGGCTGTATGTCATCTCCGGAGGCGAGCAGCCAATCACAACGCCGCGTTCTCACAGCCTGTCTCTGATTGGTTGACAACTGACTAATGCTCTGTTGTTCAGTACAAAATTGAAGGAGACCTACCCGACATTAAATTACAGACACATAACCACATATTATAGACATAATTTATGTTTTTACCTATCAATACTTGTTACGGCTGAATGCTGTAAGCTAAACCCCAGGATCGTGTGGAGACTTTCACTCTGCCATGCTAGCGTTGCTTGCTAACTAGCAGCTCTCGTCTCCTCCTCATCTTCCTTCATGGGCTGTTGCTGTTGAGTCTTCTGTTGAGACACATTAATGCCATCAGCCAGGGTGGGTTACATTGATTTGTGTCTACTATCAGTCGCCTAGTGGTACCTAATCGTTTATTTGATCAGTGGCTACTCCGAAAACAAAGCTAGCACGCAAGTTAGCATTCTGGTTTTAGGTGGCAATGTTAGCGAGTTAGGTTGCTAACGCTGCCATTGGCCATTATTGCTAAGCTAACCCAGCACAGTTAGTTTTTGTAATGATAAAGAAAGTAATAAATGTTTGTATCGCCCCCAGATCTCAGGTAATATTATGAGCGGGGCGAGTTGCAAAGCAAACGGTGCTGTGTACCCCGCCTCATCAGCAATGATGAACTCTGTGAAGAAGCCCAAGATGGAGCAGATTCAGGCCGACCATGAGCTCTTCCTTCAGGCCTTTGAAAGTGAGATTTCACCGTTGTTTTTAAGATTAAGATAACTTATAATTCCACGTGTTTATGCACATTGTTACATTATTTTACTAGTATCTGGTCCAGTACACTAAACAACTTGTTTAGGCTTTCTTGAAAAACGCAGAGCATAGTCTTGTTTTTCAAATTAAGTGTCTGATATGCGCATGTATTATATGTAAATACGTTGACGCTAAAGAGAAACTCTTGATTTCTAAGCTGCAATTATGACGCTGTCCCTCTTTTTTTGTATGTTACACTTGGGTTTAATGTCAACATCTACAAAATGTATCACTGATTCAGATGACAGCTGTTTAACCAAAAATATAGACTTATTAAATTATCATAGTGTCAACAAAAATATTGTAAGTGTCAATATATATAAAAAGTACCTTTTATTTTTTTTTTCAGAACCTACTCAAATATACAGATTCCTTCGCACAAGAAATATAATTGCAGTAAGTAAATAAAAAAAATTAAGTTTATTGATTCAGTTAAATTCACCCAGCCACACTTCTTATAACCTTTTTTCTTGTAGCCTATATTCTTGCACAGGACGCTAACATTCATGTCTCACAGAAATGCCAGAACAAACAGAAAAAGGTACAGTTTTCAATTTTGGTACAAGGTTTCTTCAAGCAAGACATATTTATATTATTATTAAGTATTATTTTTGTGCACCTTTTACAGAAAATCATTCAAAGTAGATGACATGTTGAAGAAAGTGGAGAAGATAAAGGGAGAGCAGGAATTGCCAAAGTAATAAGCGTGTTAGTGTTACTATACATATGAAACAAACAGTAGACTGTCATTAGGCCTTTTCATTTGTTTTTCAGCTTGTTTTCACATCTGCAGCTAACTTTTACTGGGTTCTTCCATAAGGACGGTGAGTAGCATCTTATGTTCTGCATTTACTGTTTGTCTACCTGGTTAACAATCTGCTGAACAAAACATGTTTGTTTATTCAGAAAAGCCATCTCAAAATTCAGAAAATGAACAGAGTTCAGTTTCTTTAGAGGTGCTACTTGTCAAAGTCTGCCATAAAAAAAGAAAGGTAAAGTTTCCTTGACTACCATTACCACAGAAGTGAGGTTTGACTTCAATTACATTTTTGATTCAATGTATTTTCTTAGGATGTCAGCTGTCCAGTTAAGCAAGTGCCTACAGGTAAAAAACAGGTGCCTTTGAACCCTGACGGTAACCAAACCAAGTCTGGATCCTACCCCTCCTTAGTCGTCTCTAGCAATGAATTTGAGCCCAGCAACAGTCACATGGTGAAGTCCTATTCGCTCCTGTTCAGGGTGTCGCGCACAGGGAAAAGGAATGCCAATAGTTTGGTCAATGGTGAGACCAATGAGAACATTGGTACGTAAATGTATCTTTGGATTGTGTTAAGATATAGAAATAACTTGAGTAGCTTTTTATTTGATACGTCTGAGTTTATTGGTCAGCCTTGCAAAAATCTAATGATTGACCAAAAGGGATAAGAAGTAAAGGACGAGTTAATAATAGATCATATAATCTTAGAAGCAATAGTGAAGCAAATATATGGGGAAAGTACTACCTAACTATATATGTGCAGATGTGATAGATACACCTAGTAGAAAGAAGAGAAGCTCTTCACATAAAGAAGAGGGAGAGACCATGGAGACTTTTGTTGCACAAATGACTGTGTTTGATAAGAACAGGTGAGTATTTCTGAGTTACGTTTTAAATATTTGGTTATTTGTTAGTTGTGTACTTTCAACTTCTCTTATGTAGAAGATTGCAGCTATTGGATGGAGAGTATGAAGTGTCAATGCAAGGGATGGAAGACAGCCCTGTGAGCAAAAAGCGGGCCACGTGGGAAACTCTTCTCGATGGAAAGGTAAATGTGACTTTACTGTATAGTGGGTCCTCCTTAAACAAAAAATCGTTTAAAGGTTTTTCTTCTCTTGCAGAGGCTTCCACCATTTGAGACATTTTCTCAGGGACCCACATTGCAGTTTACACTGCGTTGGACTGGGGATGTAAATGGAAAACCCACTGGCCCTGTGGCCAAACCCCTCTCTACCCGGAACTCGGACAGTTTTACTCCAATGGAAACCAGAAACGGCAACCATAGAGCTGCCGTCATGAGTCAGTACTTTTTCAAATCTTACCCTAAACCTGTTTTCAAGGCTAATTGAAATGTCTATTAAGTCACTTGTCATAACACCAGGCCGTTGTATTAGTGAGCCTAAAACATTTCAGTATTTTACTGCCTTTTGTTAAATGTATAAACAGAGCTTGTGATTATCAAAAAAAACTTCCACCAACAGTGAAGGAGTCGGTCAGTACAGACGTTCACACAAGAAAAGAGCATGTCCAGTCTGAGCCACGGCAAAAACTTAGAATATTTTATCAGGTAACCACAGGCAGTAAACTTCAGTGGGGTGAATATATATACATATAATCCCAACTTTATATGAATACTTACAATTACCTATTTACACCTGGTTATGTTTTGTAGTAACATGACTTTTTCTGTACTCAGTTTTTATACAACAATAACACAAGGCAGCAAACAGAGGCAAGGGATGATCTTCATTGTCCCTGGTGTACTTTAAACTGCAGCAAGCTCTACAGTTTGCTCAAACACCTCAAACTCTCCCACTCCCGCTTTATCTTCAACTACGTGGTAAGTGGCAAAGTATTTTAATAGCAAAGAATGCTCAAAACTGTAGTGTAACTAAAAATCTTGATTAAATATGTGGGTCGTCTTGGATCTGAAGACTTGTGCTTTAATGCAGCAACTTGGTAACTACTAAAATGAATAAAGAACACTACAAGTAAATCAAACAATTTTCCTCCTCTTTTGCTTAGGTCTGGGAAACATAGCAGGCTTTTTATGTAATAAGATTGTATATATTTTTTAATGTGTACAGCCTCACCCAAAAGGAGCAAGGATAGACGTGTCTATCAATGAATGTTATGATGGTTCATACGTTGGCAACCCTCAGGACATCCACAGCCAGCCTGGCTTTGCTTTTAGTCGCAATGGCCCTGTCAAGAGAACAGCTGTCACTCACATACTAGTTTGCAGGTAAAAAAAAAAGAAAGCTTTGTTTTGTGTTTTATAGCAAGTTAACTGCAATGGATGTAGTCTCTTTAGGATTAGGCTTCTTGTTAATTTGTGGTATCCGCTTTCTGTCAGGCCCAAGAGGACCAAGCCAAGTCTGTCAGAGTTCCTAGAGTCTGAAGGATGTAGAGTTAGAGCAGCAGAGGACCTATGTCAGTGGACACAACCGCCTGTACTTCCACAGTGATAGCTGCATGCCCCTGCGGCCTCAGGAGATGGATGTGGACAGTGAAGATGAAAGGGATCCAGAGTGGCTCAGGGAGAAAACTGCCACGGTGAGACTACTAATTAATTTTGAATAAGCTCCTAAATAAAAATATCAAACTTTTATACGGAACAGAACCACTGAATAATAACAAATCAAAATGACTTATATAGGGACTGGCATTTTAGCTCTATTGCAATTCAACAAATATATGCAGCAATTGTGCCAAGCTAGGAATCAAACCGGGCCACTCGATTCAGGACTGAGTCCATGTGGTATGTGCTCTACATATGCACCTCTGTTAAATGGCTTATTAAAAGTAGAATTACCCTATTACATGCACTATTACATGCTTAACACTAGGGTGTTATATTTTTCATTTTGTTTGACAGCAACTGGATGAGTTTACTGATGTCAATGAGGGAGAGAAAGAGGTGATGAAGCTTTGGAACCTGCATGTTATGAAGCATGGGTATGTTGAGCATCACTGTAACAAATGAAGAGCAGCAGATGTTCTGAATCTAGCCCACTGTAACAACCTCTTTTGTGTCCTGCAGCTTCATAGCTGACAACCAGATGAATCAGGCCATAATGTTTTTTGTGGAGGACTGTGGAGCCTACATAATCCGCCGTAACCTCTGCCGCAACTTCCTCCTGCATCTAGTGAGCATGCATGACTTTAACCTGGTGAACACCTCCACCATTGACCGTGCAATGTCCCACCTGCGACAGATGCAAGAAGAGCTCAGAGATACCAAGGAGGAGCAGAACCAGTCTATAACGGCAACAGGCACCTGCAACGGCAACACAGTCCAGTGGTGGGAAACAGGGCAAGAGGACAAAAAGTTCCCTAACAGACTGACATAGGGCAGCTGGAACAATGTTATGTTTTAAGTGAACAATACTGACCTTTTTGGTGCTTAGATAGGGGGATAAGAGGACTAAAGTCAGCCGAGGATTTCATTTAAAGTAGCCCAGAAAACAAGGTTAACAAGTTTTTGAAACATCAAAAACTGAACCAAAAAATGACCAATATTGAAGTAAATTACTCACACACACTAAGCCAGAAATTATTGGATTGGATAAAACTTAAATATTAACTCAAGTTGGGGCTATTAAAGTAAAGATTGTCAAAACAGGAGGAATTGCAAAGTTAATAGTGTGGTGTAAAGGCCTTGTGTGTTTGTAATTGACAAATGTATTACAGTTAGAGTTAAAACTTCTGGTATCAGTGTCACCCTAAATTCCTACACATACATTATAACCTTGTTAAAATGTATCTTCTTTACTGATTATTTTAGCACTTGGTATTTGTATGTGGACTTACCATAATTTGTCTATTTTGGAATATGTGCTGTATGCGTTAAATACAGCATGTCCGGTGCCACCAGTGGAAACCCTTGAGTTCACTCGTGAAGGACTTGTACTTAAAATTAATATAAGGTGTATACGTACATGGAAGCCTTCACTTGACTTTCATTACAAAGTATTTTAAGCTTGTGTCAGGACTCCAAAGTGGTTCTGTTTTTGAGTTTTGACAAAATTGTTATATTGTAAATTAAAATCCTGGATAATAGGACAAATTTTTATTTGGCTCCAGGCTAAAATTCACACTTCCTCACCCGAGCCTTTTGGTCTGCATCTAATATAGCTCAAGGAAAGCCAGGGAAATAAACCTTTGTATCAACCAGCAGAACATCACCCATTGTTTCCTATAGTCTGACTAGGATTACAATAGTTTGGTAAATCAGTGTTATTTTTCTTAAATTAATTTTGTGTATACATTAATGTGTGTACACTGGAATCACACGCGTTGTTTAGCTGACCATATTCTGAATCCAGCATTGACAGAATGTAGGTCTACCTTTCAAAGCAATACACTGTTGGTTGGGATATCAGGTTCTTGTTTGTTGTTAGGTGCTGTTTATGCCAAAGGGGTTATTATCACCAGTTTGTATATCTTTTTCTTTTCATCACTTAACACATTTAAAGATGTAGTTGTTACGTGGTGTTATGTAGTGTGTATCCAATTCATTGCCATCCATGATTACATTTTACTTCCCTTGTGAACAACCAAATTAACAATATTTTTGGCTTTTTTTTTTGTGTGGTGGATTTCTTTATCCGATAGAAAAAGGAGACTTCTTTAAGATTGCTGTAAAACCACCCCGTTAAAAGTTTGATTTGTACAATCTGGTTAAGGGGATTTTTATATTTAAATAAAATACATTTGAACTATGTCTCCGTTATATCCTTATTAGACAATAGGTTGCTGCAAACGCCTGCTCAAATTGCTGAGATAAATGAGACACATTTTATTTTATTTTTTCAGTTTCACAAAAGCAGTTGTACATTTATTGTAATGTAAATAAGCGCTGTCTTCACTGACCACTTCAAGGCACACCTGCACAACACATGCTTTTCTTACATGAAAAGTTGAAGTGCACAGTAATGTTTAAAACCACATTGTGAGACTTTGCAGGATTTGCACTCACTATGCAGATATTCACTTTGTATCTGCAATACACTGCTGCAAGCACACTTAAGATGATTACAACCATGTTGTTGGGTTATTTTTGGCATGAGCAGAAGCACGCTCTCGGGCACAAGTAAGCCATCATGATTTTGTACACACACACGATCTTTGACTACTAGCTTCTTGCGCACAGTTTAAACGTCACTCAATACAAGTTTCCCGTAGTTAGTGGTAATGTTCTCGCAATTCTTGTATTATTTTACTGTTTCCTTGTATTCAATTCATACATGATAGAAACTAGACTACAATCAAACAGGCTCGCTGCCAAAACCAAATCTCGCGGTGGTGCCAGATTGTGGCTAACATTGGAAGCTAGCGTCAAATTTAAAATGTCACTGGATTTCCTATGATTTTTTTTTTTTTTTCTGTGATGCGAAACAAACTTAGGCGGAGCAAAGTGTGTAAAAATGTTGTGTATTCACCAGCACAAGACCAGGCACAAAATACTGAGGTGGTAATACTTTCATCAGAGTCGAGCTGCTCTAATGATGAACTACCGCTGGAAAATAATTCAACACCAAAGGCAGTTACAGACAGTTGTCAAGTTCAGACACTAGAAAAGCAAAATAAGTCTGGTAGAGATGCCACAATAGCACCTCAGACTAATGAGGGGAAGGAGGAAGATCTGTCAACTTTGGATAAACGCCTAAAAGAAATCCAAATATCTAATCCAACATTTCCGGTCAACAGAGTCTTTAATACTCTACAGAAGAAAGCTAGTCAAGAAAGGAAAAGTTCGACATGCAAAGGTGAGTGCTTTCTCTGCACGGTTATCAAATGTTCATGCTCATGAAATCTTTTTGTCTCACATAAACTCCTTGCAATCCCTACAAAAACACTGTAAAGAGAAACGTGAACAGGGACATGAAAGCTATGGGAGTGTGCACAAGCGTTTGAGATCCAGTGATGCTGCAGAGGACAATACTACCACCAGTCTCTGTCCCTTGTCATCACACGGTGTTCAGGACAGTCCAGTCCCTACGCCTGAAAAGCCACCCAGACCCAACAGACTAAGTCGCACTCGAAGACTGAAACATGGAGGTGGCAAAATAAATCAAGTGGCTCACTGTGAGTCTGAAGGGACAAAAGACAACAAATTGTGCGGCGAGTTACCCAAGGCCTCAGACATTTTCCAAAGAGGTAGAGTGTTTCAAACATTTTCCTTTGGCACTTCTTTGTTTTGTACAATGTACTCAAGTATGTATCATCAATTTCTTTTGGACTAGGGTCTTTCTGTGAAGACGTTCTCTGGACAGACAAATACAGTCCTCAACATTCCTGGGAAGTCATTGGCAACTCTGTCCCAGTGGAAAAGCTGCATAAGTAATACTATCTATAAATAAACCTTTCCAAATATATCAATATGAATTACTATAGTATTTTTTTACTTTACTTTTAGCTGGTTAAAGAAGTGGAAAATAAGAACAGATTCTGAGGAAAGGAGGAAATATAAGGAAAAACAACATGAGGAAAACATCAATGGTATAAAGTTTTGTCTTTCCCAAGTCATGTTTTGGGGTATTCACATTTACAGTGTATTGCTTTGCATTTGTAAATAAAAACTCAAACCTTTGCAGACTCTTGGGACTGTGGAGACTTCCAGGATGATGCGGGGTCAGAGGACAAGACAGATAAACCACTGTGTAATACCCTACTCCTAACAGGACCTCCCGGCATTGGCAAGACAGCCTCAGTATACGCCTGTGCTCTGGAACTTGGCTTCAAGGTCAGCTTTTTTTTTTAAGTTGACCATAAATCCAACAGGTCTTTGTTCACTAACTTTCCATGACCTTAAAGGTATTTGAGGTGAATTGCTCCTCACAGCGTTGTGGCCGAGAAGTGTTGTCCCAGCTAAAAGAAGCAACACAGTCCCATCTAGTGGAGATATCTGGTAAAGACCCACTAAAACCAGCTTACTTCAACAGCTACAGCACCATCCGTTGCCATGCTATTTCTGACTCCTATACTGGTAGGAAGAGACTGAACACGTCATCCTGATTTATCTACATGAATGAAAATAATGTAACCCTTAATGTTTATTTTAACAGCTAAAACTTCCAAAAAGAGGGCAGTGCAAAACTTTTCCAGTTCCCGTTGCAGAGAAAAAGCTAATCCAGTCACTTTGACCAACTATTTCAAAATGAAGGCCAAAGCAGATTACCTATACCATGGTAGCTCGTCGCCATCGAAGAAACCACTCGAGAAGTTCACCGACCCATCAACAAGCCTTGATCAAAAAGCTCCACAGAACAAAAATATGGCTACGTCTCTTATTCTATTTGAAGAAGTACGCCATTTTGCAATTCTAGACTTCAAAATAGCAAATGTAGAGGTCTAAATGTTTAAATGTCTATTTTTGACAAAACTAATGGGGGTAACTGTCAACACTCGCAGGTTGATGTCATATTTGAGGATGATGTAGGATTTCTTGCAGCTATTAAGACTTTTATGACAACCACTAAAAGGCCTGTTATTCTGACAACCTCTGGTAAGTGCACACTCACTATCCAATTATCATATTCAAAACTTGACATAAAACATTTAAATATTTCTTTAGATCCTTTATTCAGAGAGAGATTCAACTCTAACTTGGTGGAAATTATTTTCCAAACTCCACCAGTGGTAAGAAAAATTTCAGCCAAACTCAAAAAAATGCAGTACTCTTCAGTGCTCTGTCATAAATGTAAATGTAGTTGCTTTGGATTTGTTTCAAGGTGGATGTCCGTAGCTACCTGCAGCTGTTATGTTTGGCAGAGAATGTCCAACTAGACTTGGACGACGTTAACACCCTTCTCAAAGTGACAAGAGGAGATGTCAGACGCTGTCTTCTCCAGCTGCAGCTTTGGGCAAACAGTGGTGGAGGCCTGCTTAAGTGCTCTAGAAGTCAACAGCGTGAGTTATATTTTGCAGTAGGATTTGATTTTAAAATTGTGTCGTGTCATTAATATTTGCTTCTTTTGTTTAAAGTAAATGATGCAGACAGTTATAAAGGTTGCAGCGCTAACATGTTAGGTCTTCAATCTGTCCGTCAAGGCCATGTCCTACAGCTTCTAAAAGTGAGTATTCATTTAAAATACAGTTGGTTCGCTCTTTGCATAAGATCTGTATAATATATTTTGTTGATTTTCCAGCAAGCATTCTGGACTGAGCAACAAATGACTGAACTCTTACAGCCCATGATCGAGAGCTGGAAAAATGGTTTTCCTCTTCTTTACTCTAACCTGGAGCTCCTTCTACATATAGAAGCTATTCAAGGTGCTTTTTCCAACTTGGGCAAAACAGAATATTCTGGGACAGACAGTGAAATGGCACTCTGTAACACCCAACACACGGAAAAAACTGCCAGCCAGCATTCAGTCAGCTCCAGACTTGGCAGAAAGAAACATGTTGCTTCTCACACAACACCTTCTAAGCTGACAGAGTTTAATTACTCACCAACAACTCATAAAGCACATTTAGCTGACAAAACAGTAAGAGATAAAAGTCTGAGTGCTTTGTCTGATTTCTTTGACATTATGTCGTTCATTGATGCCACACTCCCAATTGCACAACAATTGGTCGCAGGACCGTGTCTTCTAGAGGAATTCACTTGGACTGGAGCAAAAATACAAAATGGTCTGTTGGATAAAATGAGGGAAGAAGAGGACAAGAGTTACAGTCAAGAGAGGATGCTTGATATTCAGGCCACTTTAGAGGTTTTGGGATTTCACATGTGCTGGAGACAACTATCAGAGGTGTGGAGATACAGACAGGAAGTGGGAGATACACAGTTGGAGAGGAGTTTCCCTACGTCTTCTTCTAACCAGAAAAGCCTCAGATTTCTTTTTCAGCCTGTGTGTTCACCCATGTGAGTCTGAATGTATTTCATGTGTATTAAATTTAGAATTAAATGTAAAAACAGTTCAATTTTCTTATGGCAGTAATTGTTCCTGCAGTGTCTCTCAAAGGAGATATGAGCTGAGCAGGACTGTGCTAAGCAGCAGGCACTTCAGCTTGCTCCACAACAGACGTGCCGTCAGTATCGACTACATGCCTGTCATACGCTATATCTGTCGAAAACATAAACACCCACAAAAAGAAGAGACAGTTAGGTGAGCCTACTACAAAGGCGTGTTTGAATTTCAAATATAGTCTATCAGTGTTTTACTATACATTTTTTTAACCATCTTTATTTCTTTACATTGACTGATCCAAAATATCTTAATTTCAGGTGTGTAAAGTCTCTCAGAACGCAGATGGGAATGTCAAAGTTAACTATTCAAATCTTGGCAGATGAATTTCCTTGAAGTGAAAAGGTGAAGAAAGACCGTACTACCTCAAACTACAGTGTGTAATAACTGTATTAAATGCAGAGTTTTAATGTTTAAATTGTATTCAATAAAAAAATATAAAAGTAAAATTCTTTTTCTCTCTCAAATTAAAGTATTTAAATGCCTCTTCCTGCAGTTTATCCCAAGAAAGATTCATACATTAGAAAGGTTAATGGGTTTATGACTATAAAAAAGGTAGATACAACATTTTAGCAACTTTTAGATTAGATTTTGCAAAGACAATTGTTAAATGTTCAATAAAACAGTCAAAATGAATATCCTGAAGATCCCGTGTTGGCCTTAATGTAGTACAATCCCATCATTTGTGCAGTAGCCGTTACCCAGAGGAGTAACTGAGCAGCTCGTAAAAAGCCACCGCCTGCAGCAAAGCATCACAGAGTTCCTCCCCTCCTCTTCGGCTGCCCATTTGAAATGAATTCCTGTGCTTTACCAACAGCTCGGATGGAAAGTTTAACCTTGGCATCTTTTGAGTCACAGATTCGGTCATGAGTTGTTGCACAATTTGTGCCCCACTGGTCCGAGACTCGCCCACCATAAGCCCAAAGTGCCGCCCCACAGCTGTACGCATCATGTTCAAAACTCTACATTTGAAAAACAGAGTGAGGTTATTTGTAAAGTGTTTCTTGTGGTTAAACACGAGCTATACAAATGTTATACATAACAGAGTGGTCACCTGGGAGGGATGTTGGGCTCAGGTTGTGGGATTCTTGGCTCCAGCAAACAGAAGAGCATGGCTTCCACTGTCCTCATGTGAGCCATTATTGGGAATAAAGTTGTATTCTGGACTGAGATGGAAGACTTCTCAATAACGTAGAAGTCAGCAGCAGGAAGGAGTTCAACAACAGCCGAGACCTGTTTAAAAAAAATGACCCATAAAGATCATATGCCAAACAGTCACATTAAACAGATTTAACCTTGTTAAGGTTTAGAAATACATACATCTGTCAAATAAGAAGAAGCCATGTATGTTCCCCTCAGAAAGTTGGGACATTCCATTTGCTGCCAATCCAAGACAATCATCCCACGGTTGACATGAGCCCAGGCAATTTTATTAGTCCCACATACTATGGACACTATTGAACTGGCGTCCTGGGTAAATAAAATGTTTGTTTGATTCAATGCCTTATAATAAACCAGGAGAAACTGTTTAAACCTAGAATGTTACCTCCAGCCAGGACTTGTCAACTTCGGGTCTGATGAACTTGGCCAGATGAATCTTTACTTTCCGCTCTTTTTTAACTGGATTAAGAATAGCGTTAAACACAACAACAGCACTTTTGTGTTTCAGCAGCGGTACATTCACTACGCTTTCCAGAGTCCTAAAAGGTCCGTTCTTGGTCCTGTACTCCACAACGTTGATGGATTTGCGCCCACGGAGAAGCTTGACGCTGGCCAACTCCGACAGCGTGGCGGTGTTGAGAAGGTGCAGAATGGCTTCTCTTTGCTCGGGCGTATAGCAGGCGTCCAGGGGCTTGCTGTCTTCATCTTTACAGGAAACAGAGGCGGCGATAGAGGCGTTTAAAGTCTCAAAGCCTGCCACAGGAACTCGGCTTCTCCAGCAGCATGTACACTGCAGATAGCGGGGCTCTAGGTCTGGGAGAGAGCAATATTGGGGCCGTCGGAATAAGCCAGGCTGAACTGCAAGGGTCATTTAAAAACATTTTTACACGTTTAGGTCACAGGCAATTGATAACAAAGTTAATACTAGGGCTTGATACATTAAGTTAAGCCTTAGACACAGCCTCAAACCCGTGCACTACTGTAAGGCTACGTGTGTTTTCAAAGCCGGTTAAAGTTTGCGTTAGCATTCGCATTAGCATAGTTGTACTGCTCATGCAACAATTAAGAAAGTATAATAATAAATACCTCTTTGTGCCACAGATGACAGAACAAGCCTGGCGACCCACATTGTCATTTACGAATTAAAAAAAAAATGCTGTCACTGCAACATCATACAAGCTCGTCAACCATGGCCATAGATTGTCCTTTAGTTGTTGTCCGACGTCTTTCTGTAACCGGAAAACACAATGCGTTTACAATTAGTTCCGACCATGGGTTCCGTCCGTAGACATAATATACTGTTCCGTCGGGCTTCTTCTTCTTCTTATTATTTCCGGAAGATTGGGCACGTTCAGTGCATTGCTGCGCCCCACTGTTCAGGCGGTTAATTGTAAGACAGAGAGCATTCTGATTGGCTCGGGATACCTCCCTGAAATGACTTTTTGCAGGTTGGGATGTCTGCAGTCAACCAGGTCATCTTGAAGAAATGGTTAAAGCAAAAGTATCAAACCCCTCCCTCTAGAGATATAAGCTCAAATCTCCTACCAGTTGATCTCAGAATTGATAAAGTCTCTTGGAATTAGAGACGAAACGTCTTCACCTTAAAAGTGTCCAGATGCTTTTGTTTTAACCTTTTCTTTAGTTATAGGCCAGAATATATTTTAAAATACAACCCTGTATTTCTTAAAAACTATCACTGCTTATGCCCTCTCTTTTGGGGAAGCTCTGTGTTCTAACATTACTTTTAAAGAAAATGTATTATATTCAAAATTTGTTAAGGCACAAAACAGAACTTTCCGTTCAACACCTGATGCCAAGATGGGAACATAAAGCCAAAACCCACTTTATCACTTCCTGGATTGGATGACATGGCTCCACTCATTCCTATGGTAACTATTTACATAAGCTGTCATACTCCCTTTGTACTCATCCTTTATCAAATCAGTTATACTTAGGTCAATATCAGGCTCATGCCACAGCCAGATTACAGGGGATACAATTCTTAATCTGATAAGGTCAAGGTACAAAACTTTCCCTATTAAGTCTAATCGAGCCTTTACCAAATTCAAAGCAGTCCTCAAGCTCTGACCCTGAAAGGAGAGATTTTATAACTTTTATACATTACCAACCCCCCACCCACCTACCCGTTTTAAAACTACCTAAATATGTAAGTTTAACAACTTTTATAAACCTTTCCCAAAAGGCCCATACCATTGAATAGCAACATAGACGAATAAGTCATATATTTGACATACATTAATGATGCCTGATTAAAAAAAAAAAAAAAAGAACAAAATGCTTAATGGTTTATTACAAAAATAACTTACCTAAAGCCTATATTTATTTTAAAAATAAGAGCTCTAAAAGTTAATAGTAATTGTCGGTATTCAGATCCATTAAACCCATTGTTTGTAAAATGTACGGTTCTAAACTGCCACAATTAAGTTAATCTCAGTATTATTCAAATTATTTATAAAGCAAAAAACAACCTACTATATATATATATATATATATATATATATATATATATATATATATATATATATATATATATATATATAGTATTGGATTGAATAGTATCTGTTTTGTTTTTTATTGTTTTCTCTTCTGTTTGGTGAATGGAATTTTATTGTAATTATTTTGCTGTTTTGTTGCACTTTTATTTGAATGTTAGAAGAGTTAGGTGCAATAAGTCTTGACTTTAGCCTAAAACCCTTTTTGGTCAATGTTTTATATTTAATGAAAGTTCTTTTGTTTATTTTATGACATTTTTGACAATTAAAAACTAAACTATTAATTGTGCATAGGAAACACACAATTCAACAGCATTTACCTTACACATGCATCATAAAAGCAGCGCCTGAAAAGCCATTCTTTATTTAAAAAGGTGACGTTATTTTACTTCCTTTCTCTGTTATTTCTAGACCTCTGCATTTGTGGACAGAACAATATACTTCATGTTGCAGTGCTGGTAAGAGGAAATGCTGTTTGCCCAGTCACACAGGACTGTATCATTGAAAGTTAGTAGTTAGAATGGAGTTATCATTACCGTTGCCCAGTATCTCTTTTGTTTGAGCATAATTTTACCTATGGCCTTCCTGGATAGAAATAACAAAATCCTGCTTGATCTGGTGCAACAGCCTGGGAACAATTTGTGTGCTGACTGTGGAACCCTTGGTGAGTGTAGAGACTTACTTATCACATAGAATATCCAAAGTGTCGTTTGGTTATTCAGTACAATCAGGTCACATTTTATGATGAAACTTTTAAAAGTTAAGAGGAAGTTCAATGTGTATTCTGACCTGTCTTTAAACTGTCATTTAATGTGTAATAGAAAAAATGTTGAAAACAAAACACACCATTTTACCTTTTACTATTATATCTTTTTTGGATTAATAGACCCTGACTGGGCCTCTTACACACTGGGCATATTTGTTTGTCTGAACTGTTCGGGACTTCATCGTAATATTCCTGATGTGAGCAGAATCAAATCCATACGCCTGGATCTCTGGGATGATTCACTAGTGGAGGTAAGAGTCACCAGGATCCAGTTGATATGAAATACAATTGTGATATGATAAAACATAAATACAATTATGTTATTTCAGTTCATGCAGAAAAGAGGAAATTTGACTGCCAAAACCATCTATGAGAAATCTGTCCCTGCCTTTTATTACCAACCACAAAAAAACGACTGTATGTGAGTAACTGCAGCTTTATCTAGTCTTTATTTTTAATAACACAAACAGAAGTAAAAAGAACAGATGGAAAAAAGAGAGAAAATGCCCATGTGGAGAGGTCCTGCTTTACTTTAACAGAAAAAGGAACAAACACAGGAAGGGAGGAGCTATGAGAAAGTATAATCATGACTGAATGACAAGTTACTGTGATATAAGTTGCATATCCAGGCTGTGTTTACTATTAATGGTCTGTGTTATTTTGACAGTGTGCTTAAAGAGCAGTGGATACATGCAAAATATGAGAGAAGAGAATTTACTGGAGAAAATAGTGACTTTCAACTAGCCTATAGGTTAGGTAAGTCATCAAAATAAACCAATATCTTCTCCACAAAACAAAGAACGGGAGATGAATTTGACATTCATGTGTAACTGATTTGTTCATCTCAGATCAGTTTGAGACAATGCTATGGAAGAAGGGCAGGGACAATAAACAATTCCTAAAGAGGACCTTTCTTCTGTCCCAGAAAGACTTCACACTCCGATACTTCATAAAAGAGGTAGTTACTTAGAGATTTGCCCTTTTTACTACAACATTGCAGTATTTTTTTATTATCATATTTTCTATTCTTCTGTTTTTTAAGGCTAAAGTTCCTAAAGATATTATCTGCATGAAGGATCTAAATGCAGTTTTTCAACCAGAGAAGATTGGTCATGCACATGGGCTACAGATCTCTTTTCTGCGGGATGAGCGTACAAGAAATCTTTTTGTTTATCATGAGAATGCCCAGGTGAGCTCAATCAATAACTTAGTCTTTACATCATACACTTAAACTATGTGTCTGTCCAACGTCCAGTGTCATGTCCAATCTGTCTCCATCAAATCTGTAATATATTTTGCTGTATGTGTTATTTGCAGGTAATTGTATCTTTTTTCAATGCTATTCGTGCAACTCGCTTGGGATATCTCCAGAAGAAACATACCACTCTTCAGGTTATTGATGTAAGTCACATTCAAATCTACTGAAACTTGTTTAAACAAGTACATACTCAAATATGTCTGTTTTACAGTTAATACCTCAGCTAACAAGACCTTGTCTTAAAGAAGGATACATGGAGAAAACAGGACCGACGGTTTGTTACCTACATGAATTAAGAATTTTCCACGTAATTTATACGTACAGTTTTACATTTTTGTAACTATTTGTCTTTTCAGCAACGGGAGCCATTCAAGAGGAGATGGTTCACTTTGTGCCAAATGAATAGAAGGCTTCTATATTTTAAAACCCTCTGGTAAGTGTTTTGTAAATGTAAATAGTAGTGTTTGAACACATAGTAAGAAAGCATTTTGTTTTTGAAAATAGGATGCCACAGAGCTGGGGGCTGTCTTTATTGGATCAGAGAGCCACAGTTACTCTGTTTCTGAGATTAATGGACAGAGCTTGAGGGGAGCCCGATGGCACTGTGGCATCAGCCTGCAGACTCCGGGCAGGGAGTTTGTCTTCATGTGCGAGCAGGACCAGGAGCAGAAGGAGTGGCTGGAGTCCTTTAAAAAAGTGATTTCTGTACCCATGACACCCGAGGACTATACAAGTATGATATTGATGTATATATGTTTTTTTGTAGTAGTACATGCCCATTTTGAATATTAACTTGATACATCAGCTAACTTTATTCTTCTGATTCAGATGAAGCCAACCTGAGAAGAACTAAATAAACACAACAAAAGACCAAGATGCAAAGGGAAGAAAGTTTTTTTTAGCACACTGAGAGTTGACCTATTAATTATGTGACCGAATAAAGCACAGAAAACTCAACAAGGTCATACACTTACTAGACACTGCTGCTGCTCACCAGAGTGAGCTTTATATTGTTGTTCTATTACTATTATGGTTTTATACACATCATCCGTGCTCTTGAATGTATTTATTTGAAATTAATACAATTTTGTGTAAATGTTATGTCATTTTATGTATTATGTGCATTACAAGTTAAAAGATGTGGCCTGAATTAATTTTCTACATATCATAATGGTGATGAGTTGAAAGAAATTGTAAAACTCTCTCCACGCCATTTTATTTTATACGTGGATATTTATAAATTAAAGAAACGCATAATATGGTTCATAACTTTGCATTTTGTTATTGCTGGGTTAAATAGGAATGAGATAGGCACCATCACAAATCGTTGGACGGGATAAGAAAAGTTTACATGAAGAACACCCTGGCCAATACACGATCTTTGCTCGGTCAGCTGAACGTAAGGGGCGTGGCCAACCCTGACGCTTTTGTGAAGCAGTCAAGTTTGTTCGTAGATTAGCAGCAGGGGGATCTCACTGCGGCTGCATCGGCATTCAGACGCTTTACAGACAGGGTTAATCTTTATTAAACTGGGCTACTACACAGTTAACATTTGGATAACTATCTATTGTCGTGTACCGTGTGTGTAAACTGTTTAAAGACGCACTGAAATGCAAACGTAGCTGACAGCCAGCAGAGCCAGGCCGTAGAGAGCTGGCTGGCTGCATCCGTCATTCAGAAAGGAGCGTAGATGTTGCACACACACCGGTATACCTGGTTGGTTTTTGACGTTGGAGAAGATGCGCAAGGACGTGAGGATATTGTTGGTGGGAGAGCGTGAGTAGATCCTTATTTTTTTATTTTACAATGTGTCATTCAGCTGTGATTGTGGAAACCATGTCTGATCACAGTGGCTTGCATCATCTGCTTGTCCCGAGAAAGTGATGATGATCATAGGTTTATACATTTTATCTGTCAATCTGTCACAGCACAATCTCAGTATGTATTTCTTTCTCAACAGCCAAAGTGGGGAAGACCTCTCTCATCATGTCTCTTGTCAGCGAAGAGTTCCCAGATGTGGTATACCAAAGCCCAAAATGTGTTTTGAGCCTTAGACTTTACCTACAGCTTATTGTGTTTTGTTTCAAGAAATAATTTGCAGGATTAGAAAACATTGTAACAAAACTGGCCCATGCACCTTCCCCCCAATTGTGCTCATCCAATTTAGTTTTTCTATAAACTCTGAACTTTATGTTGTACAGTTTTGCTGTATTTCTTTTTCTCTGAGATTGAGTTGGGCTGTTTGATCTGGCCCGCCGAGCATTTACTAATATTTTATTCATGATTAAACACTGCATGTTTTTTTCCCCCTAAAGCTAGCATTTCTTCTCTCAGCTAATTTTCACTGGTTTTAGAACAATCTGTAAAAAGTGGCTCTAAAAAGGGGACTGTGGTGTTTATTGCACCTATTGTTTTACTATAGTTCAAACTAAATTATAGGAGAAAGAAATGAATTTTAAGTGAGTTTCACCGTGTTGGCCCAGCCCTCTAATGTGGCCTTTGGGGAAAAATAATGATATTTAGTATAACTTTAAGGCTTGAACCCAAAGAATAACCTTGAGAAATATTATTGTATTCATTGATAGGTTCCCTACCGAGCTGAGGAGATTACTATTCCTGCAGATGTCACACCAGAGCGAGTGCCCACACACATTGTGGACTACTCAGGTAGTCTATGCTTAGACACCTTGAACATGAGATTGTAAACTAGTATTTTTGTAGTAATTTGACAGTGTGTGTAAAACTGCAATAAGTAGTGAGACTTTTCTTTTAACCAAAAAACACTTTCTAATGTCCCCTTTACAGAGGCTGAGCAGACAGATGAACAGTTGTTTCAGGAGATCTCTAAGGTCAGTTTTTAGCTTCATGAGATCTCTTTAGTCACAAGAGAGTGCCGTGTTCAAGTGCAAGGCTAATATCTGTTTCTCTCATGCATAGGCAAATGTGATTTGCATTGTTTATTCTGTCAACAACAAGAAGTCCATAGAAAAGGTCAGTGGCAGCTGGCACGATCATTTAGATAATTTGTTTAGTGGGCACTCAATCATTATAAAGGGACACATTAAATTGACTGACTGCATTTATTGCTTCAATTGTGACTGTTTTTTGAAGTACCAATTTGTTTGATGTAGGTGACCAGCCACTGGATACCTCTGATTTTAGAGAACACAGACAAGGATAGCAGGTATGTTGTCTCTTGTATCTTTCCAGCTTTTGCATCATAATGTGTTGGGATATAGGGACATTCTTTTTAATAGATGTGGTGCATTACACATGAACAAGTGCCCCTTCCTTCATTTGTAACTAATATTAACTCAGTGCTAAATCAAAATGTTATTCATAAATACTTGAACATGAATACGCCACGCCTGCTGTTAAGATCCCATTCATCTTGGTTGTAAGTGGTGATGTAATACAATACTGTATATATTTATCTTTATATAGAGTTCCTCTGATTTTGGTGGGGAACAAGTCTGACCTGGTGGAGCACAGCAGCATGGAGACCATTCTGCCCATCATGAACCAGTACAGTGAGATTGAGACTTGTGTTGAGGTAGAATTTTGTTTTCTATCATTCCTGTTCATGAATATCACAGCTATAGCTAAGTAATATAAACAGTTCGTTGTTTAATATATTGTATAAACTGAATAACCAAGTTCTTTAGAAGAAGCATGTTCTGCAAAAAAATGTATAGTAAGATAAATGGGGAAAGCTGTAATGGATTATTACATTAGCTTGCCCTTGCCACCTGATGCGTGCTGTTTGTGGTATGCAGCAAAGAGCTAAGAATGCTGACTCTCCATTGTTTTGCTGTTTTGCTTCTCCTTAAGCTGAGTTCATCTGCTGACTTTATCCTAGGTTACGCTTCAGCCCGCACGTCTACTTCTTAGCAGGCCAGCACCTGTGTTTTTTCAGACTGGTTAATTGGAGGTGGCGTGTTACTCAGACAGCTCCTGTGTGTTAATACCCTGTCTGGGACTTATCCCACTCACATACACATGTATACATTGTAGAAGCATGTAATGGTAAATGGCATTCATTCGTAAACAAAATAAAACTTGATGGCATGAGTCAGATCATTTTAATTTTAAAATGATTCCAGGTTTTATTGCAATATTCAGTAACTTATGCAATGTAATCTACATATTATTTTGCTTTTCCTGTATTATTATTATTATTGTTATTATTATTATTATAAATTGTTATTTTATGTTGTCTTTATAATTGCATAAAACATTTTTACCTTATGTTTTAGTGTTCAGCAAAGAACCTGAAGAACATATCGGAGTTGTTCTACTATGCCCAGAAGGCAGTGCTGCACCCCACAGGTCCTCTCTACTGTCCAGAGGAAAAAAGTGTAAGAGTGAAGACACTGAGTGGATGGGATGTTAAACAGTAATATTGCAAGAACTTAGTATTCATATTTTTTTGGTTGTTAATGTTGATTTCTTTAGTGATCATTTATTATCTTTATGTTATTAAAGATGAAACCACTTTGTGTAAAAGCCCTGACTCGTATCTTCAAAGTGTCAGACCTGGATAATGACGGGATTCTAAATGACAACGAGCTGAACTTTTTTCAGGTAAATTATAATATCTTGTCACTGCTGAACGAAAAGCAACTATGATTTATTTTTTATTGAATATTTTTTTCTTTTGCATAGCGTACATGCTTCAACACTCCACTTGAGCCTCAGGCACTGGAGGATGTAAAAAATGTTGTGAAGAAAAATGTAAGTGATGGCGTATGTGACAATGGACTCACCTTGAAAGGTAATAGATGGACTGAGCAATTTATTTATATTCAATAACCTACAAACTGCTGTCATATTAACCCAATAATGTGTCATGTTAAACCATTCATCTTTAGGTTTTTTGTTCCTTCACACCTTATTTATTCAACGAGGTCGTCACGAAACAACATGGACAGTCCTACGAAGGTTTGGATACGATGATGACCTTGAGCTCAATCAGGACTACCTCTTTCCTCTGTAAGTCTTCAAAAGCAAAATGTATATACAGATTCTTTTTTCACCAACTTTAACATTACTAATTCTCCTTGGGTAGGTTGAAAATGCCTCCTGACTGCACCACAGAGCTCAACCACAACGCCTACCTCTTCCTCCAAAGCGTCTTTGACAAACATGACAAGGTATGATCCTGTATACCTGGTTTATATTTACATAAGCATGTACCTTTTGTACAGAACCTACAAAAAGTTTGGCTGCGTGGATCCAAACCAAAATACACTCAATGCTGACCACCTGCTGAGGTCTGATTTGACTTCTTGCCACAGAAAAGGGATTAACAGGAGAATTAGCTACAAGGTTAGAGTAGAAGTCAAGTGGTGAAAGTGTCAAATCTGCTTTCTGTCATACCAATTAGTGTTAGTGCGTCATGTTTGTTCTGTTAACTTGCAATGACCGGTGTTTGTGTTCTGTATCACTAACACTTTTGCCTGTATCAGGACCGCGACTGTGCCTTGTCACCAGAGGAGCTGAGGGATGTGTTTGATGTTTTCCCGTACATGCCCTGGGGCCCAGATGTGAACAACACAGTTTGCACTAATGAACAGGGATGGATCACGTATCAAGGCTTTCTCTCGCAGTGGACGTAAGTGGACACGAATGAATGTAAAACTGCTGCGCAAAATGTCCCTATGCCACACTATGCTGTCACTATCGTCCATTTAAGACAACTAACAAACATAACAAGTTCAAAGATATTTATTTAGTTCTGATTCAGAACTCTGTTAAGATTATGTGTTGATGGAATGTGGCATTATCAGTGAATGTGCAGTTGTTAGTAAAGTCTGCTTGTCTGTTATCTGTTTGTATACGTTTATCTTTGTTCAGGTTAACAACATACCTGGATGTCCAACGATGTCTTGAGTATCTGGGTTATCTTGGTTACTCTATAATTGCTGAGCAGGAGTCCCAAGCGTCAGGAATAACTGGTAAATTTCACAATTAGTTTTTTGGGAGGAAAGCCTACTTAAAGTATGTAGGATGTAGTTTCAGCACAAACAAAGCTCACTAGTAAACATAATTATTCTCATGTGCAGCTGGAGCTTTGATTTGTCAGTTTAATCAGTCAGCTGTGGCAGTCTGAGGAAGTAGGAGTGTGAACTGATCCTGTGTCATGTGCCCCCTGCAGTGACCAGAGCTAAGAAGATTGACCTACAGAAGAAGCAGACCCAGCGCAACGTCTTCCGCTGTAATGTGTTTGGAGACATTGGCAGTGGGAAGAGTGGCTTTCTCCAGTCATTTCTGGGCAGAAACCTAACGGTAAACAATTGTAAAAAAGAAAAATGACTGTTGCATTCAGTTTTTGCATAATATTCATTGTAGAGCCATTTACACAGATCTGTGTTAGGGAGTAATCCAGTCAAAATCTGCTCTAGTAAAGATGCTTTTGTCCTCCATAATGCAAACAAAAATCTAGCCTTCACATTTTTAAAGAAGGGTTACAAATTGAATCATACTAATTCCAATGTCTGCCACTAAAGAAGCTCATCCTACCAAGATTTGCCTTAATATAAATATTGCACTTTCTTGACTTCTATTTTCCAGTTACAGTGACAAGTAACAGATTTTGTCTTATTTGTTTTCCCATCTCAGCGCCAAAAAACAATCAGCGAGGAACACAGATCCTACTATGCCATCAGCACAACCTATGTTTATGGCCAGGAAAAATACCTACTAGTGAGTATTAATTTTATTAGCCCGCATAACTAAATGATCTAGCCAGAAATATATCCCCTTTATTGTTTGTGAGTTTCTTATCTTATTATGATTAAGCTTTTTAAAGCATTCAGCAGGTTCCTCTCCTCATATACATTATGTACAGTGTATTCTCTATTGTTTCATGTATATGAGTGTAGAAAGCAATTTTATATGTACCACACATTCAGATTATTGTGATGTTATTGATCACTATTTGTATTGCAAAGATTGACTTATATCACAATAACACTATACTGTTTTCTTTTATAGACCTATAGACCATTTTTTTTATGTCAGAATCATACAAAAATTGTCCAAATAAAGCATCAAATCAAACTGTATTGTGTCCAAATGAAAAAGTCCTGGTTTAGAGACTTGGTTCATTCCTATATTTAGACCTGTTTTAGTCCAAGTATACTCTTTCATACTTATAATCTTTAATACCGATTTGGTTTCTGCTTTAACGAGTAGAAGTTATATATATTTTTCATTTTAAAAGAGCCGCTCATATTGTTGTTGCAATATTTAAAATAGTTAACGTACAGTATTTCACACATTTTTCCAATATTGTACAGCCCAAATGCAGATGACTCTTAATTTCTATGTTTCTGTCACTAATAATCATCCTCTTCTCTCATTAGCTTCATGAAGTCTTCCCTGACTTTGACTACCTGTCTGATGCTGACTTGGCCTGTGACATTGTGTGCCTGGTCTATGATGTCAGCAATCCTTACTCCTTTGAATACTGCGCCAAAGTCTTTAAAGTAACGCCTTATCTTTTCTCACATCTCTCTTAATTATTTGCTCCGAACATCTTTGATGCCTCACTCTTTTGTTCCTCAGCAATACTTCATGGACAGTAAGACCCCATGCATGATAATCGCAGCCAAATCAGATCTTCCAGAGGTGAAACAGATGTATGGCTGCACTCCTCTGGAGTTTTGTCGGAGACACAAGATGCCACCTCCTCAGTCCTTCACCTGTAACACCTCAGCAGCACCGAGCAGAGACATCTATACCAAACTGACCACTATGGCCATGTACCCGTATGTATAAAAACACAGATGGAGAGCTTCCTGATGCATGATATTAACTACTCTTTTGTTACGTTCCTGTGAAAAACACTAACATTGTAGCTTTTAATGTTGTATTTACAGGTTAAATAGCTACAGTATAGATCCAAGTTTATTTCACTGCTTTGTGGATATGTTGCTTTGAGGGCAATGCCACAGTGTTTATCCTCTGTGGGTTACTCAATCTCCAGTAATTTTGTTCATAAAGTATCACATATTGCTGTTAAGCTTAAGAAACCAGTGTATAATAATCTAAAGCAATCTGAAATATCCACAAAATGGTGTCATTACATAGAGACACAAGTATATTATAATGTGAATGTGCTATTACTATTAGAATTAAACTCTTGACATGTTCTTTATGCGTCTTGCCTTTGAGGAACCTTTAAATGGTGGTAGCAACTTTTTCGCTAACCTACTTTTTCTTTTCTTGTCTGTGTGTGTCTGTGTGTTGTGGTGTGGTGTGTATTCTCCACTCGTCTCTTCTTAGCCATGCCCGGCTGCGTTGCATGTGCACGTGTAATCGGTGTACCTTCTGCTTGTGTCAGAATTTTCTCAACTCTGAGATGCTGCAGACGATCAGGGCCAAACTCTACGCTGTTGTTCTCAGAAGGTCCTCTTTTCCTCTTAAAGTCTATCTTTGATCAACTGCACAAATCACCCATTACCTTTATCTGCCTTTCAGTTATTGATGTGAAATATGAGATCTGAGATTCTCATATCTCATATGAGCTATTGAAATTCCTTGATAAACCAACCTTCATGTTTTATTTCAAACAAACTCCCAAAAATGTCTTGAACACTACAATATTTTTTTTTTTTTTTTTTTTAATCTTTGCATTATGCTGTGTTTGACTCATTGAACAAATATGTTAATTTAATGTGTTTATAAAGTATAATAACAATGATGTTTACTCATAGTGGCATTGGCTGTACATTTTACTGTGTATTTAATTTTCATTTCATTTCATTAATTTACAACTCTTGTAAGTTTAAGTCTTAAGCTTTGAACAAGCATTTAATGTGTGTTGTTTTTCCACAGACATGTAAGCCAAGCTGACCTGAAAAGCTCGACCTTCTGGCTCAGAGCGAGTGTTGGAGCCACTGTGTTTGCCGCGCTGGGCTTCGCCATGTACCGAGTACTTCTGAAATCACGGTGAACATCTCCAAACATCCCCAAACATCCTGGTACAAAAGAACAAATTAAACATCCAACTCGGATACAATTTTGAAGAAAAAAAATTGAATATAAAAATGTTATCTCCATTTCAGATGTTTTGGGGATAAAAACACAATTTACATAACATTTCTTTTTATTCTGCATTTCTTTCATTTTATATTTCTCTTTTGGGAAATCAAACCGAGCATATTTTATTTTGTCTTAGTTTAGCTGAACTTGTTTGTCTGCAAGTATTTGTAAGTAAAGATAACTATATTTATATTTATATTTATATTAAAGATAAGGGTAAATGGTGGCAGATCAGATGTAGTGTGCCCCTCATATATATTTTGGGTTGAATGACTCTTGATTGGGGCTCTTGTGTGTAAAATAGAAGTACTGCTTTATTGAACTGATGAAAATGTATCACAGTACAATTCATCTATGTCCATGAGTCGGATCATGGACTGCAGTGAAGTTGCACAAACATCAAAAATGAGTGGTGGACATTGGAAGAACATGATGAAATGCCTGAACACACCTTTTACATCAAAACAGGCGAATGTTGGCTGCTGTCTGTCATCTATGATCATGTCACTTTATTATTATTTTGTTAATACTATTGTCTATAGTCATTGCAAAGATGTTACAGATTTACAATCATTACAGTGACATGTTGCGTTTGCATGCTTCACATTACAGTGTTGTATTCTAAATATGCATTTGAGTTTTTGAAGTGCTAAACAAAAGTAACTATGCCTAGATTTGTTGTAAACTTGGTATTCGCAATATTTTTCTCCTCATCTCCGGTTAACTTTTTCAAAAGATGCAGTAATGTTGCACCCATGTTACTTTACATGGAACTGCTTGAACCTATGTTCGGTTGTATGTATTCATTTAACCCAGCCTTTTCAAAAGTTTACAATAAACAAATACATCATTTAGATCCAATAAAAGAGTTAATATTCTATTTGTTAATGATTCATGTTAAACATTTTAATTGGGTCACAGTTGGACTTGGACGGAGATACATTATCAACACAAGGGGGCAGCATTGCCTAAAACAAATCAACATGACCTTTTTAAATAGAAATAAATACATACAAACTGCTTTAAGTCATTGATGATATGTAATTTGAAATGCTGACATTTTTAATGCACTCTGTTTGCCTGAGAAATATAAAAGCAACATTCAATGCCTGTGAGCGCTGCTAGCCTTTTCACAGATGTTACAGTCTTTACATTTGTCTGTAAAGGTTCTCAGTCATCTTGAAGAAAAGGTTAATGCAAAGGCATCTGGACTCAGTTTTCAAGGTGAAGAAGTTTTGTCTCTAATTCTAAGAGATTCTGAGATCAACTGTTGAGAGAGCTAAAGCTTATATCTCTAGAGGGAGGGGTTTGACCTGAATCTAAACCTGATGGACCAGGCTGTTCTGGTCTCATAGTCGTTACCTATGAAAGGACAGTGTGACTCCTGATGTGAGAGTCGTTAAAGGCTCAGGTTAGTCGTTAGTGACACTGTTCCATTCAGATGTTGTTGTTCTAAAGTCTGTACATTTCTAAAAATGTGTTGTGACTGTTTTTCTTCAGGAGAACACTGGTTTACATCTGATCTAATTCTCAGCAGCAGACATTGTTGTCTGTCAATCAAACTAAAGCCACAAGAGGTCACAAGTTCTAATAGACGTTTTGTGCAAATGCAGATGTGAGGCTTTAGGCAAAGGTGGCTGACTTTTCTAAAAAAAGAACTTGTATGCCCCAGCTTAAAACCAGCATTAGACTGTGTATTAGTCAGAAAGAGGCATGGGTTCCAAACTGACTGACTAACTGGTCTTATAGTTTTCATGTTAATGTTATTACTTTGTTCTTTGTACATGTGGGCTTTACTTTAAAATACACACTGCCAACACATCACATCATTTCCCTGTGCTCCTTGTTATTGGGTTTGATGTCTCACGAGTTAATGGTTGGGTGTATGTCTGCCAAAAACAAGGACCCTGTCGTTTGTGGAAGGGTTTCTCTAAACCTAGAGAGGATAGTTATATCCCCTAATCTAACCTGGAATTTACAAGCAAGGACACTCCCAGGTCCCCCCAGCCTTTAAAGAACGCACCATGCAATTTAACAGTAAAGGTGTGTCTATTATAGAAGAGATTGAAGAAACAAAATTTATGACACACACAGTGCCACTGAGTCGACACACACCTCATAAATCTCTTGTCGAGATGTGGCAAAGCCTGGTTTCAAAAGCTTAAATCTCTGTAAAAATACACCTGAGCTGAAGTTTGGTCCATAGATACATTTTGTTTTTATAGACACTGTAGATATTGATTAGTGATTGGAAAATATGCACACAATAGAATATGAGGAAATCATAAAGTAACATCCCTAAACACACATTCAGCAGTCATCTATATAAATCTTAAATAGATTTAACAATCTCAGGAAGACTATACAGTTTTATTACAATACCTATATAATATATTATTGTGTGTTGTTGTAGCATTTCCCTTTCTTTCTATTAAAGTTTAGATGAAATGTTGAAAAAACAGTATGAGAACCTGTAGATCTCTGAATTACAATGAGTCAGTACCCATCCTTTCACCAAAACATTCACACACATAACATAAAATGCTGCATAAGATAAGAATATCGAATAAATTCTACTGTTCTTCTAAACTCTGTTCATCTGCTACCCTAAAACTGAGAAAGAACAGGTTGCTGCAGTTCTTAAATTAGAGGGGACACTTTGAGCCTATAATAGAAGCATGTGTTTCCTCCTCTATTATGACACGGCCTGGTGTTGAAAAAAAATGAGTGAGAGGTCGTGAAGTCATCTGTTCACATCGACAGGGGAGTCACTGATCTTCCTCATCACAGATCAGCTCCTCCTCTCTCTGCCATTTCTCCGCCCACACTCTTTTCTCTTCCCTTCAAACGAGGACGTCTTCTGCTCGAGCACCTGGAGCCTTACCTACTCCCCAGTGACGCCCCCTCCTCTCCCCGGTGAATTCTCCACAAGACTCTAACCCGCGCCGCGTGTGCCAAGTATCATGACGCACCATTAAAAAAGTGCCGCCGCTTGCCTGTGGACTTCTTCTGCACATGTGACACAAATCCGCACTGTTTCAGTCGAGTCGGGACGGATGGAGCGGCCACATTAAGGCTCGTACGTCACACGCCGTCTCGGTCCTGATGTGCGGCGTTTGGTGATGTCATGATTCATCTAAACTGTTCTGATCTTGAGGCTCATGTCCAGCTCTGGGAAGCACTTCTGTGGATGCCGCTGTGACACTGCAAACTAAACTACCGCCACATTTAACTTTAACTGGTGGACTATGTGCGCGCGCTCCCGTAACCCCACAAGGACCTTTCCTTTATCACCGTTGGTAACCGATGACTCTGTGACTCGTAGCGTAAATGTGTTTTGAAGTATGTGGAGTGGTCGTTCCTGAGGTCTGAGGGAGGGTCTTTAGAGGAGGACAGTAGTAGCCCGAAGATGACGAGTGGGACCCGGGAGACGACTGTGAACTCCTCTCCAGCGGTGGCTGCCAACGCGGAGGGAGAGGAGATTGAGGTTTTGGAGAGTACAGAGGTGGTCCCGGCGGCACCAGAGGAGGTAGGCTATACACGGATACACTGAAGAAGTTTATAGTTCTTACTGTTTAATATTTACAGGCACGACCTTGGTCTTACAGGACATTCCTTATTTTGAGTTTTAAAAACTGCACTGCATGTTGTGACTAAACCTGATTATTATAGAACATCCACTTTCACATTTTCTGCTGTAGTTGAGAGTGAATGTAATGGTCCACACTTAACAACAATGATCATGTAATAACAGCGTAATTGAAGGACTAGGATTAACTTATAGTGAGGGGAAAACGGCAGGTGCTCCTCTCACTGTCCTGGCACAGTTGTCCTGTCACTCCATCACTTCTTCCTCTTTTTTCTCTTTGTCTCAGCAATGGAAAACTATGTTTGACAAGGTAAGCTTACAGTGGCTTTCATCTTTCCCACTCGTGCATGATTCTCACATTGTGGAGCAGTGTTGTCTTGTGTGACCCCCCCCCCATTACCCCCTTACATTAAATGGGATGTTTAAAGGTCATGGAACATTGGCATGGGAAGTAAACAGCAAAAAATGTATAATGTGTCACAAGGAAGTGGCTGTAACATATTTAGTACTTGTCCATGTTTCATGACTTACAGAAAACATTACTACACTGTCAATTCTTCTTAGGTTCTTTAATGTTACCATTATAGGCTGTGGTTGTTATCGCTAACTTCTTTGTCATAACCCTTTGACCCTAACCTAATCACATTACTTACATTAATACTTTTTCAATAAAGTGTGACTTTCCTGGCCTCATAATGTAACACAATGACAATCTTTTTTACATTGGTGAAAGATTTATGCCAAAATATGTAATCGGCTTTGTTTATCTGCTGTTCATTTGGAGGAAATTGACATCTGGATCCATTTCGCTATTAAAATTTTTATCAAAATCTCCCCATTACACTCTTCTCTTTTTTGGGTGACAATCTCCCGTTGGGTACTGTGATCCACTCCCACAGGACCTCATAAGGCAATTACAGTGACACATAATCCTGGAGGTACTGCAGTCTGGCTGATGTCATAAGAAAACTAGACACATACACAATGATATATCCAAGAAACCCAAGAGAACAGAAACACAGACCAGCTGATCCTGCACCCGGCATGTGGCTCTGACAGACGGCAAGCAGACCCCCTCCCGTCCTTGCACACACAAGCATTAATGCACACATCCAGCCAGCACCTGCCTCTACTGGGGCCCCACTCTCCCTGATGTGCGTATGTGTGGGTGCCGGGGTGTTTAGGGTTGAATCAGGGACTCGTGTCACACGCACGCATTGCACAGACTAAAGCTCCCATGGGATTATGGGAAACACTAGGTGAAGTAACATATTCAGGCATTAAGTGGGCCTCATTGCTGTCTGAATGTGGACAGAACAAGTTCCTTCAAGTGGAAGGTTTGTTGCGCTTGATGTGGCACCAACAAAATATCCTTTTACCTCTTCATTGTCCTTTATGCCTTTGTTCTACAGTTTATTGCATTTGTAAAGGGAATGACCGCAGAGAAAAAAATACTTTTTGTAAAAATGAATAAGCAAAGCAAATGTGTGACCACTAGATAACAATGTTTTAAATAATTATGACAACCTGTGCATGAAAAGATGAATTTCAGATCTTTTTTCAACACGTGACCACTACGAGTTAATCTAGTTTAGAAATATCTAGAAAAAAATAAAGCACACCATCTTTAGATCTAGCTGCCTTCTCAAATTTTCACCCTATCAGATTTTATACAACAGTGATGACAGTCCTCTCTTTAACTTATACTTTTTTCTTTGTTTGGACTGTGGCTGGACTCTACGTTCATAAAAGCATTGGTCGAAGACCTGCTCCCTTGTAAACTCCAGCTATCAATTTCTGGGTTTTCAGGACCCTTTTTAAAAATGTTGCATTGCTGTGTTCACTCCTCTCACATTTGTCCCCAGAGAGGATTTTGTTGCTGTATAAGTGCTTTTCTCTCCATATGCAGGAAGTTAGAAAGCAAAACTGAAAATGCTTTGATTTGTTTTCTCCATCATCTGAAACAAACATGAGGACAGACAGAAGCAGAGGCTCATGATGAATTTGGCAGGCGAGCAGCTGCAGCCCCTACTCCCCTGCATCATTATCACAGCGCCACAGACAGACACTGCGCTCGCTCTCTGTTGTTTCATTTCAGCCTAATGTGTTTAGAGTGGGCACTGGTCTGAATGTTTGTTCATGTTTTCAGAGGATTTCTGGGGATATGATGATGGGGCATGCAGTTGTCAGCATGTTCAGGATTTATCTGATAAACCGCATTAAGGATGTTGTCATAGCACCAGTGCTGGAGCCAAACATGTTTGTTTTTCTCACACAAGCAAGTTTTGTCCTTCTGTGACTTGAGGTGGACTGAATGAAAGCATTCTATATCCATGTTTGGTTTTACGGTTATGTTTCAGCATTGGCAGCACTTATTAAACCTGTCTATCTGAACTCGGGTTTAAAAGAGATACAGTATATGTAAGTTAAATAGGGATATTCCAGTGCATGTAGAAAGTTCTCACGTGGATAGACTTTGAAATATAATACATCTCAACTGTAACCTGTGACAGAATTTTCTTGTCACATGTGTGCCTTTCAGACTAAATGTCTTAGAACTGCAGCATTTTTTTTAAAATCAGTCTGTGTGTTAACAGCTTGATCCTAGCGGCAATTTTAAATGCCCCGGGCACGTGCCCCACATGAGCTTAGTGATTAAACACTTTCACATGGCTGCATACCTTCCATCAAAGTAATTTTCCTTATTTACTTGCTTGGTGGCACAGAAAAGTGTGTCATGATTCCACAACTTGCTATAAATGCACCGCAGAAAGTCATTTCTTAGGAATGTTATATTACCAGAGGGGCATGACGATTATTCACAACACATAATAAATGCCTTTAATACCATATAATCTTAACTGGGGGAGTTTTAGTGAGCGTGGGTTTTAAATTGTAAAACTAGCAGAAATTTGATGAACATAATGGGGTGCCACCTGTTCCCATCTGGAGTCTAGTTCCTATTGCCAGATTCTTAGTTAAACAATACATCCTCGCTACTTCTTAAGCAGCACTATGTACATTTTCACCTCAAAATATGGAGCTTGAAAAGTATTATTTTTTATTTTGATGGTTTCTTTGGAACAGTACCATGAGTTTGCAGCAGTCATTGTCTCCTCTAGTCTATCAGTGAATTCTCGTCCTAAAATGTTACATATTGTTGTGTTCAGTAAAGACATTGAATTCACCAACACATGCACAGATGGTGGGGTCACAGTCTGTTGACCTGCTCATCTCACCCTGTGTGGCTGTCACTGACACCAGCCAAGTCTCATTGAACTCACCATTCTCTTTTAAAACCACTTTTTTATGGGATTATTAAATCGACCCTCAAACATTTTCATTGAAAAAATAATAATCAGTGCTCACCTCCTCTGCTCCTCTGTGTTCATCCCTCCACTTGAAATAGACTTACTTATTAAAAGGCACAGATTCAGTTGTCAGAGCGTGAAAACAGTGTCTGCTTTTAAGCAACAGAGGTAAAAATAGTAGCTGCAGTTCTTTTCCTTTGGATCTTTAAACAGAAGATAGACAATGTTTCAGTTTAATAATTGGCTGAGTGCAGAAACTCTAAGCTGGTTTGTGAAAAGAAGGACAAGGGCAAGAATGGACTTTAAGTAAAACCAAATACAAATGTGTGTCTTCTGTCTGTTTTTAGGCTACGTCTTTCCATCATTAACTGTCTGTGTCTGGAGTCAGTCTGAGCGAGGGCGATGACACCGCAGATGTGAAGAGGCATTAGCTTATTCTACTCCATTAGCTGTGTTTATTGTTCATCATTGTCAGTCTGTACAAGTCTATCCTTTTTATAATCATAAAACAGGAATTGATCTGTGAATCTGAGGTTACATAACATACATTAGCAGCAGATTCTTTGAGACCAAGAAGTAGGGGTTTGGTTTTGCAGTTTTGCAGCTTAAAGTCAAAATTATGCCACATTGATGTTTGGTAATGACATTGTGTGTAGCTTTACATGCCACGCATTTCATATTGAATATAGGTCGAGGGCAAGGTCGAGGTTACAAAGGTTTATTTTGGATGCACACATGAACATAGAAAGGAAGTGAGTTATGTGTAATTGACGAATGTCTTTGTTTGCTTTTCAATGGAGTGTTACAACAGTTTGCAGCTTCCCATCTCAGTCTGTGATTCCCGGGGGATCAAAGGCAGTGTGGATGCCCATTCATTCATTTATGGCTGAAACTGTTATACCTTCCCACAGGTTATAGTTACAGAGCTGTCAATAGAGTGTCATGCTGGTTATGACCCACTGCATCAGCACCTGTGCAGACAGTGTGAGTTACGAAAGTGTGATGTGTTGTTACGCAGTTCTGATTTATGCAGGATAAGTGGAAATATAAGACACAAGTTGATGCTCACACTGTGTGGGATGATAATACATACTCACACACACATATTTGTGGACACATTCCTTGGCTTCAGGTCCAGCAGATCCAGATCAAAGCCAGGCAGGTGCACTGTTGACACGTGCACAATAATCCAGTGTTTTGTGCTGTCCACCTGTTTGTGTGTGTCTTCACTCATGCACGGCCCATTAGGGACTGTTCCACACTGAATGTTTAACTCTTCTACATCCTCTGTTCCCCCCATTTGAACAATAGTTTAGTCTTTATTTAGGCAGATGGCACTTTGACAACCACAAGCAAATGCTGACATCTACCAGCGCAGATGTACACCGTGCCTGCACGAATCCGAACGCCACCCACACTCAGCGTTTGAACTTGTTTGCTTGCTTTTATATCACCTGTCTCTGTATTTGCTCAGCGTCTGTAAAGTGATGTTCTAACAAACTGCTTCTTCGTTCTTTTCCTTTGCTCCCTAGAGATGCTGTGGCAGACTTGCTGTATATGTGATAATTGAAGATACCTACTGTATATTGCTTTATACAGTAGGCTGGCTAGGCTGCAGGCAGAGTTATGGGTGTTCTGTGCAATTAGTGCTGAAAACTCCTTTAGGTGCCATCATCTCTGGGACTGTCATGGCCTCGGATTATCCCTTTTTTTCCAAAGGAGAGCCTATTTAACGTGACGTCTGTTGAAGACTTTTCAAGTGCATGAGCAGCTCCTCCTCAGTCTCTGTAGCTGTCCCAGTTTCTAAGCTTGAGGAACCCCATGATACAACACATGTTCTCTACGAGGAGCAGAAATGCCTGTGTGGTTTATGTGTGATGTAAATTCAGATTTACTAATACATTTCATACTAAAATACTTTCAGTATGATCTACATAATTAAGTTTTAGGCCCGCCACATTTTTCTTTTTGTCAGACCTTGTTATGAGCTTTTTCTACTGTCATTTAAAATGTTACACAAAAACAAACACTGTGCACTCTCTGTCTTGTTTTTCCAATATACTGTTACTAAATTATGGGCTGCTGTATTGCCATCGTCATAGCAACCAGGCCTAGCTCAGCAGATGCCCAAGGTGAGCGAGTGACCGTGCTTAGCTTTCAGTCTGATCCCCTCCTTGCGTTCCTTCTCCTGCGTGTCGTCTTACATGGCACCGCTGCCAGCTCCTGCCAGTGCCTCGGAATGGCTAAAGTGGCTCGCTGTGACAAATAGAAGGCACGTCACACAGCTGTCAGAGCTGGGTATTTAACATTTAGCACATATGAGAATGGGATCTTAACTAAATGTAGCCTTAGCAGTTGAATCTCAGTGTCCTCGTGTCTTCACTGTACAGTCACATATTTATAGCATTCTCCTTCATCACCAAAGCTGCACGTACTAAGTGTAAAATCAGGGCCACAGGGAGCCTTTTAGCTGTCCTGTCTGGTGATAACACTGTTTTTACTGTCAGCATCTCGTGGAAGTCTCCACAGCAGAGTTTCAGGGCAGACGGGGGGAGTCATAGCTCTGGTGCACAGTTTAAAAGCAGTCTCAGAGTTGATAGTATGGCAGCTTCTCAAGGGCCTGTCCATTCAGGTATGTTTACAATATCCCACTTCTTCAGAGGGACAGCAGTCCAAGTACGAGTCAGTACTTTTAAAGGCTGGTCAGTTCAAATATAAGAACGTTAAATAAGTTATTTCTTTCTATTGGTAAATCAAATATCAATGTTGTACAACTAAATGGCAATCCTCTATTTCACTAAACATTCAGAAACATTGAAAACTGGGAACTATACCTCACAGCTGTACTTTTTTGAACAACACACATTTTGTGGACCTTGATGGAAAAACCTTTTCCAATGCTCTGCAAAAAGCAATTGGAGAGAATAGGTTAAAACCACCTGAATATTCTACCTCAATTTGTCTTATGAGCCTGCAGCTGTCCATGTTTGGATCTTGTGCCATTTTTCAAAGCAGATGACTGAGAATTCATTTATCACAAACAAACTCTTCCTGAGATTTTGAACCGTTTGGCTGTTGCTTAAAGGGCTGTCGGCTTTTACTGATTTAAATATCCTTAGCTTGAGAAAAGTGCATTAGTCTTTGACTGTAAAAGGGAAAGTAAGATTGTTCATCTGGACAAAGTGGGGCCTGCTGCTTGCCCGCTGACCCTTGAGGATTTAGGGAATAGGATTATGGAGCAGAGGGTGACCACCACCACATTCGACTTGCTTACTGCCAGATTAAGAAAAACACTTGGGACCGACATTCTCTCATTGACCGAGGAACTGAAATGTCAGTGGTGACAGTAGACATTTGACATTCTTTCTTTTTAATCTGTTTTTCTTTCACACAACTACAGTATATCCCTCTGTTGCTTGACGGTCCAGTCTTGACAGACAGAAGGCAGCCTTGAAATCATCTTGACATCTCCCCACCTCACTATGTCTTTTCCGTCTCATTCTTTCCTGAAATTTGAAGAAAATAAGTCTGGGCCCTCCCTCAGGCTCGGCAGCCCTAGCCTCGCTCCATTTGCCATCTATTAGAGATCATAAATCTCCTGTGTGAATGGCTCTGTGCTGGGTTTTGATGCCGCGGGGGGGCTGACCTCGGGGCAGGCTCAGAGAGGAACAACAGACTGAATGGAAGAGACGGACAGCTCGTTGAACAAATGTTTTTCCCTCTTTTTGTCCCTTGCTCATTATGTGGAGTGCGTCTGAATGCAGATGTTTGATAGAGTGGCTTGGTGTGGTGGTAATGAAGGGCTCTCACCTCAGTGTAAATGGGAGGTTTGGGAGTGAAAGGTCACCGATATATGGCTTTGCCTCTCCACTGACCTGTCTGTGCCCTGTGCCTGCATGACATGATTCTCCATCTGAGGTTTTTCCACTTATGTGTGTGTTGAATGTAATGTTTCCTCATGAGAGTTTGCTTGTGCAGGTTGTTGTGTACATGCTGCTCCTGTGTGAAAGCTTTGACTGGGAGCGACAGGGGGTAAAGTGTTTATTTGAAAACATGCTGAAGAACCCGCTGTGTTTTTATATATTTTTACACCTATGGCAAGTCCGTTTCTGGAAAGACATCCCCAGGGCAGACTCCCTCTCGTCCTTTGTCAAGGATTATTGACCCATGTAAATGAAGACAATGACAAACACCCTTTAACTTCAGCTCGAACTTATACTTATCTGTTGTGCTGTTGAAAGGTTTTACTTACTGATGAATATATTCGGATAAACGCCATGCCCATTACCACATTTATAATAAACATGCAGCCTGACTCAGCTCTCCTTTTATTATAACCCTTTCAAATAAAAAGAACAAAAATAAAAACAGCTGATTGTTACAGAAAATGAATGCACTCTTTTTAAGGAGAATATAATGAACACACACAGATAAAGTGGATATCATTGATTAGCAGGTTACCATGGCACATATCAGTGTCTGGCATATTTTAGGCAGCCATTATGCGTGTTGCATTGGCCTACCCCCGTAACCTCTTTACCATTTCAATTTGAATTTTGCTTTTCTTTCCTACTCATATACTGAATACCCATATTTTTTTAAGCTGTTTGTTCAGTCTTGTCCTCTTAAAGGAGAGGTAAGAATTAAGGGAGCCAGATTGTTGAGGGGGAAATGGGCTCTGTGCAACAGCAGTGCACTGGAGTGTGAGTGTGCCTTAATGAATGGTCAGGGCTGAGACAACAGCAGAGAAACTGAGTAAATGTGGGGTCTGCCTCGTGTGGAGCTGGTGATAGATACACGGTAAAACATGCTGCTGCTTCATCAAACGTCAATCAACAATAAACATCTAAGTCAGACTGAGGTGTGTGTTTCTGAGGCGCTATCAATCCTGGGCTTTTTTACAAATGACTTTGGACTTGTTTTTAAAGGCTCAATTAGTCAAGCGAGATTAACATGATGACAGTATTATTCACTGCAGTGAGTGAGTTTATTACAGCCAAAGCTAATTATAGAGCTGGTTTCCAACACAAACACAAGTTTCTATCAGCTTTATATCCACTTGACAAAGAATGCACAATAAAAAAGTTGATTTGATATAAGCTCAAGCTCAGTGTAAATGACCATTCAGATCTTTATCTCACACAGACTGCTTGTCATAAACAGATGGTCCGGGCCTCATTAGTTTTATCGCAAGTGGGTTTTTGAATCAGTTGCGTGCACCTCAGATGATTTTACCTTTGCTTTGCTATTGTTGATTGTAACTGGATGTGTACTGTGCTTTGAAATGATTTGTTTTCTCAGTAAAGAGATCCGTGTCTAGAGTATTACTGACACATATATATCATGTGTTTATGTGTGTTCAGTGAAGACATCTTCACACAAACCAACGTTGCCTGGTTACTGGCCAGTTGGCAAGGAAACAGTGGCGGCCTGTGCTAATTTGTGATGGCCTTCTCAGACTGGTGTGTGTTCCCAGCAGCTGATGTCTGTGCAGTGTGTGTGTGTAAGAGGGATGAAGGAGTTCTCTAATCTGTCAAATGAGACGGGTGACCCACCGCACTGCTGATACAGTAGATGAGTAAGAGAGAGAGAGCAGGGAAACTCATGAAGCAATCACATCTGAGCCTAGAGAGCGAAGTTCAGCTGACGTTTGATGTGGTGAGCGCTCTGCCAGGTGAGCCACTGAAGGGACTCCTGTGGGACAGACTCCTGGTCAGCAACCCATAGCTTTGTCTAGTCATCGTCTTTTTCTTTCTTTGCTTAATATGTCAACAGTTCTTTCATGCTACTTTAAGAAGTCTTGCTTTATTTGTTTTAGGAAGTTATGTCTTAAATTTCTGTGATTTTGTTGGAGTTCTTCTTATAGCACGACTTTACCATCACCACAAGCTCCAGAATTCAAATTCTTTTACGGTCTATTAATCACACTGCACCTTTATGCCCTCCCGCCCTGTTTCCTCCATTGTATGAGGCAACATTACTTAAAGCACCAGAGAGAGAAAAATACAAATATAAGATTAATTTCAGCTGAACATGGACTGCGGCAGATCTGTCATTTTCACAGTTTCACAAATTAAAGAGAGGAGAGCAGACAGAGACGGCCTTCTAGGAAAAGCAATTACCCGTGGCGGGGTACTCGTGTATGTGCGTTTTCCTTTACAGCAGCAGAGGAAAAGAGAGAGATAGAAGACAGGAGGTGATAGGAGAGGAAGTTGAAGAAATAGACTTGCGACTGCTTGTCCGATCTGCTTTTTAACTAACCACAATGAATATCTCCTACATCCTAGAAATGGGTTTGAGGTATAATTTTGGAGACCTCATCATCACTCACACTGATTTGTGAGATGATGTGGAAAGGGAAGTGTGTTTTTCCTGTACTTTGTTGTATTGCTGTAGATTGGGCCACATCTTTTATCTCTCTTCCAGTTTCCAGTGCATGTTATCCTGGCTAGGGTCAGTCTGCTCTCCATTCACCAATAATTATCTCTGCATACAATAACTTGAGAAAATAACAAGTTCAAGTTCTGTTCCTACTCCTGTATAGCTTCAAGTGTGGCACATTGGGAGCTTCTGATTAAAGAGAGTGGGCTACACCGGGATACAGTGGGTGGCTCTCAGCTCAGTAATCCTGCTGATGTTTGCCTAGTCATGCTGTTGCTTAATTGACTAGAGTGTTTCTCTGAAGTTGATACGTAAACTTTTTTTTTTTTTTTTTAAGCCAACACCAAGTGGATTGTAATTTGTAAGCAGTTATTTTTCTAAACATAAACTTTACCATAATAGTGTATATGTATTTATTGAATGCACTGATATAGATATTTGTGATGACTGGTTGTGTGCTAACTTAGAGTTAGTTTGTAAAATCAGACACTTCTCTGTCTATTGGATTCATCTTTGGCCTTTAGAGCTCTCATGTTATTTTCTTGGCAATGCGATGACATTTAGGTGGCTATTCTATGTCTTGTTGAGGCATTAGTCACGTGTCTGATGTGTGATGTGGGCAGACCACATAGGGGCAGGCATGACATGGCAGGGAAGCTGGTACCAGACGGCTGACCTTTTCCTGTTAGAAGCATCAGCGGGATAAGTGATGTCTGCGTAGTTAATAGCTCATCTCATCTGTTTTCTCTGTATCCCACTCCACAGCGGAAATCACTCTGCTGCCAAGCGCCACACCGGGATCTGATGTGGAGGGGCCAAGGCATTAAACCTCACTGTCTCGGAAATCAGTTTTAAGATTGCATTTTAATGCCTGACAAAGTTCAATGGGAGTCATCCGTCATTTTCACTGTCACATACCATAGGTCAACACGAGCTCATCAATTTAGACGGTGCAGACAAAGGTGTTATCCTCTGACATTTACAGAGAAACACATGCAGACATGACAGAAGCAGAGTTGCAATCTCCCTCTCCTCTCTGTGATTCCCGCTCCGAGTCTGAACACTATTTCCTTTGTGTGTCTAACTCTGAATCGTCTATCTGTCAGAGAACAATGAGACAAACTGCTGTCTTGCGTGGTTCTGACTGCTATCCCATCAGCCTCAGTGCTTGGCTGACCCAGACCCACACTGTGCTGGAGATTAGACCTGCTCATGTCAGATTGACCTTGCTCAACATGGTATTTTATTCTTTTAAACCACACAGAATGCTGCCTTATGTCTTATGTGTGTTTGGTATGTGTGGCTTTACACACATTTTGAGTCACATTTCTAACTAGCAAAAAATCTTCCAACGGTTGTATCAAAGTGAATTACTCTCACTATAGCTATAGCATTTATTTGAAACCACTCTACTTTTTACTAATGTTCTTATTTACTTAGTTACTACAACAGGAATATAGTTTTTGTTGTCTCAATTCCTTGTCGTCTTTGCTGTGGCCTACTGGGCACCTCACCATCATTTGTCCCACCCCTCCGATTCAATGCTTCCTTCTGTCTTCAAGCTGCCTCTTCCACTCAACCTGAACTAGTCTGTGCAATGAGCCCACGCCTGGACCTCTCAGCTGGGGCATCTGCTGAACCCCAAATACAACAGAACAAATAGCAGGATATATCACAGCGAAAAAAACAGCCACAATCCTTTGGTTGTCAAGGTCTGAAAGGCCTGATTAACATGAGGAGGTGAGCGGCCGTCTGTTTGCCTTTGTACCTGTTGTGTTGCAGTGTTTGTGAGTGACGTTCTCTCCTGCACTCTCTGCCGCTTCACTGTAATTAGCCCGGAGACTAACAACCCCCTCCCCAATTCTAACAAGGCCGCCTTTTTATCACAACTGCTAATTGCTCTTCATTGGGCAAAGTCTTTGCAGCTGGCAGACACCACAAGAGTGTGTGTGGAAGTCTTTGATTTACACAAAGTGGATTTAGGTTGGAACCACTTCAAAGCAACAAAGTTTACAATTGTCTTCTCACTCCTTTTGTTATTATTACTTTTGACCCTCATTTGTATGGTTATTTATTTTATAACTTTTGTTTCACTTTGCTTTGGTGTGCCCCATTTACAGTAAATTTTGGATTTCCATGATGGTTGTGACCCAGGGCGTATAAAAACACACATTTGACCTAATATCTTCTATATTGCAATTTCTCTGATGTGTATATTTGACGTCCTAAAACACTATGTTGCTGTGGAGAAATGGATTTAAAAAGGATTACAAAGTTTGTCACCACCTCTTCTGTATATATTTCGACTGTACTGCTCTTGACTTCTCTGTCACTCACTGCAGATCTTCAGTTGCTCAGGTTCCACATGTTAGTCAGTCCTGTCACGCCTGTTACTGCGCTGATTATCCACGGTCATGCCTGCCAGTGCTTCAATCTGGAGGATGTTGTTATTAAAGTGTGACGCTCCGGGTGAGAGCAGCAGCCGCCACAGTAGCTGTAGCCTATCCTCAGGCAGTGTGTTTATATTTCTGTTTGTAGCCATCAATATATCTGTACTCTCATTTCATGTCACCTGCAACACACTTTTTTTATTTATTGTGTTTGATTAGAAAGTGACAGTAATGTTGACAAAAACTTCCCATGAGACAGGTCACATATGTTACTGGCTACTATCCCATAAATCAGTGTGATTCTATTTGTGTATTCTTTTACACCGAAAACAGCAAAAGGGTGACAGATGAGGCTTCTTATCTATTTACTATCATCACATGGGGCAGTGTGAGTTGTTTTTGGCAGGGCTTTCAGATTGTGTCCTGCTCTGAACTGTTCATGATGATGAGAGGTTATTGGGATCCATTTTCTGCTGATGTATTACAGACACAATTGTTATTGTCAGCAGGGCAGCTAGGGTTTTTGCCTTTACTTTAGTTTCCAAAAAGATCAATATGAAGCACAAACTATTTTTATTGTGGAACCGATATAGATGAAGTAGCATGTTTTGAGTGCACCATAAAGCTTGATTTGTCTTATTATAATCTTTATACAAATATACACGTAACATGTTATATTTGTATAAAGCCTAGAACATGACTTTATTATGTTTAGGTTTATGGAACGCACTTAGGCTCTGATTTCCTATAGCTTTGCATGTACTAAAACACACACTAAGAGGATAGTGTGTGCAAAAAGAAAACCTAAAAAGTATATGTCGCATACATATTAAGTCTCAAAGAAGTCATGAGATTGAGGCGTCTCAGGTTAATCCAAGCCTCTTCCATGGAACCTCTAAAATGGTCCTCGCGTAAGGGGCGCCGCCATACGGTGATTTTACAGCGAAATACAGCGATATATCTCCGTCCACCAGAGGGCAGGCTCCAAAAGCAGAAATATAAGGAGAAACCGAATGGCGACTTTACAAGTGTAAAACTCATGTTTACAACCTGGTACAAAAGATGGCTCCGGTCTCTAGAGCCAATTTACTACATGACAACTCTCTGAATTTTTTGAGTTTAAATGTTACTGTTTTGTCTTCTAAAACTATTATTTTTCTGTGACAGTGATTATCTTCAAAGCCAGATGAAAGCTTTATTGCCATGATGGTGTCTTAGTTTTATAAAGAGAAAACCAAAAGTATATCATCCATATTTATAGTCTCAAAGAAGTCATGAGATTGAATCACAGGTTAATCAAGCCTCTTCCATGGAACCTCTAAAATGGTCTCACGTAGCCATACGGTGATTTTACAGAAAATACAGCGATATATCTCCACCAGAGGGCAGGCTCCAAAAGCAGAAATATAAGGAGAAACCGAATGGCGACTTTACAAGTGTAAAACTCATGATTTAAGCCTGGTATCAAAAGATGGCTAAATAGAGCTATCTTTTTACTACATGACAACTCTGGGGGTGAATTTTTTTGATTAATATGTTTGTTTATGCTATCTAAAAACTATTGATTTACTATGGAAAAAGCCCGGATGGCCATTTTATTGCCCATTCAGACAATATTGGTGAGTTCATAGTAATGAAAGATTTTTGTTTGTTCAAAAATGGCTAACACATATTACAAATAGATGGGATATTAAATTTAGAAAACATCATACCCTTATTTATTCCCTTTGAAGGATCAGTCATCACCCTGAAGGCTGCATGTGATTAAATTCTAAGTTGTTTGGATTTGTCCTTATGTTTAATAGATGCTTCACCAGGCTGCTTCATCACTGCAGGCTCAGCGTGGAATTTAATAAACTCCTTGACCCTCACTGCTTACCCTACACATTCTTAATATTCAGCTTTATGAAAATGAGGCTGAAGACAAAAAGCTTGGTATTGTGTTACCCCTCCCCACCTATTCCCCAACACACACACACACACACACACACACACATTATCACTCTGTCTGCCCCTCCCGCTGCTGTTTTCTCTACTGCTCTGACACACAACACACGTGCAGATGAAAGCTCATTGGTTGTGAGTGTTTTGAGGTTATTATGTCTGCGGTGGGATTTGTGTGTGTGCTTAATTTAATCTGATGGATTTACATCACACTCTGTTGCCAAACAAGACTCGCAGCAAACTGACAATACTCGCGGTTAGTTCTAATATCAATAGGAGTCAAAGTGCAGTCAAATAAATTCTCTTATAATCAATACAACAGTATATAGTATAGTAACTAACATATTGATTGGTACTGTTAATCATAAAATGGACAATATCATGTATTTTCTATGGCTTTTTCCCCCCATTTTCATGGCATCAGCCGACATCTAGAGATAAGTGTTGTTGACTTGGTGAAAGATCTACAAACATTTTAGTTACATTAACAAAGCAGGAAGGTGGTTGTGTATTGTGATTTCTTTTGTGTGTGAAATCTTTATGATATTTGTAGACCTGTAATAAGTGTATTTTCTTTTATCAACTATAATATTAACATTATGTGTATGAGCTAAAATGGGCTCACAGTGGAGCCCTGGTGCACACCTTTTTAATGTTTTGGTTTGTCTTCAGAAGTGACAGACAGAGAGATAAGAGGCAAATTTTGTGACTTTGTTTTTCATGGGAGATCAAATATTTGTTTTAGGGACTCTGATTTACGGTGAAAGTGGGTCTGAGGAAAGGCATTGGGGGGGGGGGTTATGGTTATCTGGGTGAGAAGGGGGTGGTGTGTCTGTTGTGGGGGTCCTGTAATTCTTTAGTCCGTGTTTGGGAATAACCGATTGATGTGGGATAAATATTATGGCCTGAACACACACATATACACACAGTCTGTTTGCATACTCAGTATTTGGACTCTGCTCTGACGTGCCTTCAGTTCATCATGACAAAATATCCTCGGAAGAAGCTTGTTTATTTCCTGCAAGAAAAGGTTGGTGGTTTATGTGGGGCAGGTGTAGTGTATAATCTTCACACCAGCCTTTTGTAACAGGTCCTTCCCTGTGTGTGTAGCATATTTTGAGTAGTTATTAAATAGTGGATACAATCATGTCTTACAGAGTGTAGTAAATGAATTTGAATGGTGCATGATTGCCTTTCCTTTATCATGACAAATATCATCTGCTGCTGGACTTTTTTTTGCTTGCCTTGCTCTCACACCTCCTACACACCAGACACTGTGCATAAGTTCTGTTCATCCTGAAAATTGTCTCCACTACTGAAACATATTTTAATCTGATTTCTTTTTCAAGTGCTCACCCTAATATTGGATTAAGAATTTAGTTAGTGACTGGTGATTTTAAAGAAAACCTGGCTTTTGGTTTTTTATTGACTTCAGCTTGTGGAGAAAATAAACACAAAACATCATCAGTGTTAGGTATTATGTACAAAAACAACCCAATAGCAAGCCAAAACCTCTTCTCCCTGTTGTGATTTGGCTGAGAACACCTGCTGCAAGCCGGCTCTACTCTAAGTTTGCCAACAACAGACATATGGCAAGCACACACGTTACATACCCAGTATACAGTTACTATTTTTAGGATCTGGCAGACACTTTCATTTGTCTGAATGTCACATCTTTATGCATGAATAATCATCTCCACATACTTACAAAAAGCTAGTCTTTTGTTTAAAGCATGCATTGGGCAAGTGGAGTTAAGTTGAAGCCAGACTAAGCTTTAGCCAATGGTGTTTTGTGTTGTGTGCTTCTTCAGACTTTGGCTCATCATTTAACCGTATTATAAATTGATATTCTTTTAATTTTTCAAGACAGACTACTCATCATGTTGCACTATGTGTGTGTTTGACTGCAGTATGACCCGGAGAATTCGGGCTTCATCAGTACGGAGCGGTTCAGAGACCTACTGGCCACTCACAGCTCTGAGATTGACCCTCACAAACTGGAAGTCCTTTTGGCCCTCGCCGATGGCAATGGCAAGATCTGCTACCAAGACTTTGTCAACTTGGTGAGACATTTGAGGGTCAAATATATTTCATATTTTTAATCCATGTATTTATTAAAAAGTTGAAAACAAGTTGATAACAACACTTAATAAATGTTGAATGCACTAATCTAAAAGTTTGGGCTAATATTATTTCAATTAGTATTTTGTATTTTAGTGCCGCAATGCTAGATGTTTTTAAATCTTCTCATCTTGAATAGGGGGACTGAAAGATTTGATTTTCTAAACCTTGTGAAAAGTATTTAAACATTTCGGTCCCTAAAGCATAATCCTCCTCAGATGGAAATGTGAGTCCTCTTGATGACTCTCAGTTTGGTGATAAATTTGCCTCTTAACTTTCACCTTGCTCCACTTTTAGTTTCACTTTGAAAGTCTGCTGCTGATTGTCCAAGGTCTCACTCAAACATCTCCTGCTGCCTTGTAAACCTTTCTGTTTTCTATTTCCTGCTACTGTTCCATAGGGAGGCTTTAAGGAGCCAATCCGGGACAGTCAGCAGTGGTCTTGTATTGGGAGTGGGGCAAACAACTGTGGATGACTGGGGGCTTAAAAAGACTTTGGGGAATGCATTGTTGTCTGTGACTGTGACTACATCCATCTTTTTAGTTTCTCTGAGCTGTGCATTGTCTGATACAGTGAGTGAGGAATGAGGCTGTAGGAAGCTTGGGAGAAAAGTCTGATTGGTTGATTTGAGTGGGACAGAGAGGAATGTAGTGCATTCATATTCATTTGACCTTCAAGGCTATTGACCAGCAGTATGTAAATGTAATCAGACATACAGACAGTTGTCATTTCTAGTGTATCATTGTATTTAGCCAATTACGGGCTTTAGATGCCTCCTTATTATTGTAAGCTATATGCTCAAATATTTAGGCAAAAATAAAAAAAAAACATGAGAAAAACACTGTATATACATCCAGCCTACTTTTAAGTGAAATGAAAATGGTTTTTAAAAAGTTAGATGTAAAAATGCCATACACTTATATTAAATAACCTTTATAATTACTATGACTGATTGCTGTAATAGTCATCTTCATCTGAAATAAGACCCATATGTTGATGACTTAATGGATTGTTACCACAAATGAAATTTTGTTTGTATAGTTGAATAATTTGGCGGGTCTTTAAGTGGTGTTTATCCAATAATATTCTACTGTTTATTCGTCAGGATAACCATATTACTTAGGGTTACTTAAGCTATGTGTAGTGTGCACCCTGGACAGTCAACAGTTGTGCTTGTCTTTATACACTTGTCAGTCCAACGTGGGAAGAACAGACTAGAACTGTGGTCAATGCTCTTATTATTGTTGGATTGTGGCTTAAAAACTTTATTTTGTTCCCACTAAAACCTAAGTCTAAAAAACAGCTAGATTATTACATTGTGGAATGTATTAAATGTAAGTGACCTTCTAAAGTCAAATATAAATGGCTTGAAAAGTAAGTAAATTTCCAGACATTGCAAGGAAGTCCTAAATATCTCAACAGGTTAATTGACTGTGCCTGGTTTCTCTTGGTATATTTATGCCATTTAGGAATACAGTTTGCACAGACTCCTATAGGTAGACAAAATATGGGGACTTTATTTGTCGCAGTGTCTTTTCTGTGCGCCGCAGCTCTTCCATCAGTGTGATTGTCAGTAATTGCATGCCTACTGCTTCTTCACAGACAGGCTTCAAATCACAGCTCCCAGTCCCCTCATCCATCTCCTTGTGCTCTTTACTCCCTGCCTCCACTGCTTAATTTTCTGCCTTTTCCAGCTGCCATGTTCTTATCTAAAGCTTTCCGTCTCTCAATTTTGCATATACCACTTCCTCATACATCACACTCAACGGCTGTGCTGCAAGGCTGTGGTAATAAGTTTGCGCTTCCCAAAATACCCACAGATGTTGTTACAAGTTTTTATCCCAGTGAGAAGAACTTGTAAAAGGATTGTGGTGGATTTGTGCCTGGGCTCAGAGACGGTAACATACTTCCTGTTAAATATTGTATAGTTGTGTTGTTTAATGTGCATCTGTGTACAAAAAGTGAGCTCACAAAATAACCCTGTCACTTGGACCTTTGTCGAGTATTTGGTCAGTTGGGCTTGGAAAGAATGGTTATTCTTCCTTTTTTATGTTAGGAACCAAAACACTAGCTATTGTAAAGCTGTTCTATTAAAAAAAGTCCTTCATTTATAAAAAAAAAAAAACACCCTCCATCCTTATCATGTCCTTCTCTATTTGTGTCTCCCTCCTCCTTCTCTTATCCCTCAGCTTTGATTGTCTTTCCCATTGATCAAACGGTAAAACTGTAGCTGGCTGGATAGCTATTTGTACTTCTCACCTCATCTCTCCCCTTCTCCTCTTGTCAATGGCTAAACAGACAGGATGTCACTTTCTCTTTTGTGTTCAACAAAGGCGACAGGAATTGGAATTGCCGTCGCTTCACACAAAGAATTGACTGTGTTTATAGAGCGTGGTTTCTGAGTGGAGCTCTATTTGTGTGTGTGCGTGACTTTATGTGAGCAATGTAGAAGTGGCCATGGTAACCCGTAATCATTTTCACACTGTTTTCTTTGGCTGGCATAAAAGTGGAAATAATTGGCTTTTTCTCAAGTGGATCTCCAAATAGTGATTCCTCAGTCTCATTAAACCTGAACAAGGCAAGTTTTTTTTTTCCAGGACACTTTTAAGAGATTAATGTCTTTTTATCAACGTTTCTCTTTTAATCAATTAATTTTTAGACTTTTAAGAAGGAATGAACTCGTGCGTTCACTCAATCTTCAACCATTTTATAATTAAATGAATCTTAATAGCTGCAAGTCTCAGTAATGTGTATCTTCACTTCTACAGACACAAGGCGGCATCAGTGATTTATGGAGAATGAAGGTGTTACGGTCTTTCTAAAGGCTATAATCATAATAACTGGCACAATAACTGTCAATCCTTGACAATAGCAGGCAATCAGCAGCTGAAATGGGTCTTGATGATAAATTTACACTACACTCACCTAAATGATTATTAGGAACACCAGTTCAATTTTTCATTAAAGCAAGAATCTAATCAACCAATCACATGGCAGTTGCTTCAGTGCATTTAGGGGTGTGGTCCTGGTCAAGACAATCTCCTGAACTCCAAACTGAATGTCAGAATGGGAAAGAAAGGAAATTTAAGCAACTTTGAATGTGGCATGGTTGTTGGTGCCAGACGGGCCGGTCTGAGTATTTCACAATCTGCTCAGTTACTGAGATTTTCACGCACAACCATTTCTAGGGTTTACAAAAAAAGATGTGAAAAGAGAAAAACATCCAGTATGCGGAAGTACTGTGAGCGAAAATGCCTTGTTGATGCTAGAGGTCAGAGGAGAATGGGCCGACTGAAATAACCACCGTTACAACCGAGGTATGCAGCAAAGCATTTGTGAAGCCACAACACGCACAACCTTGAGGCGGATGGGCTTCAACGGCAGAAGACCCCACCGGGTACCACTCATCTCCACTACAAATAGGAAAAAGAGGCTACAATTTGCACAGGCTCACCAAAATTGGACAGTTGAAGACTGGAAAAATGTTGCCTGGTCTGATGAGTCTCAATTTCTGTTGAGACATTCAGATGGTAGAGTCAGAATTTGGCGTGAACAGAATGAGAACATGGATCCATCATGCCTTGTTACCACAGTGCAGGCTGCTGGTGGTGGTGTAATCTCCATCAACTGCAAGATGCTATCCTATCAATATGGGACACCATCTCTAAAGAATGCTTTCAGCAGCTCGTTGAATCAATGCCACGTAGAATTAAGGCAGTTCTGAAGGCGAAAGGGGGTCAAACACAGTATTAGTGGTGTTCCCTAATAATCCTTTAGGTGAGTGTAGTTCATAAGGTCATAGCGTAAGGATGGTGTTATAGGGCTACAGCTTTTTGTGTGAAGTCTGCATGTCCAGTGCCAGCGTGTGTTTCCTCCGGGTGCTCCATTTTTCCAGACCGTCATTACACTAGATTAATTTTCCTGTCAATGACCATGACAAGATGCTGGGTCAGACATAAAATTAGCCCTTATGGTGCTGCACAATGGCCGGCCACAAAGCAAAGGACCAGTATGTGTTAACTGTACACAATATATTTCCCTATAATGCCATGTATGTGCTTTTTTTTTTAATTAAAGCATGAACTACATTGAGCTACTCTTTGTGAGACAGAGGAGAAGCCTACATAATGCCAACTGTGGGGAAATGAATTGCTTAGACAGAAAGTGGAGGGTTTGTTGGTTGCTAGGAGATGGCGCAGGCATTCTGTTTCCACGGTGAGGTGGGAGGGTCTGCCACTGTTGGACTGAGGATGACGGGTTTGTGTGTGGCCCCAAAACAAGATCTCACAAGTCTTCATTTGGTAAATTGAATTTGGAGGTAAACATGGTGTGAAGAAAATGCTGTCAGTGGTGTGACAGTGTTTTTACACCAACACTAGTGCTAGTGTTAGCTAAGTAGCGCTCATTCCTTTCCTGCCCTCCTGTCTTTATTTCTTTTTCAATTGCCCCCCACTCTCTATTCATCATTACAATTTGTCTTGCTCGTTCTAGATGACCAGCAAGCGATCCAACAGTTTCCGGAGGGCCATCCTGCAGGGCGGCAGGCAGCTGAAGGGCTGCAGTCTGACGGACGACGTGGGACTGGGACTGTCCCAAAGACTGGTTCGCCACATTGCCTATGAGACTCTGCCCCGAGAGGTGGACCGCAAGTGGTACTTTGACAGTTACACCTACTGCCCACCGCCATGGCTTATATTGGCCATTACTATAGCCGAGGTAAGCTATGGGCGTTCCCTTTCCTTTGAGTTCACAAAAATGCATCTTTTAAACTAACTTCTTATTACTTGGCACTTCGACAGGTAGCTGTGTTCATGTACTACGGCTTCCAGTTGGACCGTTTGGTGTTGCAGGTGTCCAGTCCTTCTTTTCTGAAGAGCCCTTTACCGTACCATCCTCAGCTGCGAGTGCAGGCCTGGAGGTACCTCAGCTACATCTTCATGCACACTGGGTGAGTTCACGTCACAGTGTTGGGATCTAAATCAATATGTCTGTGACCACACAAGAAGTCCGGTCAGGTCATTCAACTATAATTACTTTCCTGGGTAAATGTGGTCCCAGGGAAGAGCAAGAACTAATAAAAAAGGTAATTCAATTAGAGTACATCAGGGCTCAATGAAAAGATAAGGTATGAATGAAGGTATTAAACATACATTGTACTGGAAGATAGTAAAATCTTTTATGTCCTCCGGGATGTTGGCTGAAAAAAGATGAGTAAAAATTGAGCATAGCATTAAAAAAAAGGCCAGTTTGATTTTTTTTTATTGTTAATGTCACAGAAGAAGTGTGGATATTTTCTTTTTGCTGAGAGTGTGTTGTTGAAAGTGTTGTCATCTACATTTTACAGTTCACATTCTAAACGCAATCTGTAATTTTTTTCTTCACTTTGTGCTGCTGCCATGGGATGGAAAGTGGTTTTGTGGTGAAATACCATGCAAACCTCAAGGAACCAAATCTATTTGCATATAAAAATATACTATTTTCCATCAGAAATGAAAAAGAATCTTGCTTTTTTTTTTGTAATTTGTAGTTTGAGGTTTTTTATAATTATGCTTGTAGTCTCCCCACTAGTGCTCAAATGAATACTTTTCTTTTATAGTAGGAGTCACAGTGAGCGATGGTGCCTTTACAGGGGCTTAAAGATTAATACTGCTCATTTCTTTCTACATACACAAACCAAACGGCTGCAACCCCAATCCTTCCTCATACTAAAACAAAGTATATTAGATTTAAATCAAACAAAACTAGCTGTCTGTCGCTTTGATTTGTCTTCTTGCTCACTCAAAGACATTGTAGAAACTCTGCTGGATAAATCAGAAGCTGGATGTGTGTGCCAGCCTAATTAGATGGAGTCACATCACTGTCTTTTTCCAAGCCAGAGTTCTTGTGTGTTTGGACAGGCCTCTTCTGCTCTAATCGTTTACCCCACTGTTTCTCTGTTCACTGCAACAATTGAAACGTTTAAAGCTGAAAGCATCCCTGCCTGTGTTTTGATTTTTGTGTTCAAAAATCTTCAGATGTTTATTGTTCTGATGTCATTTCAGAAAGCACCATGGCAAAGGGTTCCCTCTTCCTCTGTGATATCTCTGCCACATTTAGCGGCGGACTCATTCAAAGAACAGACTAAAGAGACCAATTCAGAAAACAGAAATGGCAATTTGATTGAAGAAAATGAGGGTTTATGTGAAAGTCACACAGGCCACATTATGTAGACCTCTGTCCTTCTTGTATTGTGCTGTGATGTCCAAATGTGTCTGTGCTGCTGACTGAGATTTATCTGGAAGGACTTTGAAGCTTTGAAGGGCAATGTGAGTTTTTGTGTGTCTGGACCGAATGCCAGTAATCATCACAAGGCATGAGGAGATTTGGGTACATTTGCTGCATGTCTTTTATCTTAGTATTTCTGCGCAGAGGACATGTCTTTGACTGTGTTCCTTAAGCTGTCTTTGTAGATATGTTTGGGTGCACTGAAGTGTGCTGTTGATTATCTGCTGATAGACAGTGGGTGTGGTTTGATCAAAGAGCAGATGTTCTGATTGTTCATGCATGAGGAAAGCATGATGATGTTTCAGATCATTAAAAATCATTGCATTTATCAACACAAGATGTCAGTATTTATGCTATAGATGATGTTCTAAGACCTGTGGGCAATGAATGAATGAATGAATGAATGAATGAATCTACTTCTGCCTATTCCTGTTAGGGGCCTGGATGAGCCAATTGCTAAAATTTCTGAGTCTGAGGGAGGTACACTTTGGACAAGGGGCAGGTAGTCGCAGGACTGACACTTAGAGACAGATAAACAACCGTTCATTCCTTCACTGGGGCGTTTTAAATCAACCATTACACCTAAACATGCATGTCTTTGGATGGTGGGATGAAGCTGGACCGTGAGCAAACCAACAGTAATATTTTTTTTGCACTGATGGCTCTCTGAAGCTCACAACTCTTCCTGTTGATACATATGTTGTGAAAAAACAGTACTTTTATGTGGTATAAAATACTAAATCTTTTAGTGATATCAGTGATATTAGTGTAAAAAACCTAGAAAGGCTGAGGGACTGTTTGTATATATATATTTGTATATAGCTTTTGTTTTTGTTTAATTTAACCTTCATATTTTATTCTATTAAAAATGCTACTGAGATTGTATAAACATTTTCTCATTCTATTGCATGTGCACCTTTCTTTTACTTTTTGCACTTTACCTGTCTAAGAGCTACTGTACAAGTGAATTTCCCCTCTGTGGGATCAATAAAGTCTTATCTTATCTTATCTTTGATGCTTTCATAAACCAATACCGTAAATAAAACACAAGTTAGAGTCCTAAAACAATACGTAGACCTCACACAAACACTATGTACTCTTATTTATTCCATCTGCTTAGAGCTTCCTTGTCCTTGTGTTGCAGGATTGAGCACCTAAGTCTCAACATGGCCATGCAGCTTTTGGTGGGAGTCCCTCTGGAGATGGTCCACGGAGCCATGAGGATTGGACTGGTCTATGTGTGTGGTGTGCTAGCAGGTGGGCCTAGTTCTCATATACTGTATGTAACTCATTCATAATATACATATTTATGATTCTATTCATCCTTCTCTCACTGCACACACAGCACACCCTCACATACACATACTTATTCAATTCAAACGCTGTGTAGGGCTTAGCCTTTTTAAGTGCACTGGTGTGTCAGCTTGTTGCATGTTTTGTTATGCATTCACTTTCTTTTCCACACAGTATGATAGCAGATTCTGTTTAATGGAAAGATCTAGCTCGTGTGAGGTTGTAGTAGACAGATGGCTGTGTGTTTGTGCCTTGATACCAGACATGGTGAGATGGGGGTTGTCAATACCACCTCAAAGCCACTGCATTTCCCTTTAATCGGGGACTCACAGCATTGGAACACAGTAGATGGGATTGAGGGGAAAAAAACAGTCTCAAGTGATTGAAATATCACTAATAGTAAATATTTCCATTTGAGTTACAAATATATCACTCAGCCTGCATTTTCTTTGACCTTTAAATTTACACTTTTGTTGTTTCTACCAAAACAAATGAATTGCATACAAGTAACACCTCTACCAGCAACCGGAGTGCATTGTGGGCTCTATCTCAGTGATCAAGTGCATTCAGTCAGTGCTGGTCTTAACATCTCTTTCTATCAGTACATGGGTCAGTTACATACACCCTGGGGATACCAGCTGTGATGGTCTGTAGCATTAACCTCATGGTAAAGCAATGGGGAAACGCGCTATAAACCACACACACTTACAGATCCGCGCAGACAGAGACACACACGCAAACCTCCAGCTTTAATTAGATATCGACCACCAGAGCGAAAGCAGAGTCATGTGCTGTTGTGGCCTCTGATGTTTGGATTTGTTGTGTCTGACTGGAATTTTATACAAGTCTAGAAGCTGGAGGACACTGGCCAAAGTCACATAGATACTATTAAACCAGTAGAGACATATAAGTGCTGCAATTAGAATAGACTTTTTCCACATTTTTGCATACTAGTTATTTATTAGCCACTGGTCTTAGCTCTGTTGAATTTGTATTTGGTCAATTTGTTTGAAAACATTGCATTTTAATAAAAAACATAAAAAAAGCTTTGTATTGTTTAAGTAATGATTAAATACAAGTGTGGTAAATCATCAAAAACCTGTGCCGTCTTGGATTTTGACTCATTTACTTATTGTTCTTTACAAGTAACACATGAGTGGGGCTCAGCTGGCATATACGTGGGGGTCAGAGCAGAGGTCAAATGTCAAGTAATGACAGAGAGCAGTCAATGGTCCCTGGGGCTTAATGCACATGATGGCACTTTAATGTATATATGGACATGCTGGTCACTTACAGACATACAAGAACACACACAGAGGATAAGGTTCTGCTACACCATGATGTAAACTGTTGATTCTTCCATAATGAGCAGTGATTATTATGTCCCATGTGCTATATCTGCTGTTTAGAAAAAAGCAGTAAAGATAAATGAGATGCCACTCTGTAATACAGAAACTACATGCCTCATGGGGAATAACTGAAGGACTATGAGATAGTGGGTGTCCTTGTGATCAAGGCGACCAGAGTGCACTAAAATAATGTTATTAAACCAGGGTAATTATAGCGATAGGATCACCCTGCCAAACACATATTAAATAAAGACTACAAAGGTGGACATGTCCTGAAGCAGAGAAAGGAAAAATTCAGATAGAATAGGTAAATTTATGTAAATAGTTGTTGTCATGAAATCTGACTTTTCTTTTCTTGACTCGTACAACTGTTTAAAATACTTACTCTACCACTTAGATTACTTTACAGTGTTGAATTAACTTGTTTTCTTGCTATTATTACACCACCTCTCTGTGCATTCATTGTAGATCACCTAACTACGATCAAGAAGAAGATTCTTTTGGTGCTAATTGCCAGCCGCAGCATGTCATTGACAATGTTGAAAACATGTAGACTCATTACACTATGGAACTCATTAAACAGAAGGAATTACAGTTTCTCTTTTTGTGCATACTCCTTTGCCCTAATTAATTTAGCTCATGACCATAGGTAAGAGTAGGAACGTAGATCGACCGGTAAATTGAGAGCTTCACCTGGCCCGTGAGGTAAGACCTGGCCACCAGAACCCCGGGCCTGGCTCCAGGGTGGGGCCCCGGTTGAGCCATACCAGACAATGTCTGAGCACTCTACTCATTTTTTTTTTAACCTTATTATTCCTACTCTCCTCATTTCTTAGTACACTGACCTGTGACCTTACTTTTCTCATTAGGATCTCTGGCAGTGTCTGTCACTGATATGACTGCGCCAGTGGTTGGTTCATCTGGGGGAGTGTATGCCCTTGTTTCAGCACATTTGGCTAATGTAGTAATGGTAAGTTTCTGTGTGTGTGTACTTAGTTCTGCATTTGTATGTGTGGCACTGTTTCTGCTAAAACCCAACCCCTTACCAATATTCTTATGTGGATTGATGCACTTTATGCATCAGGTGTTCAAGGTGAACCTCTATTATGTGCAGATAAGATTAATCATTATGCACCCTGCCACAACCTACACAGTAATCTTTGGGTCAAGATGGAAATGGCCTGCCGCCTCAGCTGAAATCATATTATTTCTCTCAGCCAGAAGAGATTAGGGGTCAGAGTGTCTCTGGAGGGGTGGAAATTGACATGAATTGAGACACAGGGGGATCACGTCATGCCATGTCAAAAGATTTTGTCTGTCTATAAGAAATTTGACCTTTTTTCACAAGTTGTTCTTTCCTCTATCAAAAAGTATAAAATGTCCTTTTTAATTCTTTATCCTCTCTCTCATCAGAATTGGTCAGGAATGAAGTGTCAGTTCAAGTTATTCCGGATGGCCATGGCTCTTGTTTGCAGTAAGTTTGAAAAATGCTATCACTTACATGAATAGTGTGAGTAGTTATACATAACAGTAAAAGGTTTAGTATATTTTTAGTAATTATTTTTGCAGTTGAAGTCAATCTTTTTTCTTTTGATGAATCTTCTTTAATGAACATGTACGGTTTTCTATGTTTTCATTATCATTTAATGTCTCTGTGTGTTACAGTGAGCGTTGAGTTTGGTCGGGCTGTGTGGCTGCGGTTCTACCCTCCAGCTTTTCCTCCATGTCCCAACCCTAGCTTTGTTGCCCACCTGGGGGGGGTAGTGGTGGGTCTGACTCTTGGTGTGGTGGTTCTACACAACTATGAACAAAAACTGCAGGAGCAGACACTGTTCTGGATCTTCTTTTGTGTCTACACCCTGTTTGTGCTTTGTGCTGTTTTCTGGAATATCTTTGCCTATAGCTTGCTTGATGTGCGACTGCCCCCACCACCATGATGTGACTAAACAGAGGCGGAAATGTCCCACAAATGTCCCATTTGTAGCACTGTTCATGAATGTCTCAGTGTATTTCCCACTTACTTCCCACCCACCATTTCCCATCTTTGTTGATTGATTGTCTCAAGTAGTGTCTTAACACTGTGCTGACAAAACATTAAAAAGCCTCAGATCTCACACAACAAAAAATAAAATTTCCACCCCATGCACTCATCGTAATCTCCTCGGCCTCTTCCTGCACAACCCAATGGTGCCTACTCAGAGATCAGCTTGATGAAAGTATTTGTGCACAGTTGCCTCTTGTGTAGGGTAACCAAAGCAAAACCCAGCAAGATAAACTGTCAATGCTATTATTGTTATGTCTTATTTGTCATATTTCAAGCAGAAGTGGCTGGAATAATACATCATTTCTTAACCTCGGCTAACAAAGAAACTTTTACAGCATAGAGTATATTCTAAATATGCTGTGTTGGCATTGAACAGACTGTATAAATAAACTTGGGTTTGAAGGTATATGTAATTTATTATTCAGTTTAGCTTTTGGCATTTGGCTCTTACCCATGGAAGGTTTTGTGTTCAATTTGAGCCTTTTATGAGTAAAAGGTGTCTATATACAGTATATTCAGAAGTGCCATTCAGACTTTAAGCTTTTTTAAATTATGCCAAAACACTGACACAAGCACTTCGGGGCAAAATGTAAAGCTTTTTATCTGTAACTGTTGAATGTACATTTTTGATCTGCAGATACAATGACACAGTATAGGCACAAGTGAAGTAAATTCTTTGGTCTCCTCTGGCCTTAAGAGTCCCAGCTAATAATTGAAGACCAATGTTCATTTATTAAGAAGTAAGAAGTGGGTAAAGACTAATTAAAACATAACAAATGAACAAATGTAGTCTATTTGTTATTACCAAATGTAAAAGAGCACACATGCCTGACCTCAACTTGTATGCTGGGGTCATTTCCCTCTGAGTTTGGGAGGCAGCATGGGCAAACAAGTCAATGCTCTCTCATTAGTTGCTGTCAGAACTTAAATTGCTAATTGATTGAACTCAGAATGAAAATGACCCCAGCTTTCAGCTGTAATTCTTCAAGTGTACTTTAACTTCATGTTACACTGACAAAAGCTCCACACAAACATTAATATAATGTAATGAGATACATATTAAAATTTTAACATGCATTTGCTGTTGATTTTTAACTTGGTGGTATTGTTGTGCATTATTTCTGCGTTGTGAAATGTTAGTTGTATCCTATTTAAAATTATAAAGACTGTGTGTGGGAGTGTAATGAATTCTAGCAAGGGCTTTACTTTTATAGCCTACACCATATTAAAGTAAAGGTGACTGTGGGGTGTATGTTCATATTTTAACATTGTGCACATTCTTTGTAGATTTCATATGTACATATTGGAGATTCATTAAACTGTTTTATACATAAATAAAATGTAATTTTTGAATGTTTTTTTGACAGTTTATATCTTTCTGATGTAGCCTATACAGAATTACCTTGGCTGATTGTTAAATGTGTCCTATTTAATTTCTAGATAATACACAGCAACATTTTGTATTGAGTAAAACATATTTAATACACCTTTATATATATTAAAAAAAAAAAAAAACTTGTCCTTCACCCTCCGTGGGTGGTCTCATCCTTCGAGCTCGGGTCCTCTACAAGAGGCCTGGGAGCTTGAGGTTTCTGCGCAGTATCTTTGCTGTTCCTAGTACTGCACTTTTCTGGACCGAGATGTCTGAGGTTCTTCCAGGGATCTGCTCTAGCCACTCTTCCAGTTTGGGGGTTACTGCCCCGACAGCTCCGATGACCAAAGGCACCACTGTCGCCTTCATCTTCCAAGCCTTTTCCAGCTCTTCTCTGAGCCCTTGGTATTTCTCTAGTTTATCATGTTTCTTTTTCCCGATGTTGCAATCACTTGGTATTGCAACGTCAACCACAACGGCCTTCCTCTGCTGTTTGTCCACCACCACCACAATGTCTGGTTGGTTCGCCATTACCATTCTGTCAGTCTGAATCTGGAAGTCCCACAGGATCTTGGCTCGGTCATTCTCTACCACCTTTGGAGGTGTTTCCCACTTTGACCTCGGGGTTTCCAGTCCGTACTCCGTACAGATGTTCCTGTACACTATGCCAGCCACTTGGTTATGGCGCTCCATGTATGCTTTCCCTGCCAGCATCTTACACCCTGCAGTTAAGTGTTGGATTGTCTCAGGGGCCTGTTTGCACAGCCTACACCTTGGGTCTTGTCTGGTGTGGTAGATTTGGGCCTCTATTGCTCTGGTGTTCAGGGCCTGCTCCTGTGCAGCAATGATGAGTCCGGCCCGTTCTAGCCATTGGTAGGATTTCTTGATATCAGCCACTTCAGTTATGTTCCGGACGGTGGTACATCCCATGTAGGGGTCTGTCCTCCCATGATGGTCCCTCCTCCAGCTCCTCTTCCTCTGTTCCCCATTGCCTGAGACATTCACTGAGCACGTCATATGTTGGGGCCTTATCTTTGATGTACTTGTGGATCTTGGATGTTTCATCCTGGATAGTGGCTCTCACACTCACTAGTCCACGGCCACCTTCTTTACGGCTAGCGTACAGAATCAGGGTGCTGGATTTGGGGTGGAACCCTCCATGCATGGTGAGGAGCTTTCGTGTCTTAACGTCTGTGATCTGTATCTCTTCCTTTGGCCACCTTATTATTCCCGCAGGGTATCTGATCACTGGCAGGGCGTAGCTGTTTATTGCCCATGCAGCAGTGGGGATAGAGCATCTCCTTGGTATATGCCACATTTGATGGATACTTGTGCAAGTGGCTTGCCATTGGCCTCAAGGGTGGTTTTCCACAGCCTCATTGAGTTTGCAATGAAGTCTCTTAGAGTTCTGTTGATGTTGTACATCTCCAAGCATTCAGTGATCCATGTGTGTGGCATTGAGTCATATGCTTTCTTGTAATCAATCCAGGCAGTGCACAGGTTGGTGTGTCGGGTTCTGCAGTCTTGGGTGACTGTTCTGTCAACCAGGAGTTGTTTAGCTCCTCTGGTTTCTTTGCCGATGCCCTTCTGTGCTTTGCTCATGTATTGATCCATGTGCCCACTTATCTTAGCCGCAATGATGCCTGACATGAGCTTCCATGTTGTGGAGAGACAGGTTATTGGCCGATAGTTGGATGGGACTGTACCCTTTGTGGGATCCTTTAGGATCAGGATTGTACGCCCTTCGGTAAGCCATTCAGGGTGCGTCCCATCCCTTAGCTGCTGGTTCATTTGTGCTGCAAGGCGCTTGTGGAGTGCAGTGAGCTTTTTTAGCCAGTAGGTGTGGATCCTGTCAGGGCCCGGTGCTGTCCAGTTTTTCATACCTGAGAGTCTTTCTTGGATGTCTGCCGCTGTGATGGTAACTGGATTCTGTTCAGGGAGGTTGCTGTGGTCCTCTCTCAGAGCCACCAGCCACTGTGCATCGCTGTTGTGTGATGCCTCCCTCTCCCATATACTTTTTCCAGTATTGTTCAGTTTCCAGCCTTGGAGGGTCTGCTCTGCTGTTATTACCCTGCCATTGAGCGTACACTTTTGCAGGTTGAGTTGCAAACAGCCGGTTTATTCTTCTGGCTTCGTTCTCTCTCATGTACCTCGTTAGGCGGCTGGCCAAGGCTTGGAGCCTTTGTTTGGCAGTTTCAAGTGCTTCAGGTATGGGCATCTGGTTGTACCTCTTGGGTACCTGTTTTCTCATTGCACCTTTCTTGGCCTCTGTCAGTTGGCTTACTTCTCCACGTGTCTGCTTGATCTTAGCCTCCAGCCTTCGTTTTCCATGGTGGGTACTGTTTCTCATGGCTCCCATGGTTGCTCTTATAGTCAAGCATCTCGAGGATCACTGCTGCGGAGGTGTATAGCAGCTCATTGATTTCAGTGATGGATGTGGTAGGGATCGCACTCAATACTGCATTCACATCTTCTAGGAGACTTTCTGATGGTACTTCACTTAGCCGTTGTATTTGGTGTCAGGGTTGCCTTGCATTCATTCTCGCCATGATCTTGTCTTTCAGGTCAGTCGCTGCCTTGTTCAGCGTTATTTCACTTGTTGGGGCTTCGTACCCAATCTCCGGTTGGGGAGCCCCCGTTAGTTCCCCTCTGACCTCTCGTCCTGGCCGTATTTTTTGTGTTGTATCTGGTCAATCTCAAGTTGTGATAGCAGCTGCCGCTTGTGGATGTCGGAACACTGAGCTACTAGTTGCTTCGATGTAAGCCTGGATTGTGGGTTTCGTAGTAACCATTCATCCCACATTCTCTTCATGTAACCCCTCTGACTAGGGTTACTGGAGTAGTAGCATTCCAACAGAGCCTTGTTATCGCATCTCACCCATCTCCGTCTTGTTCCAGTAGCCCATATGTCATCAAGTTGCTCTGGTTCCCCAACACCTGACGCAGACCTTGTTTGGCCGGGCGTCATCTGATCCGGCTTCTCATAGCATTTATTGTCTCTCATCATTTTTTATGAGGTAGGCAGTAACGCGAAGGGTCTTGCCTAAGGACCCACACTGGATAGCGCCCCGAGGGGATTGAACCTGGGTCCAGCCGCTATCAATATATATATATGTATATATATCAATATATATATATGTATATATTGGGACACAATTAATAGTAATGATTTTGTGAAAATGAAAACATAGCAATTCTAACTCCAACCTAGTGTTTGAAGGAAGTCTGGGGCCAGACGTTAAGTATCAGTGTGAGCATACAAGAATGTATGTATGTAACCCCTTAAGGTGTCAGTTTGTCTTGCCAGTAAAACGATATAGAAATTAATATGATTGAAGGTGTACAAAAAAAAAAAAAAAAGGAGTTGCCTTAATTGTGCTACTCCTTCAATTTCCATTCAACAATTAAATCTACAGAAGCCTACCTAAGAAGAATGGAATATTTTACCCTTTATAATTTTAAAATTAAGGACCGTGGAGCCTATGTCCAGCCAAAAGAATTATCCAAGAAGTTCTACTTTATTCATGATATAGATTGTACAATTTCTATTTTTGTGACTCCTTTTAAGATGCAATTGCGTTGAGGCCAGTGTCTGTCTTACACGCTTTATTGGCTCCATCAAGTGGCCAAAATGTGAAATAACTCTTAAAGTAAGTAGTAGGGTATCATGTTTGACTAATTTTATGTAAAACATGCGCAACAGAGAAAGTCTACAAATAACACAGAAAGGTGGTTAAATAAAAAATAGCCTTATTATAGCATTCTACGCGACGAGAGCTCAAACATTTTGGCTCTAAGTCTAACTCTCGGATTTAAGTGATCTCGCGATGATTTGTCCCACTTCCTCCTACAAGGCGCCATTTTCGGCGTTGTCACGGGATTACAGCATGCTATTATCAAACAGATAATAAGACTCGTACATAAACCTCTTATAGCTATTTTCAGTATTTATTGAAAGATGGGACGAAAGAAGAAGAAGCAAATGAAGCCATGGTGTTGGTATCCTTACAGCTGAATAATGAAATACTAGTTTTAAAAAGATAGTTGCTATAATTACCTTAAGAAAAAGAAGGCCCGTTTATTCGGTAGCTAGCAGCTAGCATGCTAAACCGAGGTAAAATAAACTTCACTGTTGCTTTTTGGAAGCTGCAAAATCACTCGTAGTTTGGCGCAAATTTAAACTTGATATATACCTGTGTGGCGCGTTTGGTTGTTTCGTCTCATTTACTTAATCCACCGAGTTTATTAATACGCTTTAGGCCTTTACTGCTACTGTCGGGGATTAAAAGTTGAAAGAAACATATTTCCGTGTTCACTGCATTTGTTTTAAGCAGACTGTATATTTTAATCCAATATTGCGATAGGCGTGTGGCATGTATTTCTATGTATTTGTTTTATGAGTCCTTAATTCGTCATTAAAGGTATTGTAATCGAGACTTCGACGATGAAAAGATCCTCATTCAGCATCAAAAAGCTAAACATTTTAAATGCCACATCTGCCACAAAAAGCTGTACACTGGCCCTGGCTTAGCCATCCACTGCATGCAGGTGGGTAATTATCTTTCTAATTCCTCTTAACCTTATCACCAAGATTCCAATATTTCAGTGTGTTTGGTCGATTTAAATGTGTTTCAGGTGCATAAAGAGACAATTGACAGTGTACCAAATGCGATTCCTGGAAGAACAGACATTGAGTTGGAGATCTACGGCATGGAAGGAATCCCAGAGAAAGACATGCAGGAAAGACGGCGAACGTTAGAACAGAAATCACAAGGTCTAAACATTATTACATCACTACCTAAATTGTGTATACATTAACTTCATACAGTTTGACTTATTTGTTACAGCTAACATTAGTTAATATGTGTTTAGAGAGTCAAAAAAAGAAAAATCAGGATGATTCTGATGAAGATGACGACGATGATGATGAAGCAGGACCATCTTCTCAGCCGGCGACTGTTCAGCCCCACGCAAGCTATGCTGCTCCCATGGCACAGCCTGGAATGCCTGTGGCTGGAGCGCCAGGGATGCCTCCTGGAGGATACCAAGGCGAGTACCTCATAGTAAAAATGAATTAAAAAAAAAGTCTCATGAATGAACTGTAAAAATTAAAGTCTGTTTTGTTGTGGCAGGAATGCCTCCTATGATGCCAGGTGTTCCTCCCATGATGCATCATGGCATGCCTCCTGGAATGCATGGGATGCCACCGGGGTAAGTGCTCACTCTTAAAATTAAAACCTTCTGTTTTAAAGACAAAAACACCTAATTGTGTTGTGCCTCTGTTTTATTTTCCAGCATGATGCCTATGGGTGGCATGATGCCTCCCATGATGCCAGGAATGCCTGGTATACCTCCAGGTTTGTGTTTTTAAGGTTTTATATCTGGTTGCTCACTAACCTAAATTGTGGTATGGCAGGCTCATGTAGGAAGTGTTGAAATTGACAATTTTAGAATGAATTTTAAAGTCGTTTAACGTCCCTTTTTAAGCCTGCCAATTTAGCATTTGTATGAGTGTTTCTTGACCTCTAAGTGTTTCCAGTATGTGTGCTCTACAGGAATGCCCCCTCATATGGCTCCAAGGCCAGGGATGCCACACATGACGCCAGCCCCTGCAGGAGGTATCCCCAGTCGACCTGCCACAGGAGCACAACCTGCTGTTTCCAAACCTCTGTTTCCCAGTGCCGCTCAGGTGGGAACATCTATATAGACAACACCTGCACACAGTTTCTATTGTGAATATGTTTGGATTCTTAACTCTAGCCTGCTTTTTCAGTGCCGCCTCTAGAGAGTAAATGTTGTTGCAGTTACAAGGGCTAGTTTTTGTAGACATGTTACATGTCAATGCTGTGATCTCCTCTTTACCATGCTGCAGATGGGCTCTGGTGCTTCATCTCCTCCTGCAGACCTTCAGTCTGCCTCCTCCCAGCCTACCTTTCCTAACACGCCTCAAGTACGCTCCCAGACAAGACTATGACTTGGACTGTGGCAGCTGCATGTTGCTTATTTATAAGCTTGAAGCCTGTAAATTCTCCAGTCTAAACTAATTTGGAGACTATTTTGTGTTGTGCAAATATTCATGATTTGACTTCAGTTTCGGGGGATCACTTCAGAGCAGCTACTTTGTCTTTGAGCTTGAGTAGTTTGCATGTGCTTAACTAACACGATGAGGTTTAACTAAAGTGCACCCTGTACCTGTTTAATTTACTCCTTGTGATGACTGCAGCATGATTCTATAATTATTGAATCATGCCTTTTCAGTGAATGTTCAGTATAAAGTATTTAAAGTTGTAATCATAACTGAAAAGAAGGTCTTAAGTAGGAAGGAACTTGGCTTTTGGGAGACCAAAATAATTCAAGGGGGTGACTAGTCACTTTTATCCTGCTCAATAAACCAACAACAAATTATTTTCACACATTTAATGGAACTCAAGTGAAAGATTTGTGTTCCTCGCAGTTTTGGCAAAAATAGCAATTTTGTTATCTGGTTGCAAAGCGTTGAGCAGCATTACATTTTGTCTACATGTCTGCTGAGCGCTGTTGTCTCTTTGAACAGGCCCAGCAGAGCGCACCAGGGGCTACAGCTTCCACCGCAGCCATATCCGATCCTCCCAAAGCAACGTTCCCTGCCTACACTCAGCCCTCTGTCTCTTCCCCCTCTTCTTCCACTTCTGCTTCTAATCCCTCTAGCAGCACTGTGGCCAAACCCCCAGCCACAGTGACCAGTAAGCCTGCCACGCTAACCACCACGAGTGCAACTAGTAAGTTGATCCACCCTGATGAGGATATCTCACTGGTAAGTCGCTCTAGCTTTCCATTTTGCCCTTTTCACAGTAAGTAATGATTGATGTATAACTAGTGTGATTTGCGTTGTAGTAATCAGAAGAAAATCTAACTTAAAATTAATCTATAAAACTGTTTAGTTGCTGTTATATTAAAGGATGCTTGTGAATATGAGTTTACTCGGTCTGTAATAATGATGATAATAATACCGCCAATCAATTATGCCAAATTCTGTTTCTTTATCTCTGTATTGAAGGGACCTCACAGTGTTTCTTATGTCTAAATGCTTTGCTATTGTGTTGTCTAACAGGAAGAGATGAGGGCACAATTGCCTCGTTACCAGCGTCTCATACCCAGAGGAGGTCAGGCCCATGTGGCTGCTGCTACAGTGGCGCCAGTGGGTGGCATGATGGCCCCACAGCAAGGCATGCCACAGCAGCCTGGTATGAGGCATCCTATGCATGGTATGGTAAAATTTATCTAGAAATGGCATTGGCTTAAAATAAAATGGCACAACTAATGTGTTGTATGTTGTTGACAGGTCAGTACGGTGCCCCACCCCAGGGCATGCCTGGTTACATGGCTGGTGGGATGCCTCCATATGGGCAGGGTCCAATGGTGCCCCCGTATCAGGGGGCCCCACCGATGGGCATGAGACCACCTGTCATGTCCCCGGCAGGACGCTACTGAAGCTTCAAAGCTGCCACCACATTAGGTTTGAGGTTAACACCTTTCTCTCATCCTCTTTCAAAACTAGCTGCAAGCAAACAGCTGTGAGACCTGTGGTGGTGAAGACTAATTGTTAGAACACATGGACATTAATGTAACAACATTATCAAACATCCAAACACCACACAAGATTCTGACAGCTATCTTGTTGTTTGATTATATATAAGGATATATTTTCCCCATAGGTTCCACTCAGGTTTATAGAAGTAATGTGTGTTAAAACGATTTCATATTTCCTTTGAAGCTGCTGGAGTAACATGAACGTACCATCTCCTTACAAAGGCAAGTTTCTCTGTAAACATTTGATCATTTATTTTTTTATTCCTTTGGTAGATGGATTGAGGCCCTCACAGCATGTTTAGGTGCTGTTGGACTTGCGTCCCCAACTTTGGTTGGTGAGGGTCTCAGTGTTTAAAAATGATTCCTGATTAGTGTTACAAATCCATGACTCATCAGTCTCTAGCTTTATTCTTGTTTCAGGTTTGTTTTTAATGATGATCTTGGTTAAGAGGGTACATGTATTCATCCTTTGTAATGTTTTATGAATCTGTTGTAATAAAATTCATCTTGAAATCCAATGCTGGTTTGTCCTGACCTACGTGGAGGTGAGTCATGAAGGTTTGTACTGGTGTTTTACATCGGGACAGGATTTTTTAACCAGGTATTTAATCACCAAGTTTGCCATCATCAATTATGGGAAATCCATCTCGTGTATCTCAATGGCAAAACATAATTTGAAACAATATGACATTCTTTTGAGGAATGTATGTATTAAATATTAACACACAATTCTGGACCAAAACTGAGATGCTGGCCAACTTCTGGTTTCAAATACTGCATGTTATTTAATATATTCATGTAGGCTACATTTTGATAATGTTCCCATGTAATCTAATATTTTAACCTCAGTGAAGTTGAAATGTAACTTCATTTTCTTGTACATACATTAGAATGTGCATGGGATTAAATGTCTCTCCCTTGCCCAGAATGCATCATAATAAACAGCTTCACATTAAATATCAATAATACCTTACCCTTTTCTTACATTATAGCAAAGATGTAATTGTATATGCTGTGGATTTCCCTTAAATTCAAGTCCACAAACCTTTGGAATTACTCAACAATAAAAGCAGTATCAAAAACTCTTTGTCTTGCCCTTACTGCACATGATTTTTGCCAAATTCTTATTTACTGAGCATCCCCAAAAATTAGACTGCAGGCCATGATTGTGGTGTTAGGTACTTTCTCCACATTCTTTAAGGTTTTATAACATCCCTGTCATAACAGGCCATTTTTTTCTAAAGTAATCAGTAAAAACTAGGTTCCACACAATTTAAAAATGAAGTGTGGCACACTTTACTCATTGATATTTATTTGTTTTTGTCTGTAGCCCATCCTTCAGCTTTTGAGCCTTTAGAGCTACTGAGCTGCCATGACAGGTCAGTTAAAACCCAGTAAGTACCTATTCATTATTATAGTTTGGCTCTGTTCACTGCAACTGGATGTAAGGTGCTACATGGTCTACTTTGTTCATTAAGTATATTTTCAAAGTGCAGAAAACATTATCTCTGCAGTATAAATGTAATTTGAAGGGGCAGTCCTTCTGTTATGAAGTGGTAAGTAGCCATTTAGTGGCAGACATTTACAATAAGCTCAAAGTTATGAAGTAATTAGTGTAAAAGCCATATGAACATTTGTTAGTAATCTGTTTATGTTGTTAGTGCAGACATTTCTCCCAAAAACCTGTACTTCTTTCAAAATGTCATGTTTGCACTAGATGTATTTGTACAAACCATGTCATGAATCTTGTATGAGGGTGATCGATCTCTAATAAAAACTGATTTTGCTTTCACTTTTTTGTATGCTTACATTCTTCCATTGTTTAACTATAATCCTTGAACGGCACAGAAACCAGTGCGCCTTCTAGTGGATGCTTCGGACTAAAGCGAATATCATCTCTTAAATAAAAAAATAGTACAAAATGTAAAAACTAATTGATTTAAAAAGAACCGCAGATGATATATACAGCATATACCTTCAATGCCGGCTAATTGACTTGGCTCATGCTTTGGGGAATAATACAATGATACTCAGTCACTCATTTTCCTATTTGACGTTTTAGTTCTTTTTAAAATCTAGTTTCAAGGAAGAGGGTTTGCTTGTTTTTCTGTCCTTGTGGTCTAACAAATAGGTTATGGTTAACAGCTTTTCACACGTCACTAACTCTTCAAGTAAAGGAAGTAATAATGTCTAAAAAAATAGACCTTTTCGACTTTCTTAGACCTCAGTCCTTACTTTAGGCTGCACTCTTATCTTTATGGGCAGGCATCCTTTCCACAAGCATGAGGCTTTTCCTCTGCAAATGTGAAATGTGAAATGTCAGTTTGCACTCAGGATCTTTAATCATCCAAATACCCATCTGTGAAGTGTGTAGGCCACAACGTTGACCATTTTAAGCCAAATGTTTTTGTTTTGTGTGACCAGAGCATTATTTCCTTTAGCAGTGGTTTTCTTCATCAGGACGATGCTCTGCAGTTGTCTGTTGTGTGCGACTTGAGGTTTGAAGGTGGAGCTAAAGGGTGTTCCTCTTGGTTTCAATTACAGTTAAAAACGTAAGTCACTGCTTGTTCTAGTGCTGTTGTGACCCCCCCAGGACTAAACATGAGTGGGATGCGGCACATTTTGTGTCTTTGGACTCTGTTTTTCACACATTCTGGACCAGGTGAGTTCTAGACAGCATTTTTGGGATGAAAACATGAAGATGTTAAATTTTATTTTTAGTGGCTTATTATTAATCTATAGGCTACATTTTCCCCCCAATTATTAGGAGTTGGTGTTCTGTATTCAAATAAACCACTGATGCTTTGAGACAAATTTACTTTTATACTTTGTTTCTAAGAAGGTAAACCCCCCACCACAACGCAACAGGTTTCAGTGTAAACGAATTGTTTGAAAGGGTCTTTGAAGTAGCACTGCGTAGGTTTTAGCTATTAGCATCACATAACTTTAAAGTCCAAAAATATATAGGCCTATTCTATTGATTTAAGCTTTGTTGGTCTTTTTACTCTTCTGGGCCTGTTTGGCCCCTGGTTCAATCAATCACATCAAATTCAGTCCACTGCTTAAATGGCTAAGTGCAAATTTGGTTATGGAAATAGAAAACATTTGTGTGAATAATACAAGTCATTATTTCCAAAGGGATTTAAATGTGTAGATTGTTTAAAAAGTCTGAAAATGCCTTTTTTTCCCTGAGAATGAGTCTTCAACATGATGGCCACGTTATCTTGTTATTTTGTGTTTCAGTGCAGTGCAATGCCACCGAGTTCTTAGCGCGAGAAACGGGGGAGTCTGTGGTCCTCCCCTGCCTTCTGGACCCGACTCTGACCCCGCCCATCGGTGTTTACCTGAAACGCACCTGGCTGCGTCCCACCAAAGTCCTCTTTAAATTCAAACAGACAGAAGTGTCCGTGCAGGACCCGGATTATGTAAACCGTACCAGCGTGAGCGGAGACCCCAGCAGCCACGCGCTCAACGTGACCATCTCTGAGCTGCGGCCCTCGGACACCGACCGCTACATCTGCGAGTTCCACATCGACAACTCCCAGTCTCAAGACGTCATCATGCCCGGGAAGACTGATTTTCTCCTCTTTGTCCGCGGAGGTAAGTGTTTTTCATGCAGACACGCGCACATCTGAGCCATGCAGCAGGCTGACGTTTTTTCTTCCTCCCACATACCCTTTAGTAAGACTTTAAACCTGCTCAGGTTTCCTTAGCTGCCCTTACATCCCTTAATTTAGTAACAAAACCAGCCTAAACATAATTTCAAATAAATATGTTATTAATGTCATGTGCACTAGATTAAAATTAATCCTACATCTGCAGTTAGACACAAGTAACAAAACTCTAGGACAAATGTCACAACACTTTATCAGCCTTTTTTCTTATGTTTCTTATTCTCAATCTTGTCAATGCATTTTAAATTCGTTTTTTTTTTATTTCTGTAAAGCACTTTGAAAGACCCAGTGCATGAATGGTGCTATTGCCTTGCCTTGCTTATTGACAGTGCAGCCTATCAGGAGGAAATGTGTTTGTTTAAAAAAAATAAAACAATAACCACATGTGAACCATTTCCTCAGAAGTGAATGCAGTGCTGACCATCACGTCTAACCCATGCACTTACTCTTTCCACATCCGTCTCAAGTCACACTGTGGTAGTGTGAGTCATCCAAATAGATGAGGCAGAAACTCATGAGTGTTATGAGAATGTGGTCAAGACCAGGGCCTAGAAACACCTAATATAACATCAAGTGTAGATCAGAAACAAGCCTTTATAAAATTCTTAATTACCTCTTTTTCCTAAAATGAAAATTAAAAAGATAAATGATAAAATGATAAATTAGTTCACCTTTCATTCAGTCTATTTAAACTGCACTTTATCAGAATCTCAATAAAGTACAGCTGTTTACATTGCAGTTACTCAACAGCACTGCAGTGGGTTAATTTGACTTGTTTGTCTTTTCCTTTTGGAGATGCTCCTGCAGTTGATAGAGGGTGGGTACACACTTGTGTTGGGGGCTCAGCCATGCTGCCTTGTGTCCCCGGTTGGGGAAGGCTCAACTGTAGAAGGGGTCATTCTGAAGAGACAAAGGGGGCTGGAGCCTGTGGAAGTGTTGTACCACTCAAAGCACAGCTCTGGGGAGAAGGTCCAGCTGACCACTGCCCCGGGACCTGGTGGCATCAGCTACAACCTGACAGTCCAACAGCTGCAGCCCGAGGACAGTGGCTTGTACAGCTGCCAGTTGCTGCTGCATGGCAGGCCTCCCAGTCGCACCATGGGCCGGCAAGGGGTCTATGTGTCCGTGCAAGGTGGGTCAGGTGTTGTTGCTGTCCCCTAAAACATCATTGAATGTAAAACTGAAATCAGTTGTGTACTCACTTGATGAGCTTTAAAAGTTTGTATAAACAAGATGTTTCTACCACAAACAACTAAATGCATTTGTGTATTGTCTGTAGGATGAATGTACTGATTAGTTCTTATTTGTCCCAATTTTATTAAAAGAATAGTTGTAGGTAGTGGACTTGCCACCTGCCCCTGTATTTTACACTTTTTTTTTTTTTACAAAAAATGTTATTGTCACTGTGGTGAGACTTGTGTGTAGCCTTTTGCATAATATCATTGTGTTACAATTACACAACATGTTGATGGAAATAGAAACTGTGGTTTGAACCTAAGTGTAAACAGAGTATTAGAGTTAACAGACCATTTTCAAACTCATTAAAACCTAACTGGGGTAGATTTGTTTCCTACAATAAGAATTCTCAAAATGGGAAGGAAGTTTGCCTCAGTGGGTTCTGCAATTCAAGCGGCAAGATACTGCCTTGTCTTGCTTTACATTATTCAAATGTTTTATAAATCGGATGTTATAATACTTTAACCATGTATCTTTGTGTGTGTGTCTCTGTAGGGGACCAGTGTGGATGTTCCAGCTACTCTGTTCTCATTTATGCCTTGTCTTCAGCAGTGGGCGTTACCATCGTCCTCATCCTGGTGGTTATAGTAATGCACAGAGTGAGTATCGGAAAACAACTACTTTCACACAACCGAGAATACAACATTAAGAAATAATATTGGGCCAGTCAACAGCAGCACCTGCGTGTAAAGATTGTGCTTTTTAGTTCCCCTATAACTAACCACAAAACCACACATTGTTACATAACTTAGCAGCTGCTTCATGTAAGCTGTTTTTCTTGTGATATTAAATGAGGAACATATTGATATCCTCTTCTGTTTTTGGGAATCTGAATTATTTGCATTTTAACTTCACAAATTTCTACAAATGGTTTAATGCTTCTACACATGCAGCAGATCAGATGTTGTAACAAGAAAGTTACCTATTTTGATTTTTTGACACAGGAAATGAAGATTGTAAGTTGAACTTTTCACTGATTTTTAAATATTTTTTTTTTTTAACGCAATAAGGGGAAACAGCAGTGTGCGGTTAAAGCACCTTCACCGGCCCCTATCTACGAAGAAATGTCTGTATTGCAGCCGAAAGGTCCCAAACGGTCCCCGGGTCTTCTGGAGGAAGCTCAGTCAGAGTACAGAAATGTCTCAGTGAAGAAACCCTGCCCAGAAAACCACTATGAAAGCCCAAATGGGGCCCTTTGTCCCAAATTGGAGTGACCCCATCATGAACTTCATACAGCTGCCTGAAACTCTCTCAACAGCTCTCACATTTCTCAAGTACTGTCAGTTGCCATATGAATATCAAATTCATTTGGTCATACATAACCTAACCCAAGTTCAAGGCTCACAACACAGAGCCATTCAGGCAAGATTTGATTGATTTCAGTATTTAAGGTGTATAAATGTGTTTGTACTGTTGTACTGACAGACTTATGTACATGTAGGTTACTAAAATGAGGTGTTTTTACACATGTATTTAAATAAAGTACCAGTCTGTTGCTATTTGATCACACTGTAATATATTTATAAAGTAAATGTTTGTGTACCTTTTCATTCAAAAAAACAAACCTTACCTAAAATCATAAAACAAATGTATATTACTATCTGAAAACATCTGCATTTGAGTTTTATTAATAATTGTAATCCAAGAACTGTTTTTCATAATGATGTACTTTTGAGTATTTGGATATGTTGTGTGTACAGTATTTTTTAAAGTTAAATTAAAATAAAGTATGTTCAATGTACAGTTTTCCATTAGAGCACATAAGTAAACTATGAAATACAAATCAAGAGACCGAGTAACAGCCAAGAAAATCTGTCATTTATTGATATAGTCCGAAAGAAGCTCCATAATCAATGGAAACATTTTTTTCCCGGTGCATGTCCTTAACAATCACATTCTATGAGGAGAAAAAAGAACATTAAAAGCCACAACTTTGTATTTCAGTTACAGACATTTTCCTTAATGTTTTTCAAAGTAAAGAGAAAGGCAAAGGACCCCATCAACCCTCCCACCCCCTCCCTTTTAAAAAACAGATAGCCTTAAAAGACACGGGCTTTTTTTTTTTTTTTTTTTTTTTTTTAAGTACAACCCACAGTGCTTTAGGAGATAAGCGCTCATTGGTTAAGGATTACACAGCATGATGACGCAATGTAAAGTGTTGCTAAATTATTGGATAATTAGGGGAATAGGAGGAAGGGGAATGGTGTGAAAAATATGAGCAAGAAACAGAATGCGAACCCGACATTAAAACCCAGAACCCCAGTCTTGAGTCGACAAACCCGTGCAGTGCAGAGGCTTGGACTCCTCCCTCCCACTTGTGCATAGATCATGATCCTTTAAAAACCAGCTTTACTTTCTCCACTTTAAACCTGTCTCAAAAAAACATCTGGTACATGGTAAGAAATCTCTCAGCTGTCCTCTACAGACTGTGAGAGCTGATTTAAACTTGCACAATGCTCCTGAACGTACAGGAAAGAAAAACCAAAGAAAAAACATACAAATGCATTTCTGTCACTGTCTTTTTGACAATCAAAACTATTGATCATTTAAATGTAAAGCAATTTCTACTTCAATTTCACATGTAAAGCACGCCACTTTTCTCAAAGTTGATTCTCAGTCTTATTTGGTAAATATGTAACTTGCTACAAACTTTTTGTTTCAAACAAACAATGGTACTCTATATTCTGCCCAACCTCCAGCGCTTGCTTGGAGTTTTCAGTTGCTTTTTTTTTTTTTTCCACACAAACATAAAAACCATAAAAATGATGGAGTTGGTATCTGGAACCCTGGCCTTCCTGAGACAAAATCCACATCTTTTATGAGTGTGCAAGATAGTAAGCAAAGTGTGTCGCTTACACAAAGTAAAAACATACAATTCACAAATACAGAGATAGTCCATCGACACACAAAATAAAAGTCCAAATATGACAACACTGATCAATCCCAGAGTTCTTAAAAGTAGCATAAATCTTCATTTTGCAAGATTTTCAGATCCATATTTGATGGAAGATGAAATTTTGTCATTTTTTTAAATTTCATTCTCAAACATTGCTGTTATAAATTTCTATTTCTTTAAACTTCAGACAAATGAAATGCTTGTAAACGACAGGTGACTTTAGCAGAACAAAAACAATTGAAAAGATAGGCACCTCTGAAATGAGTCTAACAAACTCACCTCTCGGACTCTCATCCTCTTTTATCCCTTAACAATTTTCCAACAAGTGAACATAGGGATTTACTAGTCTTTCTACAGCTAGCTATGGCAACAGTTTGTTTTTATTTTTTTTAGACTTTTTTATTTTGTATTTTTTTCTCCAAACATTTTAATACATTTTTATATTTTTTTGTATTTTTTTTTTGTATAGAACTGGAACAAAATGGTGCAATACTTGACGATAATCCTCATGTCAGATTATTCCACAATAAAAGCCACTATAAGGTAGATAAACATTTTACATATAGAATGAAATAAAAATCCATTAAGTCCTTGAGTAAACATGTACACGTGAATTGTCATGGTCTCCCCTCTGTACTTAGACTCGTTTTTTTTACGATTAGCTGAGCGAGGGGTAGAAGACACTCAGTGCAACGTTATAAGATAATAACGTCTAGCAGAATAGTTTTGACAGAACACAAAAAATATTCAAATTAAATTGAAGATACTGAGTGGAACATAACAGGTCATGTGCCCTGTACTCACACAGTTTTCTGCACACATTCATACAAACATCTTTCTTTGCAACTTTGATGCAATACATTTTGATAAATCTAAAAGCCCCTGTGTACCTGCTAAATGGAGACAACAAAATTAATTACTGATTCACATTATGTTATTGGCGCTTTATGATTCAAGTATTTGCGTTCAGTATTTTGTTTTGTTTTGATATGTTTGTGATCTAACTGGGAAAGTATGCATCAAACCATGCAGGTGATTCTGGTTGGGCTTTTAGACAGTCTAATTAAGAAACAAGTACAACACATACACAGTACAAGCATTTCAGATGTACTGCAATATGTCCTCAAAACCACAACGTGCATATCCAGCGCCGAATCAGAAGGACACAGCTTTCATTCAATCAAGTATCAAGTTTACACCCAACCCAATATTTTTTCTTCCTTTCACTTATTTGCGGGGAAAATACATATTGCTCATTTTTCAGTTTGTATCAAACAAAGACCTTTTGGAATAAAAACAAAACGCTTGAGAAGTTACGATCCAAGAAGTCTGAAGAGTTGATATCACACAGCGATCTAACAGTATGTATGTATCATTGTGCGTAATGTACATAGATACTGTTATGCAGAACGGAGCGGTAGAGAGGAGAGCCTCTCGATGCTGGTGCAGCACGGGAAAGCCCCTTCACTGTCAGGGTTCTCCAGTTAGTACAGGATGCTGGGAGGTCCTCGGCTATTGGGTCTGTCTGAGCTTGGATCAAGGCAGTTACAGAAACAGGCAATAGTGATTTTTGCTTGTGTGCTGCAGGACAAAGTCCTGAAAGGTAGCCATTTTCTGTTTTCTTGTTTACATTTTTTTCCTTTGTTTTTAAGACTTTGTACCTCTTGAAGTATGAAGTACCTCTTCTGTCAGAAGAGTGAGGCTGATACAGTGGGCCCAAGCCATCTGGGTTTGTGGAAACTTACAGTTCAGTGGGCCCGCTTTGAGCAGGACACAAACATAAAACAAGGTAAATACAGCATCCACAAAAAGGCACCCCAGCCGCCAGTCTGCTCCTTTCGATGGTAGCAGCAGATGCTGACGACTGGAGATGTTTCAGCTAGAAGTGCAGAGCATTAACATATTATAGATCTTTTTTACATTTAGATTTTTTAAACATTTTTAAGATTTTTATGTCAAACTTCATAAAAATGACGTTAAAATGCAATTTAATTTTTGGTTTTAAAAAAATATGTACCCGGGATTACCCATCATCAACTGTGCACTGTAGCAAACTGGAACCCCCAACTGAGTAAAGATTTTCTCCTTAATGTGGGTATTCCCCACAAAAGCATAAAAAAAACATATCAGTCAGGGTGTGGTGCTGTGCCCATGTGTTTGATCCCTCCTGTCCCCACTGGGCCCTCCGCTACCTTTATCAAAGCTCCTCCTCACAGGAAACAAGTGCTGTGCAGCAGATTGGCACGAGGCATTTTAACCATGCCATACAGGGCCCCTGAACTTTCAGTAGGCCACGTTTGAGAACAGGACATTCCTTTCTCTTTCCAATTAGGTTTCGAGGCATGAGGTCTGTATTTAAACATGTGCAGATGGCCTTAAATGTAAGACTTTGCTCTCACAGTAGAAAGGACAATCATGGAGAGCTGCATTTCATACTTTGTATCATCAACTCCCCTACCCTGAGATCAAGCTGGACACTAGTGTCGTTAGCACAGAGAGAAATGAAAGCCGACTTTTGAGTGTTCGAACTTAAGTAAGCAACAGTTCAGGCGGCCAGTATGAAGGGTGCTCAGGGATTTAAGCATTAGGATTTGCCAAGCTCAGGGAAGAGTGTTTTTTTTCCCAAATGGGGTTTGGCATGCTGTAAATGGCCCTAGCCTCTAGTCTTTTGCATAGAAACAGATACGAGGGCCTGTGGGTGCCTGATGGGGGAGAGGCTACTGGGTCTGGGAGGAGGAGGAGGTTATAGCGTAGCAGCTTGGCAAAGGGCAGAGGGGGGACAGCCTGCAGGTGGAGCAGCGTGGAGCAACAAACAGCCACAATCCTGTCCGAGACATCCTAGTTTTACACATCTCAAGATAACTACCTGGAAGTACTACAGAATACTGTCAGACACAAAGCATGAGAAGTTCCAACAACTAGACAATCGATAACGGTCTGTAGTATTGATCCTCGTTTTGCATTCAATACACAGGATGAACATACAGAGGCACCTCTAACCAAAGTGTTTCTGCATATGAACAGTGAAGGGCTAGTTCAGCAGCTAGTATTTCAGTATATACCACTGCATGTAGACACACATACTGACAAAAATAAAGTCCAAAAATAAAAGATCATAAAAAATTACACTGGCAAAAATTCCAGAAATATGACTATTACATGTTCCAGCTAAAGTGATCTTTGTGTCAAAGAACTGAGAGGTGGTGGGGGGAGGGTGGGGCGGCGGCAGGGTTGAGCCTTGTCAGAGATGCCATGTGTGGCGGGAGGCCATGATTGGCCAGCCTCGGAGGGAGGTGCTGTTTCCTTGCCAAACTGAAAGGCAAGTCAAAGAGGAAGTGATGCCGCCGGCAACCCAGAGGACCACAGCAGAGAGGCACTCAGTGGACGCTCCCCCTCCCCACCCCACTCCGACGCACCCACCCACTCACTGACCGACGGACTGTCCAGCGGGAGTCTGAGACAGTTAATGTCTAGTGCCTCCAAACAAAACAAGGCAAAACATTTGGAGTAACAGTGATATTCACTTTGATATTGTTCAGAAGAGAAAAATATCACACTGCAGGTATTTCCCCAAAAGTCCAAAAGGTACATTTCAGTTTCCCTTCATCCTGCTACCATAAGAACAACGCCAGACACATTTCCATAAAATATACACAGTACATTAGGAGCAGTTTTTTTTTTTTTTTTGTAATTTTCAAAGTTTTTGCTGCTCCATTTTGATTTACTGGATTGCAATTGAAGCAATTTGCTCTTCATAAGTGCTATGATAAAACCCTTTGAATTTATAGAAGTCTTTTCTGTTTGTACAGTACCAAACTCAAGGAACACTCGTAGGTCTACTGCATTAGGAGAAACCCCTCTTATTTGGTATTGTGCCAGAGACCCAGAACCGTCCAATCCCTTTGCAGATCCAGTCTCTGTTGGGTGTGGCTGTGGCAAGCAGAGAGGAAGTGTGCATGTGTCATATACCCACATATGTCACTTTCTATGACAGTTTGCTGCTTTGCAAGTTCAACAAGTTCATCAGCTACACCTTCCTTCATGCAGAGTTTTCCCAACAGTTATAGGGAATTGGTGGTCTGGAGAAAATCCAAGTTTTAAAAAGGGGTAAGATTTTTTTTCTGAAGTTCCAAAGTCTTTTGCTGCTGCAACCAGAACAAGCCAAAAATATAAGGATAAATAAAAACCAAGCAAAACCAGCTCCGGTGGACATTGAGTATGGACGGAAGAAGGTCTATGGCATATATTGCACAATGATACTGTCTCAGAAAGTTCAAATTTTGTTTTATCCTCCAAAAAGTGGCTGACCATACCAACAGCTGGACTTTGTATTAAACAAGAGAAAAGAAAATGTACTAAAGCACCAGTCTGAAAACTGGTTTACATGAACAATGTAGACTTGATAATAATGATTAAGTGCCACCGGATAAACAAATTGACAAATAATCTTCTCTCAGCTTATATGTTGTGGTTTTGACCTACAAAAATTACATTTAAGAGATGAATAAGTAAAATAGAATAAAATAAAATGACGCTGATGATTTGTAGGACCAGACATGAAGTCAGGCCTTGTTACTGCCCAGTGACTATGTTGGTCACCAGTTGTGTCCTGTACCACTTCCTGGCTCAGAGGTGAAAAGTGTGCAAGATTTTAGCAATTTCTTCACTTAGAAAAAAACTAAATAATAAAAAATAAAGGCGGCTTGGGAAGGACCTGGGCCAGAGAGCACTTAAGGCTAATATTAGTGCTGAGGAACAAACAAGAACATTACGGATAAAGGTCTTTGAACCAATCATTGGCCATGGACATGCTGGGAATGGTCATTTTAGGTCTTCTTTTGGGATGATTTTTCAGAAGGGAGAGGAAAGTCTCAGATGGCAGCTTTGATTGCTTCTCCTATAACACTTCACACAGAATGTCATGTATACTTGTGGAAAAAAAACAAAAAAACACAGCTTTATCTGTGTTCCATTTTCAGTTTGTTTCAGGTTGATGCATTAAAAAAAAAAAAAAAAAAAAAATACCAGAAGGAAAACACAAACTTTCCAACAAAAATGACAAAAGTAAAACAAAAGAACTGGAGTTTCTTGTCTGTGTGGTGGGGACCCCAGTCTCCTGATTTACAATTCACAGTTCAAAATAGTTCAAAGTGATACTGATTATCGCCACATGATTTGCTTGGGTTTTGCTCCTGTTTAATATTGAATTTTTTAGGTTTCCAGCCCACACTCCACCAATGGCTTTATGTCACGGTGGCAGAAGGCTGGTTAGTTGGTTTGTGTAACGTTGCATGGTCCTACATGGACTCTCCACTTAGCAGATCTCCAGGCAGCAAGGTGTTGATGGGAGTGGGGCTTCCGATCACCCGGGTGTCCTCCCCACACGGTGGACCCCACAGACTCGAATACTGGGGAACACCACCCCACAGCAGATCACCGCTGCCCCCACCGTTCTTGGCTCCGGAGCCACCTCCACCGCCGCTGCTCCACTGACCAATAGTGTGGGACTGTGCAGCCCCGACCATCCGGTTTTGATTGGTTCCCGGGTTGGCCTGCCAGCTAGAGGTGTTGGACCCTAGCGACTGGCCTTGTGCAAAGAAGCGGTTCACCTCCTCCTCGCCGGCAAACTCAGCCAGAATGGTGGTGTTTCCAAGCACACACCTAATGCAGAAAAAAAGGTGAGATCATTCATCAAATAATGGTTGATATATCTTTTCTTCACACTTGACACACTTTTGGAAATAGATATTAAGCTGTTCTTAAGTTGTGGTTGTGTTCTAATGCTTTAATGAGTCATATCTTAATAAAGCTTAGACTGAAAAGTGGGTCACACATTTTTTGTACGGTTTCCATAAAAAAACTGATTCAGTGGCTTGCATAAGTAGGGAACAAAAAAAAGGCACAGTTTCAGGATAAAGCTGGTGTTTCCACTGAGTGGCTATACACAGGACATTTTCCTGTAAACAATTGGAGCTTACATGTGCAGAGACTTTTGGGCCTTGGCAGCCTCATCCTTGGAGCTGTAGCGGACCACAGCGTTGCCCTGGGTCAGGTTGAGGTGGAATGTGATCAGGGGACCGTGCTGCATACACAGGGTCCGCAGAGTTGAACCATCAATCTAAAACATAGACGCAAGAACGGTTTAAAATCTTCCAAATGATTAATCTTTTAACTAAGGGTGTTTAGCAGGCAACAGATTCGATATGTTTCACGATACACATGCCAATATACAATATATCCCGATAAATCAATAAAAAAGATTTCAATTGTGTTTTCTGAATTTTACATTTGGAAAAGATTTATTTGCCCATCATTAGAATCAATGAAATATTGCAGTATTTAACAGAATCGATTTTTTCTTACACCCCTACTTTTAACTACACAAAAATGCAGTCACTTTTTTAGATCCTTAATGCCACAGTGAGTACTCACTTGTGGAGTAAGGTTTCTCAAAACCAGCCAGCTGCTGGTCCTGTTGGAGCTGTCTGTACTCCAAGTGGTTCCCTCTGCAACACACATCACGACAAGATTTAGTCAAATCAATTATCAGTTGAAAAACTTTTAGATTGGACAGTAATTAAAACTGTAGCAATCTCTCGTGGTTTTATATTTTAAACCTACAGATATTGACATTTAATACTTCAAATAAAAAATGGTCTTAAGTAGCAGTTTAGTATAAGCACATTTTTTTGTGTGCTAAACTAGGCGTTTGTCAAGCAGGGTCAGATTGTCAGATTTAACATCTGACATTGTTTTTGCTTGACAATGCTTTTCTGTGGCTTTTTAACTGGTAAACCTCAAGATGTCAGTTTCTTAGGGTGTGCTCACAAATCCTAGATACACAGTTCAAATGCACCACCTATGCATATGAGCAAGCATTAACCGAGGCATCAAAGCTACAATGAGAAGTGCTGCATGCATTTAGTTCAAACACTGTTGTAATGGTTTTTACATAAAGGTGAATTTGCAGCCTAAACACTTCTAACAAGTGACAGTTCTAACAAGTGACAGTTCTTGAGTATTCTGTGAAAGTTGGTGCTCACCAGAAGAGTAGGAGCCACTCCAGCCCTGGGACAAACCCAGCGAGTTCCCACCCCAAGTGGAAGAGGGTTTGGTGTTGGTGAGGCCTGGCGGGGGCCGGGAGGGAGCTGTGGTGCTACGTGGCCCTTGTGGGACTTTCCACAGCTCATGAGACAGAGAGCCTTGGCTTTGAGAGATGGGCCCTGGAGACCAAGTGGACTTCATGTCAGAGAGTTTCCCTTTAGATAACAAGAAGGACAGATGAGATGACTGAAATTTACTCAAAACATGCGTAATGTCTACTATTCTACAAAAATAAAATACAATTTAAGCCCAGCAATCTTTGTCTAACATGACCACATACCTTTCAAATAATTTTGTAAAATGGAAAAAACAACTAAAATATGCACACACAAACACTGAATGCACTAGAGGTCATGAACAGCAGTGACATGGGTGGGGACATTGTTGCAGGCTGTGTCAAAGAGAAACTTTAGGTGTGGGTGCGGCCTTAGTTTTAGTCAGGAAGAGGTTTAGTTAAGCTTTGGGGTTAGATAAAGTTTAAGAAAGAAAAAAGCCTATGATAATGGCTTATCAAGGCTTTAGTGTCTGAGGTTTGTAGATAGTTTGCAGAGCCACACATAGAACAAGGGCTCTTTGGATGTGTACCTGCGCCGTCTCCATCAGTGGACGACGGAGTAAAAGAGTTTGAGTAGCTACTGACTGGCCAGTCACTGCTGGTTGAAGGCAGAGAGCCATTCTGAAGTGGAAAAGCTGGGGAAGTGACTATATAGTAGTAAGAATAATATTGGAACCATAGCAAGAAAAACAAAAATCTGAAAACAGCTTGATTAGTTTTATGCGAGAATGAAGGCAGGTTTCTGTTCATACCTCCATTCCTGTCCCGTAGAAGGTATCGATTGACGTCATGGATGTTGGTGTTGATTGTGGGCCCGCTGGGAACGCTGCCAGGAGTCATGTTTGGGTCATTCTCAGGGTCAATGTTTTGAAGACCCTTCCATGGCACACCTGGGCAGAACTCTGAGAGAATAAAACACAAACAATCAAACATAATTATTACTTAACACAATAAAAATCACAGAAAAAATAGCTTTATGGATAAGTATTTTACCTGGAGGCCAGTTAATGTTGTTCCCATTAGACATCTTTTCATTGGGGCTCTTGCCCTGGCCCCAACTGTCTGGGGTAACCAGGGGGCTGGTGGGGGACTCAGAACTGGACATTAGATTATAAGAGCTGTATGAGTCATCCAGCTGATGGGGCTTCCCAGGAGGGCCCAAAGTAGAGGCAGCAGTTATGGCACCTGCGGTAAAAGAATAAAAATGCATCACTGAATAGGAGGCTGCTACAATTTAAGACAAAACACAACAGTCATGGAACACTGTGGATTTTCAGGTTGTAAATATTTTTTTATGTTGCCCATTTTGGTAAGGAAAGTGAGTAACTGACAAATTTACAGTTGAGCGGTTTCTGACAAATCTGTTACATGTGGGTGGCTGTTCGACACCTCCTCATTTAAGCGCACCCGACTGAGAAAAATGTGTGTGAAAAAACAAGAATGCACAAACGCATATTTGCATATTTTCCGACAAGATGTGAATTTGTTGTAGAATGTATAGCCTATTAACCGTCAGTCTTTTTTTTTTTTTTACTACTCAGTATGTACAAGAAGTGTATTATTTCACTCACCATGTTTATTGAGGTTGTTCTCCATGTTAGTGGCATTGCCAGAGAGGCTGTCCATGGAGTTAGTGTGTGTCCACTGGGACAGACGGGACTGGGGCTGAGGGGGCTCCTTCAGGGACATGCCCCCAACCTCCATGCAGTTTACATTCATGTTTGGATTTAGTCCAGCTGCAGAGAAATAGAACACTTCCTTATATGAATGAGAGTCAGTGACTTGGTTTAAAACAGAGAGAACATTGATTAAGTTAGTGTGGAGCCAGAACCTGAGAACATGTCAAAACATAAACCACTATGAGACACATGTATGGAAAATAGAAATTGTTTTAAAGCAAAAGATTTTGTCATTTGGACTCACAAAAATCTTAGTACAATTGCACTCTTGCAAATGGATTGTGTTCAGTCTGTATCTTATTTTACACAAGGGATAGAGTTCTGGTGATACTCTATAAGGTGGTTAAATGCTCTGTCACTCAGAGGTACACAGTGGCGTACTTGTCAAGACAGGTGCATTGTATCTATGGTTACTGTTCCAGTTTCATGTACAGTATATTCATACATATATTCTAACATATGTGTTTTTAAGAAAGTTTTAATTAATCAAACTAAAGTCTTTTCCACATCCCACACTCACTGAGAGGATAGGTGCTGTAGGCGTTGGGCGAAGACGGCGGCTCTTTGGTGTGCAATGTGTCAGCTAGGCCCGGACCGTGGTGGGGGCCTGTGAAAGGGTCCAGGGATGGTTTGCCGGAGCCAGGGCCTCCGGTGTGGCCACCTGGGGGGTGCAGACCGGCAGAGGATGAGGAAGAAGAGTTGGAGGAATGAGAAGGAAGTTGCTGCTGCTTCATCAGTAGCGCCTGGTACAGCTGACGCTGGTGCTGCTGGATCTGCTGCTGCATGTTGGTGATTGTACGTGCAACCTAGAGGAGAAAGAATTACTTTTAAAGTAGTGGAAAGCAATTTAAAATTTATCTAAAATATATAAATATCAACTGAATGGATGCTAGTGAAGAACAAATAAAATATGAAGACAGAATTAACATTACACTACCACACAACAAGTATACCAAGATTTTCATATATACCAATTGGAAAGTGCTTTTCATATGAAGTGTGTTGTTGCTGAGACATAGTGAGAAAGAACTTCTGGTTACAGGGAGTTGTCCACACCCAACACAAATTCACAATGGTAGAAGGAGTTGCTTTTGGGGAGGCTTTTGTTGTTGCTACAGTCTCACAAAAGTCACAAACACAAAGTGTACAATGCTGTGCAAGAATGCTTCCGTAAACTCACTTGCTGCTCTTGTTGTCTAATAGGGCCAGAAACGTTGCGTTGTGCCTGCATCATCTGCTGCTGGATTTGTAAACGCTGGTATGCCTGAAAAGAAGAGGATACAATGAGTTAGCAAGAAAACATATGGACCAATCTCATGTGACGTAATTCAATTACATCACACTGTTCTTGAAACTGTCATGGGAACATTTTGTGCCTCTAGCCTCGACAAAACACTGAATCTGAATAACCCCGCCTTAACCACAGAGCAGTGATACAGTCTGCAATGTGTAGACTGAAAAGCAATAATCTAAACTTTACTAAAGCGCATATAATAGGCCAATTTCACACCCGGTCCTAAAACGAGCAACAAACTGCTGCAGAAGGAATAATTCCTTCTGCAGCAGATTTTAACAAACGAATGCAAATTTGTCGCCCTTTATAGACCATCCTCATGCACCCGTGTGGAGCAGCTACAGTACACACAAGCCAGTACAGCGAGCTTTATGAACCGGGACAATATTTGGATCTGAATCTGACGCAACTTCAGCTCAGCCTTAGCTAATGGACAAACTCTTTTCATGGAAAAACAGGACTTTTTTTTTTTTTTTTTTTTAAATGGAGGAAAAACATTAGGAACATTTGGGTGAGTGACTAGATGCAGTCATGTTAATGGCGATCCGCATAACACACAGGCTTTAGTGGTTTTCTTATTGCTCTTTGTGTTGGGTATTAACAGAGTAGGCTCCAGTTTGTGTGTGTTTTTTGTCTTTGTCTTTATTGTCCCCATTGGGAAATCAGAGTTTTAGTTTTGAAACTGATCTTTTTCGTCTCATTTCACTCAAGTCTATATCTGCACTTTATTGAAATCTATCTCGTTTCTGATGCACCACACAAGTTTTTACACATCTGTAAATTTGTGGATTTACATAATTAACAACACACAGCAAAGTCACAGACACTTTTGATGGATGTTATAGGGTTTGGATCGGTTCATTGAATGTGCTTCCTTTCGTTATTGTCTGAATTTCATTGTGTTTCAACAGCATTTGGCACTGCCCTGCACCGGTATCAGTGTTAGACCTAGAGTCGGGAGCCCAGCGATTCCTTATTGTAAAGTATTGCATTTGCTGTATTTTTATTTTTTTTATCCGTTTGAAATGTTTGCATAAATGACTCTTTCAGTAAATTGTCTCAGTCCTTAATGAAGTGAAGCAGAGCCCATGATTAGCCGACTGAAGTGAACGGTACAGAGGAACATAGGGCTTATGGCAGGATCAGTCATTGACAGAATAAGAATTACCCTATTACTATTAAAGTGTGTTTTTAAATGGTAATAAGTAAATGATTATAAAGGCTTAACCAACCTCAGGAAAATCCATATCTTGATTCTGACCGTATTAGCCAATAGCCTATAAAATGTTTAGCCTACATCCTAAATTGATACCTACTGTATATTGATATTTATGAGAACAAAAGAACAAAAAAATGACTCTGACTCACCATTTGCAGTTGCTGAAGTTGGTATAACAGGGTCATTTGTTGAGGATTTATTGGTGAGGTTAAAAGTGCAGGATTCAGACCAATGTTTTTTGCTGCAAACTGCAAGAGCTGTGCTTGGACCTAGAAGGAAGGAATGAGTTAGCACAAAGAACAGTTTCATCAATGTGAGTCTTACGTTCAAGCACTTCCAGCGAGGCTAAAGTAACTACTGTATGTAAAAGCTGAGCAACTGCAAATGGTCTACTTAACTAAGATGTGCAAAGTAGAAGAGAATAAGAGTAAATCACACATGGTTATATTCTAAAGATGGTATAGCTCTATACTGATGGAGTCTGACTTTTGCACTGTTGTGTGTATACCTGAGGGGAGAGAAACTGAGGCACTTGAGCACGTAGACTAGGCTGGGAGGAGCTGATAGGTGGCACTGGTGGCTGAGGAGGCTGCTGCTGCATGGCCCGGGTTTGTGCTGCTCCACTACTGCCAAACATTCCACTTGGTATCTGAAATGAGGATCAGTGTAAGCTAGATCCCATCACTGTCAATTTAATGTCTATTTGTCAAGAAATACTGAGCCGCTGAATTGAACAAATGTGTATGGTGGTCAAAGCAGCAGGTTTTTGAACACTTCAAAACCGAAATAAAAGCACATAAAAAAGAAGAGAAAGAAAGTGCACTCAACTCTTTTGTCTTTTGCATAAAGTTAAGTAAAAATTCACTTCAGGTTTTTATCCACAAGACTTCCCTTTCTTAGTACTGTCATTAGGTATACTGAAGCAGCTAGCTGTTAAATTATTTGATTTAGATTTTTCAAACAACAGCAGATCCTTTGTTAGAGAGCCTTCCACTTTGTTTAAAAATTGCAGAGTTTACACTCCCTTTCTTTGAGCTTCAAGGACACATTGTAGATTTTCTAGGCCATGACTGCCTCCAGGGCTGATATTTGATAGAACATACTGCAACTATGTGGTTTCAACGAGCACTTCAGGCAAGGTCACACAAGTGAGAAATAAAAAGAGCTGTGGGAAGATGCTCGCGGGTAGAAAGTTGGGCTAAAAATAGTCTAATTATCAAGCTTATTTATCATGTCCTTATTTATTCAGATTAAAAGTAATATATGTAATTTAAATATACAGTTTTGGCTAAACATTACGTTTACTATTACAATAAATAAGAATTAGGGTAATAAAGTTGATTTTAAAAAATGGGTTGAATGTACTTTAGCAAGTTTAATTTTATTTAACTGTGTGCAATGTACTGTAGTTATTACCTGTCTGTTGTTCAAGTTTTGCATGGCCAGCCCCGGATTGCCCTGTCCCAGACCCTGCCCAGAAAGGCTACTGTTGGCCAGGGGGAGCTTTAGGCCGGGGGAAGGCAGAAATGGTGATGGGGGAGCATCATCTGACAGAACACCATCCTGTGAAAAAAACACAACATTTAAATTAGAAAGAGGGTATTTCTTTGTTACTACAAGTTTATTTTCCTATTGGTTTAAAACAAATATCTCAAAAGTGTAAGATTTAAATTTTAGTACCACTGTGCACAATTTCAGTGTACCTTGTCGAGAAAGTTAGTGCGATCGGAGGGGTCTTTGGAGAGTGCTGAGGGCCGGCACACCAGGGGTTTGTTCATGCCATTACTGTAATCGGACATGCCCATGCCTCGCTTGTCCAGGTCTGTCTTCTTCTCCAAGAGGGCACCTGGGAATTCAAGGCAAGGGTTTTTAGAGTTTTAAAGAGAACTATAAGATGTGAGAAATAAAGACGAGAACTTACTCATGGCCTGGTCAAGGTTCATGTTGTTGCTTTTTAATGCCTCCTCAGCAGGATCTCTCTGTAACAAGGATACAATAAGGCAAGATTTCTAACAAAAAAAGGGTGCATGTGTAAAAAGAAATGTCTTCCATACTGGAAAGCCCATGTCAGTGAGCTGTTTAATGAGACGGTTCATGATCCAAAGCTCATCTGGCTTATTACCCATCTTGCCCTGAAAACAATCAAAACATTGCTCATTTTGACAACAGACTTAAAAAGCAGTAATTAAACAATATCAAGCTTGTTTAGATTGTTCTCTGACCTTGTTTGGGCCCTTTTTGCCCCAAGAGTTGCTCTCCTGGGATGTAGGACTGTTCCACATATCCCCGTCTTCAGTGTCCCATTGGCCAGTAGACATACTCATCTCTTCCCCTCCACTTCCCCATCCATCTTGCATAGGTTTGGGGCCTGAGAAAAGTGAATGTGTACGTTTACAAGTTATAAACAAGAATCATTTTAATTTAATGTAGATGGGTTCCACTGTTACACACATCTATGTAACCTTTTGAAATACCATAGTGTCTTTTTTTAGCCTCAACACTTGGTGTCACTGTTGCCATTTGACAAAATGCCCATTTTCATGAACACCTGTCTGTTATTGCTCACATTTCAAACCAAAAATGGTACACAGATAGTTTAAAACCTCTCTCTTTGCACAGTGTTTTTCATTCCGCCATCAACATCGGCATCAGTAGCTATAAATACATTTCTTTTAGAGGGTTACCTGACTTGCAGGGTGCAGAACCTGGGGGTCCATTGGCCCTGCCATAGGGTCCAGAGGGCTCATGCCCACCATCACCCCATCCTCCAACTCCACCTGAGGGTTTGCCCCAAGCAGATGTGCCATTGTCCACAGCTGAGGTTGGAGCAGCGGGTTCTCCCCAAGCGGGCTCTGACTTGGGTTGAACATTAGGAAGCTCTCCCCACCCTGTATGAAACAGGTAAAACATTTTGTTTCTCAAATTATAAACACCTGACTGCAGCATAGCCAGTTTTTTTCATGTATAACTTCCATTTTGTATCACTTATGCAGTAACATGCTTAAAAAGGCACCTTCAAGTACAATACTGAGAAAGAACAGCAGGGGGCAATGCCCACATTCAAATTTTTCTTTGTCACCACACTCATTTCAACTGTTTGCAAAAGATAGCTAATGTTTATTTAACAGTGTTAACAGTAGTAGAACATAACCACAAAGAAGTAGACTATAAAATGAAAAGACTAAATACAATGCTTGAATTGGTTAAAGCATAATTTTTTTTTTAGGACAGCGTACAATGTACTTTAAGCCGAAGCAGAGATGCTTGTACCAGACTATCGCTTAATGGCTAATTTCCATCTGTAAGTTATTAATAAGATTACCTGGGTTGGCAATAGGTGGTCTACACTGGGGGCCCCCTCCTGGATGTGAGGCTCCACTGTTGGGTGATCCATTGTTGTTTCCGTGTTGCTGCAGGTGAGTTGGGGGCTGGCCATGATGTGGATGATGGGGCATGTGGTGAGTGTGGTGGTGATTGTTGTTGCCAACAGAGTGATTGTTGTTATTGTTGGGCATAATAATTCCACCATTCTTGTTGGGTGGTGGGCCACTGTTGCCTGTGTTTCCAGTTGGATTGTTGCGATCCCACATGTTGACAGTCTTGTTATATGTGTTGGGGTCACCCCAAGTGGAAGTTCCATCATCAATCTCCATCTTCCTGCGAATGGAGGGAGGAGAGGGTTCTTCCCAGCCAGTTGGCTCCATGCCCTGATCCTGTTTATTGGCATTACCCCAGGTGTTCTGCTTCACAGAAGTGGGACCACCCCAAGAACCAATGCTACCACCCCCTCCACTGCCAGTGCTGCTGCTGCTGCTGCTTTCCTGGGGCTTCGAGGAGCCCCAGCCTCCCTGCACCGGGCCATTGGTACGTGGTGTCTCCCCCCAACTGCTATTATTCACAGCAGGAGTTGGTTTACTCCAGCCACCACCCCGGTTTCCTGCTCTGGGGCTTTCCTTCCATCCAGCACTCCCTCCATTTCCTCCATCTCCCTCCCACATGCTGCTGGAGCTCCCATTGTTCTTGGCCTCTGCCTCTCCCCAGTCCCCTGTGCTGGAGCCGTTTAAGCCCCCATTACTGTCTCCCCATCCGTGGGAGCTTTTGGAGCCCTCGGCCCAGCTAGTAGGTTGGCTTTTTGTCATACCATCATCCCAGCTAGGTGACTTGTCCTCAGACCCCCAGGATGGTGAGCCTCCAGTTTTAGAACCATTGGCAGGTGAAGGATTTCCCCAGCCACTTGTGGTTCCATTTGGGGCTTTGCTGAGTGACTGTGGAGGATCTCCCCACTCTGATCCAGTCTGGATTGGCTGAGGAGGAGGTGGGCCACCCCATTTTGAGGATGCCAATGTGTCACAGTCACTCTTTCCTCCAGATCCAGGTCTTTGACCCGGTCCCATGTTAGGGTTTACAGCTCCTCCACTGGTAGGAGAGGGTCCGCAGTTAGAGCCAGAGCTCCCCAAGTTGTCTGAGCTGCTGCTACTTTTTGCATCATCAGAGCTGGCTTCTTCCATCTCCCATACAGTGTGCTGTCTAATGGGGGTCTGTCCCCAACCAGAATTATTCAGCACCCGAGGGTCCAAATCGTGCCGGGGAAGTATAGGGGTTAACTCCATGCTTGAGGACCTATCTCTGCGATGAGATTGTCCTTCACTACTGTCTCCACTGCCGTCACTTGCTGGAGCTGTTCCAGACTGCTGCCCCCATGAGCTAAGATGTTGCTCTTGGCCTGAACTAGAACAACCAGGGTCAATGGAGTCCCAGGCTTTGGATGCATCTCCACCAGAGGATTTTCCCCAATCCCCCCAGCCACCACTTCCATTATTCCCAGCCCCACTGCCTTGGCGGCCCCAGGTAGAGAGGGTCCCAGAAGGACCAGAGTCCCAGCCCGAGTCCTTGGGGGAGTCAGCTGCCTTAGTTTCTCCACTTCCCCATACAGAGCTGCCAGTTGTGTCCCCATTGAGCTGGGATGATTCGGTGGGAGTCTGGCCTCCCCAACCAGTTATCCCATGGATAGGGCTCATTGGCTCCTGAGTTTGCTTTTGTTGCTTAGTGTGGTTTGGTCCGTCAGTGTTAAGGTTTGCAGGTTCCATATTGAAAGACAAGCTAGTATTGGTTGAAGGGTGCTGCTGCTCATTTTCTTTAGCACTTATCATGCCGGACCAACCTCCACCACTTGCATCTGTTCCTCCAAGATTTCCATTACCATTAACACCCGGTGCAAGAGATGAAGAGTTGGACAACCCATTTGGGCCGACACCACCACCCCCACCACCCTCATGGCCAAGAACAGGCCAGGCTGATGGGTTGGCATTAGGATTGAGATTTAAGTTATAATTGGAGGATCCCCAGTTATTGGGTGCTCCCATTCGACCACCGTTCATGGCATCTTGTTTTCCATCTGAGCCCCATCCCCTGTTTCCAGATAAAGTGCTGGCTGCCCCAGGCCCTGTCATCATGTTATTGTTGGATTTGAGAGAGGGGTAGTGGGCCTGCTGGCCTGCAGCACCCGTGGCCATTCTCAGAAAACTACTTGTGGTAGTGACAGCACTGGTGTCTTGGTCAGAACTAGCTGAGGCCGAGGAGCATTCTGGTGCTGAAGGGTGACTAGGGTCACTACTGCCACTGATTGAAGGCCAAGAGTCTGTGTCACTTGCGTCAATAATCACTTTGTCCCAGCTGTTAGCACTGGAGGAGCTGTCAACAGGCAAAGATTTTCCCCAATGAGATGTTTCATACTGGGCACCCAGGCCACTCTGCAGGTCTATATCTGAGGAAACAAGAAAGTAGACTAGATGAGAAAAAGCACAATATAAAAACATCAAGAAATATGATAAACAGGTACAAGGCCATTGAAAAAAAAGGGATGAGTGGGGAAAATGGTCCCACTAGGGAACATCATGTAATACAACTCCTGGACCAATTTGATTTTCTTCTTGGATGGTTAATACTGGCTATCAGACTTGGCAGGATGAGATGGTCACACATGCACATCTCACAATCCAGCACATAATCAGAATGCACAGCCAAGCGTGCATTAGCTATGGTACATCCATATATCCATGGCCTAGTGCAGTCAGGCAAAAAGAATCAAGAGATTGGATCCCTTGCCTCTTTTCCTTAAACAATCCATCTTTAGCAATATTCCACTCACTTAAAATTCTTTTCTAAGCAATTTTTGGTTGCTTGCTTTTATCTTGCTCTCATTTCTTCTGCAGTACTCACTTTTTATTATTAGTCCCCAATTCTTTCCCTGTCCATGTCTCCTTTCTCTCAAAGCTCACACCTTTTTCCTCACCCTTTAATGCTGCTCTCTCTCCCCTTTGCTCTCCTCTAACACTCAGCAGTGAGAGGCCCATCCGTCTCTATCGTGGCTTCACTGGCTGGGGCTGTGAAGGGAAGCCCAAGTGGAACGCCGCTCATTTATTGGAATGAAACCAGGACAACTTCTCATCCATCACTCCCTACCCTCTGCCGCCCATACTCCTTCCACTGCACGGCACTAAGGAATTTCAAAACACTTTTTCTATGCTTGTGTGAACATGCATGTGTTTGCATGTCTGCTCAGTACCTGCATGTACAGTAGTGTTCAAAATAATAGCAGTACAATGTCACTAACCAGAATAATCGAAGTTTTTAGTATATTTTTTATTGCTAAAAGGCAAACAAGTTACCAGTAGGTGCAGTAGATTCTCAGAAAACAAACAAGACCCAGCCTTCATGATATGCACACTCTTAAGGCTGTGCAATTGGGCAATTAGTTGAAAGGGGTCTGTATGTAAATCTTGCTCTAATGTCCATAGACTATTCAAATTGAACAGTAAACCTAATGGGACAATACTTGAGGTTCTGCAACAATTCTTTAAAAAACATGGAATAATAAGTCTTTTATTACACACAAAAGCAGGCCTTCTAAGTGTGATCTAATAATAGACTAATACATGCAGTAAAAGGGTAATCAATCAGTTGGAGGCAGCTAATCAATGTTCTTATTAATGCTTCTGGGTGAGAGTGGAGAGGCTATTGATCCAACATGCAAACATCCTTAACCACTAGACCAGTCTCGTGTAATGGGCTTAAAAAAAAAAAAAAACAATAAAGAATTGCGGCTCTGCTTTTCACCAATGTGCAGACTGACTAAATATGAACAAATAATGATATATTTCTGGTTTGAAATACATTTGAGCTAAACCACATTTAATTAAATGTTTCTGGAATATCTGTTTTAGTAATTGCCCTGGCTTACCTTTGATTACCTTACCAGTAACTCTCATCAGGAAATATCTAAAAATGGAAAGTTACCCATTAGGAGATAAAGCCCCAGTGGTCAAAACAATCTGGTTAGATGAGGTTAAAGTATGTTTGTTTGAGATTGTGGACACATACAAATACTGGCGGATGTGTAGCTTTAGGATACTACTTAACATGCCACAGAAGGATTCTGAATGCAATTTTTGCCTCAACACTCTTATCTCTAGTCCCCAGGCAGCATTATCGCACAGGGTCGTCAGACTGATGGCACACACACTAATACAAGTCTGCAAATCAGTTTGCAGTTGGTTGCTCATACTAAAAAAAGCTACTGGAACTAGGAAAGGGTATATGCAGGAATCCTGAAGTTAATTTCAATAATTTTTAAAGACTTTTTGAAGACCTTTTGAAGAAAATATTTTTTTGAGTTGAAAGTTGAAATCAGTATCAAACCGTTAACTTAATAAACAGTTAAATCTAAAGAGCACAACAAGATAAGCTCAGAAGAAACACACCTGGAAAGAATAAATTAAACCAAAAGGCAAGGTTTATTAAAGTATACCTTAATTCACAAAGAGCAACACTCATCTTCGTACAGTTCATTTTAGGGCTTCAACTAACAACATTTTTTTTTTTAATATATTTTCGATTAATCAATTATTTTCTTTCAGAACGATTAATTTGCTGTTAGTTTTTTAACATTTACTTTAAATAACTTGGATAAGTTTGACAAATAATTAAAAAAAGATGCAATTTTCCTGTATTTTGGAGCATTTGAGATGACATGAGGTTTAAAGCAGCTATAGGGCGAGTCAAATTACATTACATACTACATCTGAACCACAAATAGGTGTTATTAAATTAAGCACAACCCTCTTGTTTTGAATTACTGACTTCTGCTTATAAAAATTGTTAATAAAACAGGGAACTTTCCTAAAATAAATATATTCAAATGTATAAATAAATAGCTTAAAAAATAAACTGAAATAATAAGATAAATAAATAAGCTCACCGATGTAGTGCACTTCCACTATTTGGTGGAAAACAAGTGTTGCCATGCGGCGCAGACACCGTTGTGTTGCAAATCTTGCACACAATGTGTTTTATAATGTGTTCAGTCCACCACAGAATGTGACTAAATAATTGTTTTTTTCTCGATGACACGAGTTTTGTGTTTGTTGGGAGACAAAATTGAAAATTTGATAAATTGCACAGCCCAACTTTTTAATACTTTAAGGGTCTTAATTTTCCCAAAATGTATTTGTGTACTTTATAAGACACCGTAGACACCTTGTTGAAAATAGTGTAAACTGAACATATCTGACTGTTGGCCTCTAGAGTAGTCGCTGTACTTTTCAAAATGTCAAATATTTCCTCATACTGAGATTAAAACAGTGTCACGGTGAAAGTAAGAGGACCATAAATATTCTCAATAACAACTGTTCAAAGCAGACTATGCTTGGGGGAAATTTTCCACCCGAGGACATGTAAACACCCAAAAGACAAGGACAAAAGATTGTTTTGTACTGTCGCACAGTAATGTTGATTAGTCTCATCCAATTCCTAAATAGTACAATTTGTTTAATATTGCGCATTTTTGTCCAGATTTCTGCTTTTCAAACTCCAAAGTATTTATATTCATTTGTGTATATTCCTGTTTATCATCTTCCCTTTTACTTCCCTAGCCACACATTACAACACAAAGGTCTTGCTGATTCCTGGCACAGCTCGAATTTGGCAGCGGGAGACAGAACCAAACTAAAACAATAAACAAAGAGCGGGGGACATTTTTCCATCCACATTTGCAGTCATGTGTCAGTAATGCTGAACTGCTTTTATTCTAGTTGTAATTAGGAGGGCAGTCCTCCGATTACCCCCTGAGAATGAAGCAGGTCAGAAACAAAAAGATCCTGTGTAGCTCTTTATGGTTGCAACATACAGATACAGAGTTCTTGTTTGCATGCAGGTTTTCTAGAGTTAAACAGCAATGACTAAACATGAAAAAGAAAATCTTATACTGTTGGATAAAAATGTAATAGTATCCAATATTTCATAAATCTACTCAAGTTGAAGCACAGCAAGGATGGGCATGAGCCCCTAATAATTAGAGTAGCTGCCATCACAGAAGTGGGCAGGTAGCCAAGAATTAACTGCCTCCCCTCCCCTTTGAAGCAAATGAAAGGCAGAAAGAAGGATAGGGCATTGGGGAGGAATAGAGGAAAGTGTGAGGGGGGAGGGGCTGGATCAAGTTAGACAGAGCAAGAGTCAGAGAGGGATGTTGCAGACAAAAATAGATTCATCTATGAGCCACAGACATCAAAATATAGGCTAAAATACTGAAAGTGTGCTAGACATAAAGCAGTAGGAGACGTTTAGTCTTTTATTTTTTTTGTCCCCACATATACCCCTCCATCTTGTTTTTGAGGGGAGCTTTACACCTACTTGTATCAAAGATAGCATGCACTTGTTTTTTTCGAAATGGGGAGGAAAAAAAGGAAGACTATGGCAATGGCCACAAGAGGGTTTAAAAGCTCATCTGTCATGTCTGTTTACCTCGGCGCAGAGAGGGATAGAAAATAAGAGAGCGGGACCGCGGTGACTCCTCTGGTTTCACTGACAGAGCCTGGATTAATGAAGCCACTAGAGGCTTCTCTCACTTGTGTGTGTCGCAGAGGAGCACATGGGGCAATCCTCACCTCCCTTGCTTCATTAAAGACCACAGTGAAGTCATTATTTGATGATATTAAAACATTCAAATGTCCATGATTTAAGTGCTCATTATTTTTTCATCTTTAAGCACTGCATTTTAGAAAACTGCTCAGAGTTAAAACCATAATTTCTGCCTTGGGCAACACTGGCCTTATATAATGGAGAAAATAAATGCTCTACCTGAATCAAAAGGCCCTAAATGAAAGGGCAAAGTAAGTTAAAATGCCTTCTGGCTATAGATTCTGTCTGGGTGACTTACAAACAGCTGCTTGGCTATAGTTCCCACACTCTTAAGAGACCCCCACTACAGCACCTGCTACTTGGGGGTCAGTCTGGACGACTGCTGCTCCAGACTTCTTAATGGTCCCCAGTCAGCTGGAGAGATGGGGACGTGGGTGTGACAGCGGGCAAAGATGGGTGAGGGGACAAGACTCGTCTGTCTGGGGTTTGGGACAATTAGGTAAGATTTGGAAAGCAAAGAATAGTGTACCCCCTAAATTCTGAAACAGTTTTCTTTAAACTTTGGAAAAGGGATGAGACCAGTTTTTTTTACCAAAACCTTTTAAAACTTTGTAAAAGCTTGGTTAAAATCTACCACATCTACTAACTACTACTGCCTAATTCTGTCTTCAATACATATGTGCGTTATCCTTTATGTTGGAGCCAGCTGGCATGCAAGTTAGACACAGATCTGATAGGACACAACTAGGTCAGACAACCTTGTAGCTGCACTGCCTCACCATTGATGCACATGTGCTTTGTGTTTGCAAGAGTACAAAAGTGCGGAGCAGCTCAGTGAGTAGTGACAGAGATAACTGCCTGGGGCACAGTAACCTCAACAGAGAGGTCGAAACATGTCCTTAAAATAGGTTCATGCATTATTTTAAGCTATAAAAAAGTTACAGGGAATGGAAACACCACTTCATTTACATATAGAGATGTGTCATGTTGCTCAACACAACCATCGCAGAAGAGAAATACATTTTGTAAAATAAATGCAAACAACTAGGGATTAATTAGTTTTGTGTGAGTTTAAACAATGCCCACTTTTTGAATCATGTCAAAATTATGGCAAATCCAGGGTCACCAGCTTGGGGCTACGAGCGGCTCAGACAGGAACAAACAGACTGCACAGGAAACCCTAGGGACAGGAATAAGAGAGAAGGAGGAGCTCATAGCGCCTTTGCCACAGGCTGTGTTGTATTGTGAGGCCTTTGGGAAAATGAGGGCAAGGTAAGGGCCGAACAGGACAACAACTGCTGAGCTAGGACCATAATAAGGACATTATAGGTTAATACACTCGCCTTTGGGAGCTAAATAGTCTGGAACCCAAAGGAAATATGTACTAAAAAATGTCCTGAAGGGCCCTAAAGACAACCATATGAAATAAAATCAACACTACATTTCCAGACAAATTTAGTGGTATGATAACTATGTGTTTAGAAAATAATATTATATTTTGGGGAGAAGTTGAAAAAAAATGAAGGAAGAGAAATTGAGCTAAGGCAAGAACAGATGCTCATTTTACAATTCTTCACAAAGCCTAAAACATCAGTGTCTTTAAAATGACATTAGAAGTGTGCAGTGACATCTTTGCGTTTTTGCACCATATTAAGCAGATGGTTAGAAAAGCTGTTCAGGAAAGAATACTCAAACAGCTCCGTCAATCCTAAGGAAATGCACATGATGAGACATCACATCAGGAATTGTGAAGACAGTCTTGGATGTACATCCTCATAAATGCCAAAGATGGAGATTTAGCAGTTACAGTGAGCTAAACCTGTACCTCACTGCCATGTTAATAATTAATCAACATGAGGACAAATAAACTGCATTGTACTGTGCACAATGAGCGCCTCCAGGCAGGCTCTGTGTTAGTGATCCAAGGAGGCCACAAGTGAGTTCATTAAAAAGCTACCGCTGGCTACAGAGGTCTATTGAGTCTAGGTCAGAGAGAATTTAGAGGCTAAAAGAACTGTTTTTGCATTGCTTAAACCAAACATCTTGTTGATACTTCTGTTTTTATTGGCATAGCTTTAAATCACACCAGCTCAGACAAACGATCAATTTAAAAGAGAAACAATTCTTAATCTAAGAACTGGCACTTCCCATTTTAAATGTTTTTATTTGGTCCATTTGAATCCAATTAAATGTAAAAAAAAAATGCTGAAAAGGCTCAATTTGATGAGAAATGCTTATTGCCTACGTATGAAAATGAGTTATATGAATCCACCAGAAATAATTAAAAGCTATTAAGGGGGAATATTTTACTATATTGACACCAACCTGGGTGGCGCTTGCCCGCAGCAGACGTGGCAGAGTTTAGGGTAGTACTGCTGGTAGTCGTCGAAGAATAGGATGGTGAGGATGAAGAGGAGGCGGAAGAGGAGGGGGTAAGAGTGCAGAGGGCCCCTGCTGGCAGCGGCTGGCCTCTCTTCAGTAGCTGCTTGTGCTCCTGCTGGCGGAAGCGCGGGGGCACCTCTCTGGGCGGGTAGCGAGCACTGGCAGAGGACGACTGGCACTGTGGCTGAGGGGAGGTCTGAGTCTGAAGCTGGCTACTGGACGAGGCGTGCTTGCCATTGCCAGGAGAAGAAGTAGAGCAGGAGAAGAGGGACGCAGGGCTGGTTGGGCGAAAATGGTGGGGTAAGCCGGGACTTGACTTAGGAGCAGGCTCTGGCACTGGATGGATACAATACACAAACACACACAGGCATGAAGGAAGCAAGATGTTAATGTCTGGGTTAACACACATTAGTCACACAAATCATGGTTGCCTGCAGTGATGACAAAACACGAGGGGATGCACAAAAGCTCTTACTGGTCACACTTAATGGTGGGTAGTCAGTTCTATTAGGTCTAGAGTCAACAAAAATAGGCCCACAGTGACATTTGAAATTTGGCCAACAACAGTAATGATTTATTTGAGATATGTTAGATTAGGGAATTATTCTCTAACACACAGAAATATCCATAAGTCCAAATAATGAGCCTTTCAAAATCTCATAATTGTAAATCTGTAGCGTTTATTTAGTCTTAAACTTCTTCACCTGCAAATTTTTACATTTACTTAATCCAATGCCCCATAACAAAGTGTAAAATACTAACATTTGGGTGATGTCACAGTTAAGTACAGTTACATACAACATTTGGCCAAGTTGCAAAAATAATCACATTCTTATAGAACAGAAGATTTCCTGTTGAGTTAAGATGTGTAAAACTGTAGCCATTACAATGTTTAACTGGTATGACTACTTTAATGTCCTATGAGATTAGAGGGATTTAACAGCATCTAGAAGTCTCCCTGTGACCACTTAAAGTTATACTGTAAACCAACGTATGTAGCCTGTTGTTGAACATATGTTACTGGCCTCAACACACACGCGATGAAAAGGTCAGATTCTTTCCTGCTGACTGAACAGCGCACTCACAAACATCTTCTTCCTTCATTACTCTGTTCTGTTCCTTGCACACTTTTTTCCCCTGCTGTTTTGGCCTTAGCCTGACCCTTTCCCCTGTGGTTCCCTGACCAGCCAGCCATCTAATCAAGTGTTCTCCTAAAATCTGTTAATATTAGACGTCTGTTTGGTTGGGAGGCTCACGACTGAACAGATTGGATAAAATTTAGTCTATGTTGCTGTGAGACAGAAAAGAAAAACAAATGTGGTGACTGCGTTGTATGCTACCTTTTAATTGCCCCAAAAAGCTATACCACTGCTTTGATGTCTCTCTTGTGCACACAAATCACTTTTTCCATATACTGACTTCCAACAAGTAATGACCAAAGAGTTTCTCAGAATTATGCTCTCAGTGCACAGTGCATAATGAATGTTGTTATCTCCAGTCCCTTGATGGATACCAGGTCTACACAACACCTGAGACCTTTGTCACTCCAGGGAGGGGGCTAGACAGAGATAGGAACCATTTGTAAGTAGAGTGTTTTTAAAACAGTGAGCCAAAACTGATAGAAATGATTTAAGATGATGACATTCAAAATGTTCCACCCGGTGTTGAAGTGAACTATGCCCCTCTACTGCTGCAGTGTTGGAAATTACCCACATGCTGTAGAGATACAAACACACACAAACTCAAATACTGGTGGTTCTAGTTAATTCAGATTACATAGGTATTTGCTGTGCCTGCCAAAAGCTTTTATTAAAGCCCGGTTAAAAACAAGCCCTCTCAGTGAGCACTGCACTAATCCAGATGGCTGCCTACCTGCTGACACGCAGAGAGCAGAGAAATGCAGCAATTGGACTTTAAAACACTGCATATTCTTGTCATCTTTCTGATTTGATGCCATTTGAAGCCACAATATTTCACAAACATGCCCTTTAACCATTGTCAAAAAAAACTAAAAGTAATGCATTGAAATACAAAGAGCACATTTATGCCACCTATCCAGATTAGTCAAACACATGCAGGGAAAGAAGAACAGGGGAAACAGCACCAGGCTCCCTCCAACAGGATCACACTAGTCACTGACGCACATCTGATTAAATTCAGCACAGTCCGCCTGATGCTGTGTCGGCCAATCACCAGCATGAGAGGGAATACATACTGCCCTGCCCCCTTTCCTCATGTTGTCCTCACTCCACTTCCAACCACCCCCTCTTTGTGGGCTGCTCATAACCCCACTGCTCACTCTGTATACCTCTTGCTATATGTTATCCTACTTCTGGGCCTTTCTAGATCAATCATATTGTGCTTTGTTTGTTTGTCTCCTGTTTCGTATCTGTCCTCTTATATTACCATCTGTCTTCTATCAACACATCTTTTATAAACACCCGGTGTCTGGCCCACTGTCGGTTTCTCCTTTCCTGTGTTGCCATCACTTACATGATCTAAAAGTGATTTAAAACCAAGCTCAAGATCCTTAAGATTATGCCATCTGAATAAACCTATATGTAAACTAAAATTTGGACTCATGAGTCATTAAATCTGTGTTGGTCTGACAATGCTAAAAGAAGAAAAACAAGTTAGCAACCAGATTTTGTTTCTACACAGCAACTACTACAATCTAAAGGACTACATTTAATTGCCTCTAGGAACCTCCGATTTACAAAGCAGTTCATTTACCTCATCTGATGTTTGCATAAAAGCCACAATAGTCTCCTTATTCAAAGAAACTGCTGTTGTAACACCAACCAGCTGGATAATGTGACTGTATAATCTTTGGAGTAATCAGTATTAAACAAGCATATCAGTGAAGATGAGTGTTCCACAGAGCAGGTGGATGTAGGTGTGTTGGGATGAGAAACAGAAATGGCACTCAGGCTGTTTAAAGTGTGAAAATGTTATATGAAAAAGAGAGCTCCTTGGAGCAAACACAAACTCAAAATCTTGGATTGACTGATAAGTGGGTTTGAAGAGCTAGGATTAAAAAGAAAAGATTTGCTCTAAAAGATGGTTACATTCACTTTACATCAAAGGCAAATAAATTAATGAAATTGCCCATATGAACTGCAATAAAAGCCATATGCAATATTTTGCAAGTAGTAAAAAAATAAAAGACTTAGTTGTTTTGTTGGGTAATGTGGGATTAGAGAGCCTTGTACTGAAAGGTAAATGTGTATTTGGCAATCAATCTCTAATGAATGCTGAAAAGGAAAGCCAATTATGAGTATTTTCAACAAATGCACAATGAACATTTCATTAAATCCTCTAGCTCTCAACGACCTCACACCAAACTTTTAATTACAGCCCTTCTTCACACTAAATGGTTAATTACACCTGACGAAAATGAGCAGTGAAAGAGTAATAACTTAAGAATTGTAAACCCAGGCGAGCATAGATGAAGGAGAGACCATGCAGTGCAAAGGGAATCAGATATAGGGCTGAAAATACACAATGCTGCGAACTCAGTGCGAGGGGGTTGTGAGCAATTCTAATTGGTTCTCCGAGCCTGCCTAGTGCCAGGCAGTGAAAGTTCCCACACCTCTGTTGTCTATTGTCTGCAGAGCCAATTTAATATGCAGCTGTGTTTATAGAGGGGGGAGGATAGACGTAGGACAAAAAAAATCTTCAGAGAAAGAAAAAAGCTCCATGTTTAAAGCACTTGAACTTTACAGATTGTTTTTATCCATTTTTTTCATTTTTTTATTAAATGCATCTATTTGTGTCACTGCTTATTTTTGTGGTGAATAAAAACTTAGGGCAAAATGTAAGAAAATATAGCTTCTGAAATTCTAATAAGACGGTGACAAGGAGAAGCATTTAGTAAAAAAAGGCCAAGTACATGCCTGTGACTTTATACACATATGGGAGGGTCAAGTGGGCGCATCTATATGAGGTCCCATCTGTCAGCACTCGGAGAAAAAAAGACTGAAACTCCCTCGCTCACACACTAAATAAAGGCAGAACCTCTCACACCCACCCGTCTTACAACAGACCGTTGCTATAGAGACTGACAGTTGCCCAACGCACCTTCCACATTTGCCTCTCGTGACCCCCGAGCCTCCCGTGACCTCTTCCCATGGCGTACTTTCCCCTCCGCCCTTGCTGCCTAATTAGTGCCCCCGGCCCCAGTGCCATGCCAGCCTCACTTTTCACTCCCAATTCTCCTCATTAATCTTAGCTATACCTCTGCTGTCTATAAAGGATTATGACAGCCCAAGGAGCCCCTGCGCAGGCTTTAGCCCCTAATGGTTGTTAACTCACACTGTGGGTATAGAGCTTTAACAGGATCACACTGCACCTACATTCAAGGTCCTGCCTGAGGGCAACTATTGCCTCAGGATACAGCTCTTTTGATTTTCAGATATGTAGCACAATGTAAGGCATCTAAAACATTTTTTTTTAAAGCAGGCTCCTATGTAAAGCCTTTTTAAAATTTAAAACTGCATTAAAGTAAAATGATCCTGTGTGAAACATAATAATAATAATAATAATAATAATAATAATGGATTTGATTTATATAGCGCTTTTCAAGGCTCTCAAAGCGCTTTACAAAGTCCATTATTCATTCACTCCACAGTCACACACTGGTGGTGGAGATGTGGCAGCCATTTTGCACCTACAGACACTCCAACCTTACAAACATTCTCACACATTCATACACCAGAGCTGTGGCCCTGGAGGCAAGGTGGGTTAAGTGTCTTGCCCAAGGACACAATGACAGTATAAACTGTGGGGGAGAGCGGGAATCGAAAAACAGCTTCCTTATATCCAAACAAAAAAAAAAAGAGAGACTTGCTAATACACTTATGCGTTTTTTTTGCGTTTGTATTTTTAAGTGACAATTTTCTGTCACGCACTCATTTATGTTTACTAATACCTCAAAAAATGCCTGCTAATGTGCAATTGTGTGCTTATTTTTAAAGGCTCCAAAATATATTGCCATTGTACTTACTACTTAGAACTTAACCAAAATATTGTTATGGATGTTACAGACGTTCACACTTTGTGTATCAAAATATCTCAATCACAGCTTTAAAATCACACTGCAATGCAACCAAAGTCAGTGTAACCAGTGGAAGTTCTATATTTAACACAATTGTATGATTATGGCACCATTACATATTGCAAGTTTTGGGTATTTTGGTATACCTTCTAAATTTTAAGTATGACATACCAAAGTGAACCTGCTTGGAGGAACTAGGGCTATAAAGAATAGGGAACTAGAGAAACAGCTAATATGTGCAATCTTTAACATGTCAAGGCTTTACAATCTTATGATCAATGCCATGCACCTCACAATTACAGCACAGACTGAACCGTCATTTATACGAGTTGAGCTCTGCCCATTAATCCATCTCATATTTTGATTTATTTGAACTCGGCACACCGTGATGCTGGGGGAGGGGCAGGGATGGGAAATTAACTCTCTTGTCCGCTGCTTTTGTGCAATCATACAAAGAGCACATCACGAAGAAAGCATTGTGCAAGTTTACGCGTTCCTTATGTTGCTTTTCTCTCTCTGCCTCCATCCGTCACTCTCCTTGTGCACTTGACATGCACACGGGGTGGATAGAGAAACAGGGGGGTAGAGGAAAAACAATTATGCTGTATGTCATAAATCTATGCAGCGTAATTCACAGGCTATTCACTGGTAATTCATTGAGTGTTTGTAAATGTGGTTAACACAAGAGAAAAGTAGCCACAATGCAAAAGTAAATTAGCCTCTAATTACTGAAGATTGCAATTCATGAAATTCCCTTTCTAAAGTGTTGACACAATTAATAGCATGTGAAATTGCAAATTAATCCAGTAGAGAATTATACGGCATATTGATGTTTATGCACGTCTCATGCCACTTTGAAAAATACAACGCTGTTATCGCCGTGGTGACACTGTGCAAATGCATTTTTCGCCTGCTGCCTTTGCTAGGACTATGTTTGTTGTTGTGTAACTTAAAAAATGAAGACTACAGAGGATGAGCTCAAAGTGGGGAGTCCGTGTGTCATTATATACAACTATAGACATCTAGAAACATATACTGTATTTGGTCTCTATTAAAGCCCGTTTTTCCAGTGTTGCTACGTGTGTGTGGCAGGAAGACGGAGTGATTGTGAAGACTGATTGTGATTGCAGCAGAGATGGTGATGGAGCTTGTGTGTGCTGGGGAGGAATAATAAGCATTCCTTTGAGCTAATGGGGACCATGCTGGAGGGTGGGAGGTCCACTCTGAATGCGTGCATGTATGTATCTACACAGGGGAGCAATGGGGGGGGTTGGAGCAATGGGACACTGGCTCCTGGAACCCTGCGTTCTATGAAGCTCCATGCCTAATGGGGGGCAGAAAAGTTAATTCCACTGTGCCGAAGCTTTATCTCATTTTCATACATATGAATGCGCGAGGCCGAGATCGATTACCGCAAACAAATTGAAATGCTTGGGACCGAGGAGGCCTGCAGAGAGGAAAACAGAAAAAGGTGGTGAGGAGTGGGGGGTTTAGCGTGAATGTGTATGTCTATGAATTTCTCAGAGTGTATAAGAACGGCAGAATTCACTGATATGGATGAAAAGACACAAATCACTCCTGCATACTGATTGCCTGCATAGACACACATGCACCCACCTCCATTATTTAGTGTCACGCATGAAAACTCAACTCATTCCAGTTGATGCCGCTTCCCTCGCAGAGATAATGCAGATGGGAGGTTATAAGCAAACTCGCAGAGGTCCTGATGGCTTACTGAACGATTAGTCCTCAAACAGGCCCTCTTTCCCTCTACATTCTGTATCAGTCTGCCCATATGCATACACAATCACTTTCTCATTCCATGTCTTTTGCTCCCTCCATCTGCCATTAAACATACCATAAAATAAATGCCTATTTCATTAGTTCTTTCCTCTATTGGCCCCATCATTGACTCCCGGCGGTCATTCTTGGCACTCGTCGAAAAAGCTTTCGCTTCATTACTTTCTCTCCTCCCTTCACTTTCTTCATTTTACTTTTTGCTGAACCTCTTCCTAATCCTTCCTCTTTCTTTTTACTCCTTTCTCCACCTCAGTTCTCCCCCTGTGCATGGGCCTCACTCCCAGCATTCCATCTGCGACCGTCAGCATTTCCTACACCGCTTCTGCCAGACAGACAACAAACGACCTGCCTACAATGATCATGGGCTGTAACTGTAGTCCTCTTAACAAAAGCCTACACACAGAAAATAATTGTACAGATTGTATGCTCAAATTTTTCTCCTTAATGTTATGTCTTGCTTGTACTAAACTACAACAGCAGTTCTTCTGTACATAGCCTTTGAATTGAGGCTAATAGGCCAAGCTCACTGACAGGGCAGTAAAAACACAGCAGGGGTAATTAAATTGAAAGTTTGAAGTTCAAGGCAAGTAGTTTTGACCTTTGTTAAAGCCCAAAAGACCCAAATGGCTTGGCTCTTGCTCATTATGGGAGAGGCCAATCCAGCACCAACAGAGGTGTATTTAAAGTCTCTTATTTGACTCTAAGCAATGAGGAAGGGACTCGTATCATCTGCTACATTCAAATTTCAGAAGAGTAAATATTCATATAATGTTTAGCTAATGAGTGTATTGTATATACAGTATAATGAACAACTTTATACTACAGTATCATAACTAAAAATAAATCCAGGCACTAAAGCCCGACCCATACTTGTGCAATGTGACCAACATAGTCACACTTCGAAATGGGTTGGATCATTTTCAGGGCTATCATTACCATCAGAAGCCCGGAATAGGATTATATTGCATTGTGTATCCTTTGTAACATGGGGGTAACTGGGGACAACTATTTTGGTGTCTTAAACATGTACAAAGGCCACACGAGGACAGTCAGCCCCCCATGTGGAGCATTTCTTCTCAACGCTATGGCCCACTTGTATTTCAATATTTCCCTCCCTTGCTTCTGTCTTTACCTCATTTGCCCCCAACCCGCTGGTTACACCGCACCCAGTGTGCTGTGTTTGTGCCCTCACGCTTCACTGCCTGGTGCTGCGGGTGTACTGGGCATCACGGTCTACAGTAGTTCTAATGGCCGTTTTGTGTGACACAGTTTTTCAAGCATGTGCAGATTCTAGAGGGTCCATCTGTGAACGCTTGGCACCATGAGTCTATAATGCATTCATAATATGCGTATGTATGCTTTATGGGTCAGTGTGCTGATTAATGCAAGGAGAGGTATGAGAGGTATACGATCTGGAAATGAGGCCATTGAAAATGTGCAGTTCACTTCATTATGACACTCACCTTTGGGTTTCTGATCAGCAGCCTGCATGGGAAGGAACAAAAAATGTACTTCAGCAAGAAATATCTACTTTAAAAAGAAAGATTCTGTGCAATTTAAATAAGATGTGTTCAAAATAAATCCTAGGCCTTATAGTTAACACCGTGAACTGCAAACAAAAGGAATTGTTATGAAGGTTAATGAACATCATCTCCCATCCTCAATATAGCAGTTTAGTTTGAATCTAAAACTGATACCTTTTTCTGAGTAATGTCCTTCTTGATCTTTTCTTCTTGTTTTTTCTTTTTCTTTTCTTCCATCAAATGGTTCTCTTTCTTCTGTTGCTAGCTTCTTTCAGCTACAAAAAGAAAATAAGGAGTATTGAGTGAAATAATAAAAAGGTAAGTACCTCAAGTTTGTTTACATGGGTTCAACAATATACCCTTGTGTAAATTTATGTGCATTCAGGTAAATCCACATTTCTCCAAGTAGAATAAAAATTTAAAAAAACACACAAGATATAAACATTCAACTCATTCTATTTGATCCATTTATAAGTCAGAAAAAAATTCTCTATCCCCATACATCACAACATGCCCCTCTGAAAAACTCTTTCCCTTATGGCTTAAAAGTGAAATCAAGGAACTTAAAGGGCAAAGAAAAATACACACATGAAAGTCACAGACAGAGATGTAAAGACGCTGGAGAATAAAAAAAAACATCAGGTTTAGGACCTCAGGAAACAGCAAGGAAATAAAAAGCTATGAGTCTGAAAAGACTGAAAAGTAGACCCCATAAAAACCAGTCAACTGACAGAATAAGAAAATGTGCAGTCAGTAGGCATAAGTCAAACGAGCTGGACAGTTAACCCCAGAGCCATGTGAGAAAAGTGATTCATTCCAGGCTGGATTTCCTCTGCCTCAGCTTTAGCAACAACTCCTGGAAACTATTAGAGGCATGAGCACGGACTGAGTATTTAGTCTTAAATCAATTGCAATGGACAGTCTTCTTCTACAAATAATAATAATGTACTGCTCAGATCTAATCAGTGATACCCACTTTGCTTAACGAGCAAATAAAATCTGTTGCTATTCCTTTAATGTCTAAAATAATAATGTATGTCATTCTCAGCACAACAAACACAAACTACCAAAGTGAATTTACCAGCAATTCAAAAAAACAATGAACTACTAATAATTTGTTTAATGACTAAATAATTGTATACAATTACCATTGCCAATAAGCTTATGTGGTCACCCAGTAGAAGAGAAACCTGGTCACTTTCTTAGCAGCTACCACAAGAATGATAGCATTGTTTAGTAGACCAGTGCATGCTTGTGAATGAAATAACTGAATGAAACATAACACTTATGACAGCAGGTTAATAAAAGCCCTGCCTCCTGCTGTGCTGCCCACTGATAGAGGGAACAAGCTGTCAATCAAACCAACAGGCGAGGCCCTCAACGCTGTTTGATGGAAGGCTAATGTCTGAGTGACAGTTGGTAAGTAACAGAATCAGGGAAAATGAGCAAAGGTGTACAGAGAGCTAGAGAAAAAAAAGATGCTGTGCACTGCAGTCTGCTTCAGAGGCAAACCTGCCAACAGTGTGGCTATGGCAGTGGCACTAAAATGCAAGCTAGACAGATGATATTGCTGTATATTTTTCCCAATCTCCATCTGTTTTCATCCTCATTCACTGCTCCTCCTTTGCTCCTAACCACTCCATCTCTCACACATTAATGCTCAGAGTCCAATTTTATAAACTGAGGCATCTCTGCGTGTGTCATTCTGCAATTTCAGCAGTTTGGAGAAGAAAGCTCTACGGTAATGCATGGGAGTGCAAGTTATTCTTGGAAAAATGAGCACACAAGTGCATGCTGTATGTTTTATAGTCAATGACAATATGTATTTTAATAAGACATTAAATAAATCACATCAGTTTATTACTTCAGTTGAATACTTTGAATGTGGAAAACCACATGGTGTGAAAGGGTCTGTTCTAGGTCAGAGCAATGCAGGATGGGAAATGGAGATGACCCTTTCTACTACAGCTGGCCATGCCATCTCTGTCACTTTGCTACTCCTCCTCACATGACAGCAGCGCTTCCTTCTCTGGTTTCTAATGCCTGTGTTACTGAAGACAACAGAAAATAAAGGTTGAAGAAATCAGGTCAGGCCTAACTACCAACAACAAACACATTTATTATCTATTCTATTTGCCAATATGAAGGTGGGAATCAAGCCAAAGTGGGGGCTGAGTTTTTGAACCAGTGAGGTAATGTGAAATTTGAGCAAGGGCACATTTGTTCTCTTGAGCTCACAGTAAATGCCAAAATTAGCTTCCTCTGTGGAGTGTACTGGCCCCACACACAGTAACCTGCCTCTGCCCCGTCTTTTTCCTGTGCTCTTCGGTGCTGCTGACACCAGTATCTCCGCAGTAGTGACCCTGCGCTGCCATAGCATCAGGTTTACCCTAGCAGAGATACACTGTAATTAGGCAGAAATGTGTCCGGTTTTAAGGTTAGTGGCCTACAAGGCAACCCCATGTTCCCAGTTAAATAAAGCAGCTTACATCAGTGACGGTGTCATTTTAAGCAGTCGTACAAGGCATTTTCATGTTTCATAGTCTGGTATGTTATACTGTATTTATGGCTTTTCCAAGCATAACAGATGTTTTTTGTTAAACGTTACTTTACAAGGTTGACTTAGTTACTTAGAATCTCTATCAACGCAAAGACTGTGTTTGGTCCAAACTAGTATCCACACTGACAATTTTAACCGCAATTTTGGTCCAGTTAAAACAAGGTTTTCAGTCAATCTTAAAAAGGCAGACATGAAAACACTCTTGAGTCTTTACAGTATTTTTGATAGAAAACCCATCAGAGTATAAAAAATATTACAATCTCAGTCAACTGGAACTAAAGGGAAATTGAGGGGAAAAAAATGCACATCAGAACAAGTCTCTCTTTTGGCTGCATAAAACCATCCTGATTCAGAGACTCGAGGGCCAAGCTATAGAGAAAGAGGTATGACGATAAGAACATGCTGTACAGGAATGAAGGGGCTAGAGGCTCAGGCTGCACGCTCTCCCTCTCACATAAAGACACAGACACGCACAAGGGGAGGCTTGACGTACACAGGCGGGAGGCAGTATTTCTGATGCCTGTCTTTTTCTGCCAGAGATGCAGAGGAGAGGGAAGTGGGAGGAGGGGAAATGAGAGCAAGGGGGAGGGGGGGATGAAAGCAGACGCAGAGCAACGCCAATTAGGAACGACAGCCGCCGGAGAAGCAGACAGAGAAGAGAGAGTGTGGAAAAGACTGGAAGAATCCTCACTGGAGAAATGGAGGAGAACTACACAGGCTGGTAGGGAAAAACGAGAGCAGGGATGTCGGCTAAATATCCATGCACCTTGATTGCTCACATCTAGAGATTGGGAGACAAAAAAATGGATGATTAGGGAGCTAAGGTGATAGAATAGAAAAGAGTGTTACGGCGAGGTACAGACTGCAAGAACAAAACTGCAGACAGTGTAAGAGAACTTCAAAAAGGGAAAAAAGATGCAAGGAAAAGCATGTGGCTTGACGTAACGGCTGTCAGACACAACACCAGTTACAAAAGCACGGGAATGAAACCAGATGAAAAACAAGACAAACTCCCTCAGCAGAAAAGTAATGTAGTTAGATTGTGGCCAGAGACTGTGGTAATACACTTTCCTTCACCATAACCACTGACCAAACCACCAATTCCTGTGGCATTAGAGAGGCCATAGGAAACCAGTAAACCATCGCTACTAAGGCTGATTAATCACATTACAACACACTGCCCACAATATCAAAATAGAGACTATACCAATCCATTTTGCCATTAACCAAAGAAGGAATGAAGCATGTGTAAATGTAAAGCGTCTGAGTATTTTGAAAAGCACTATATAAATCTAAAGTATTATTATTATTAGTATTATTTAAGACCAAAAGTATGATATTGTTACGAACCCTCAGAATGCACAGATGGCCCATTGAGTAAATTGTAATTTCTGATTGGATGAAAGAAGAGAATAACAGGAAATGTACATCAGTCTGTTGCAAAGACGAGGCATTAGCTCATTAAACTTCAAGCTAATGAACCCTTATATGGTCAGACATTTATCACTTATTTCTTAACATATTTTGATTCAAATGAAATATCCATGTCAAACACAACTATCCTTCCAATCTAAAGAATGCCTTTAAATTATTTTATAACTAAATTATTCAAGGCCCTACTATAGTATACTCAAAAAATGCTCCAATGAGGCACCATGACTTGCCTGCACACAAACCAGCTTTACATGTGGGTGTGTATTTGTGTTTGTCAAAAACAACCCTGTAAATTCCACAGTTGATAAGCAGTAATAACAATGTTGCTGCTGCTGTGTGTGTTTTTTTCCCTGTCACACTGGTTTTCTGGACGCTTGGTTTGCAAGCGTTTCGTGCATCTTTGCTTTGAGCAGGTGGAGAAAGCAGCCTGTGTAAATAAACCACCACTGGACTTGCTTAGTAAACTGTGGCGGCTGTATTGTTGATCGGGGAAAAGGCAGACAAGGGAAGTGACTGAGGATGCGCACTAGGGGACCTAAGATGGAGAAAGAAAAGCCAAATGCCACAGATAGTAGAAGTGTTGAAGCTATAAATAACAGCTTTGAGGTTTGCCTTTGGAAAATTAGTTTGCAGTGTCTTGGCTGCTTCCTCTGCTGAGTCGATATGAAAGTGAACTGAACACAGTGGCAGCTCATTAAATAGGAAAACACTAAGCCCAAGACCATACTACAGTTAAAGCAGACAAGGAGCCGTCATGCAGCGTGTGTTGTTGGGATTGTTTGTCTTTGCTTAGTGCAGCTTTCTGTTTATAAGACTATAGCTGTGCATGCTTTGCTTAATCAGAAAATGTTTATTGCCATTGTCAGTGAACAAGATTCACAAAAAGGCAGTTGATTTGCCTTAAGTACTATTATTAAAACAATAGATGGCTCTTTATAATTTGCCTTGAGCAAAAGGTTCCTCCAAATCTTATCAAGCAGTAATCCTTAATATTTAAGGCATCTAGCACCAGAAAATGTAACTGTGTCAAAACACTGGTTTATAGCACAAGCACTAACATTGACCTAAAAAGAATAACATTTAATGCTTTGATGAAACAAAGAGTGGAGGATAATAACATAAATAAGTGATAAGTTAATAGTGCCCTTAATGATGGAACGATGCAAGGACCATATACAATTAGCAACATTAGAAGGTACATATTTCCACATAGAGAAATGGCAGGTGTCTAAAAAGTTAATACTAACTAGTATAGAGCGCATTAATCATTCTTAATATGAATGACCTGGTACATATCCTGAATCAAGGAGGAAAGTGTGGTTTGCCTGATAGAAAAGGTAAACACCTGAACTTCATTGACTGTGCTCAAGTTAACTAAGCGATGAAACTACTCAGACAGGAAACAAATGACCTGGACTTACTACTTCAGCCTTCGTCTCAGTGTAGTGCCAGGCAGCACATGGTAGGGCTATTTACATAGCTTTAACTGCAGCTTTGTAAACGCTGCGGGCCTAAGTCCTGTTACATAATGTGTAATGAAGTCTACTGTTGGTTTGGGAAAAAAAAGCAACATTGTAGGCCTTTGTATGTATTCTGTGTTCACTACCATGTGATGCCTCTCTTCTTTTCTCCACATCTCTCCAATTAGCCAACACAGAGCAGAGGGAGGGAACTGGAGGCCCTCGTCAAACCTCAGCACGCAGAACATTCCCCTGGACCCCTGCCAAGATTTACAGGCAGCAGCCCGTCGGTTTCAGCTTTGCATCCCCCATCCCCTCTGCTTCCAACCCCAGCCAGGCTTACCCCGAGTGGGCCCCCTAAGCCCTACCCCCTCCATTGGCACACAAGTTAGACAAGGAGTAGTGGGTTATCTAGACAGACACCCCCACCAACAGTAATAGGACACTTCTTTGACTTTTCTTTTGACTCTGTATCAGATATGAACTGCAGCTCAGCCACTTGGTGTTGTATGTTAGCGACTAAACCATGAGTCATTTAAGTAATTTGCAGCACATGTAGGTTCTGACAATCAACTGCTTTTTTGTCCAACGTCTTGAGATCTGAGTTTGACACATACTGTATATCAATGCATACTTCTGATAGCAATGTTACAACTAATTCAGGGACCAATCTAAACAACAGATAGGCCAATCCAAATGTAATTATGATCAGTTTTAATCATGTCTGGGAGGACTACGTACATCCCTAGGACAAAAATCTATGCAGTAAATTAGAAAAATATAAAAAACCATTTTTGTGGTATACAGAACATTGTGTATAGGCAACTATTTTTGATTTCTACCTATTATTGTCACTAAATGCACTGTACAACTAAATGGCTCGCACACTAAACAGTCCTCATTGTGTATAACAGCAACATTAAACACAACAGAATGTCTTTATCCTGGCTCCATCGCCCTGACAATGGCCCCATAGAGCGACAGAAGAGGGTAATGGCTTTTGGCAGCTCCCAGTTGAATCCAGCTGATTCTACTGTCCACAACACCCAAATGGAGCAGCACCCTGTGGCGGTGTTAAGCATGTTATCTATCAAGACTGTGCCAGTTGTTGCAAAAGCCTCATAATCACAGGCTCAGTTACTATCACGATCAGGTCTGGGTTGAGGTCAATAGCAGAAAAATGAGACAGCGAGCACAAAAGAAAATATCTGTCACATTCACCTCTTAAGTCTTAATATGAAAAACTGTTCTGCTCCAGTCTTTATGTTTTGTCTGTGAAGGGGTATACAAGGGGAAACATGCCTTGGGTTTTTCCTTTAAAACAAATGATCATTCCCGTGATGAGGGAGTTCAGATGGAGTTACTGCCAGGACTAGCCCTCGTGGCTTTGTTACAATACACTCTAATCAAAACAATGTCTAGATGCCAAATGCCTAGAGCCTGGTTGGATCCAAAGCCAACACGGGTTATGGGTTTCCTGCTTGTTTGATGCCAAAATGGCAAAACTAAAGCAGCAATATAATTTATGATGTCTGTGCCCTGTGTGAAAGCACGGGGCAGCTTTTTACACTGAAACAAGAGGGAATCATTGTTGAACTATTACATTAAAGCGAACTCTGTGGATAATTTACATTTTACCTTGAACACAGAGCAAACCTAGTAGTGATAGATTTTAGTAGGCTCAAAACAAATTGTTGGAAGTTACCCTAACCTAAGGCCAGATGTACATTTACAGTTTGCTTCCCGCCACCTGCTGTGTCTGTAGTGGTATTCACTGAGCTAAAGTGTTTGAATAGTCCAAATGTAAAGCACTTAAAAATAGACACTCTTATCTCAACAACGTGCTTGTGTTTTCCAAAGTTGCTGCTCAACTACAATTATATCCCTTTGAAAGATGAAAAACCCTAATAACCCTAAGCTCTGTCTGAGTCTTTCCGACCTGATTAACCTAATGTAGTGCTTTAAGCTTCACTCAGAAGCGCCCATAACAACAACAACTTTAGCCAGGCATGTCTGAACTAAAACAAATACATTCCAATACACATTTTATACACATAATATACAGAGCATACAAATAACTTCACCTCACTGGTGTGTGACGATAGAGATAAGATAGTAGTGACAAAGATGTCGGAGGGGAAAAAGAAAGGAGGGTTTGAAATTGAACAGGGAAATTATGTACTTCAATTAAGACACGTGGAGGAGATATTAAAAGCTATACTCCAGTGCCTGGGGACAGCATGCAGGAAGGATGGAAGCAATGGAAAGCGACAGTTCAATCAGACGTTGAACTGTAGGTTTTTTCACAAAGAAGGGGGTGGTGGAAGAGCGGCGGGAGAAAGACAGGACAGCAATGTTTAATAATGTACTTTGAATTAGAGTCGAGGAATGTACAATAGTGAGATGTGTGGAGTGACACAGCAACAGCATTGACTAACATTTAGAAAACATTGCACACATGATTTCCAAGCATGAAATAAAACCAAAGCAGTCAATGTATTGCTGAATTGATATTAATCAAAATGAATGTGTAGACAATGCACTTTATCGCTCTATATGTACAATTAAAAAGCCAAGGCAACTCAAGCAGTCTGTTCAAGATACCCTCACATTACACGCTCACATGTTCTGAGTGTGTTTCAGTCCCACTCAGCCAATCATATAAGAGCTATGATATAACACAAAAGTTCACAACTGCTCTGACTAAAATCAAACACTTTCATTAATGCATGACTGCTAAGCCAGGGAAATAATTTCAGCTGATGTAAAATTTTAGGCTTCATGTTTGTCTGTTGTTTGTGGGTTTTCTCAATATCCCATTAAAAACAACACCATGCTTCAGTTTTCTGGGGGTTTTAATTAGTTGACTTTGTCAGGAAAGTCTAAAGAACACACCTCTTTGTTTTATGTTTCTCTCAGGAATACAAGGATTGAGATGCATTGGTGACATCGACACTGAGTAAACACCCACAGAAAATAAAAATAAAGCTGTACGGACAAATGTTTACATGGCTGTAGGTTCTTAATCAGAAATGACGTAAATCAAATGGTCACAGGAGAAAAGCAAAGTGCTGCATCTAAACTTACCTTGCGTTAACTATAGCTTTGGCAGCTTTCAGTGAAGAGTCGGTGCATGGCAGAAAAAAGATGCAGAAAAGCATTCTCCGATGTCTTTTCTAAAATTACCCGTAAAGAGATGGAGCAGAAATTCCGTCGCAATTAAAGTCGGACTTGGCAGATAAGCCGACTGGTGACAGGATACCGAGGTAAACAACGGCCACTGAGCCGGATATACACACAGCGAGTACGGTAATTTATGCTTTAAGCTCATTCAAAAAAATTAGAATAATATACGCCGTGAAATGACTTTTGTCCAAAACAATTTGTAAAAACGTCACAATATAATGGGGGCGGGGAAGTGACAGAAGCACCACTAATAACAAAAACAAAAAAAACGACACGAATGAAATGACTTAAAAAGCAGCTCAGTTACGTTGCTGGTTGGCGTAGTTAGTCGTCGACCGAGGTTCTGTAAACTGGAGAAACCAGGCAGTTTTGGGTAAAAATCGCCGAGGGAGTTCTCTCGTAATAGAGCGAGCCGACGGTCGTCAACCAGCCAGCTAACTTGGTTTAAAGTGCAAAAAGAAATGTTTTTGTTTAGGTCGCCAGCAGCACGAGAAGCGACGCGCTGGCTACCACAAATGCAAATTGAGAAACGAGTCCTTGGAAATACATTCTGAGAGGATCCAGATAGCGGCGCGGACAGTCATGGTAGGCGTTCAGCGAGCTCTCATTGACAGTGATCTCGCAGCCATTTTGTTCAAACTAACAACACCGCAGTCTCCCTCTCCTCCTCCCAGAGTAGACAGACCAGGAAGTGGCTCCGGATACGTCACTCCCAGCCAATCAAAACACATGGCACTGACTCCGCCCGCGACCACGCCCACGTTTGATCTTCAAAACACTGGCTGGACATGGGAGGGACAGGCAGCATGGGGGACTTTTGCTCAAAGTAAAGCAGGCAGCTACAACTTTCCAATCAAAAACACGCATTACTGATAGAATATTACTGGAATGTGTTTGCATTTTGAGTTTGATGCAATAACCCTTTAGGCTATTAAGATCAGAAACATGTAAATTTACTATCAAAGGCCAAGAATGCAGAATTCCTTTAAAATTAAACAACAGGTAGATCTCTGAGGCATAAAGTCTACCTGCAAACACGTTTCCCTCATGTGATCATTTAGACTACAGTTTTCGGTTGTAAGTTGCTGATGGGAACTAAAGGACAGGATGGGCCACAGGCTCCAAAACTTTCTCAAGCACCATAATCTTAGTAGACCCATGCACACAAGTTTTCCCTACCCAATATGACCTTTATTAAGAATATCTAGATCACATGATGTCCAGTGACATGGGGCATAATTCCAGGCTTTTTACAACATGATGGATGAGGTCGCCCTTGTGCCCCCCGAACTGCATCTTAAGGCATTGCATTTAATAAAAAAGGAAAATGTGGCCCCTGTGCATTCTTGCTGCTCTTTGTCATGGAAATGTCCAGTCTATGTGCAGACAAACACACACACAGCCTCACACAATGTGTGGTGGGAACAGGTCACGACTGAAGTCCACAAAAGGGAACTGACCAGTAAGAACTCTCTCTCATCAAAGCTTCCATTTCCTATACATCACTGGGAGAGAGTTTTAATAAGAAAGCCAAGAGGCCCCCAGCCAAAGGTTTTTTCCCCTTCCATTTCAAGGCAATATGCCCAGAGCTATTAAAACAGCAAGCTCCAACTGAATGCAGAAAGCAGATGGTCAGGGTTAAGAGAGGTGAGAGCAGAGGGGAATGAATTTAGAAATGATCTAAGGGATATGTAAGGAGAATACAGTATGCAAGAATAAGCTAATCATTCATCACATCCAAATAGAGAACCTTGTAGTAAACATTACAAATTCAGACTGAATGGAATTTCTCCACATTTTATTTTTAAGGCCATTTCAGAATAGCATAGTAAAAAAAAAGCCTACTTAGCATCATATACAACAGCTTTCCTCAAAGGGGTAGAACAACTATGAGCATTACTAATGTGTCATTTACCTAAACTTTAAGCAGCTTCAGCACTGTCTACAACTAACATATGAATATATATATATATATATATATATATATATATAAAAAGTTCATGTGCTGATGGATCTCTTGCAGATGCAGTCTCCAATTTCTCAACATCTCTCTTAGGTGTCTTGAGGATGTTTCTTCGACTCCGCAATTTCCCTAATTGCTTTCACATTTAGGCAGACTGCTGACAGAAGCGAGCCAATAGAAAAGGTCTGCCTGACATTCTGATAAGAAACAACCCAGACACGAGCTGTAGGACGCAGCAGAGGCAACTGCTCACTACACTTTTCGTGCTTCCTTTTTTTCCCCCTCTTCAGTTTTTCAACATGCTCTTCTGCCTTTTTTTTCATGCTTTTTTGTTATAATTCCAGACCAATAATGGGCTGCGTTCCGCATAAGGTTTTAATTTCAAGCTTGCTGCCAGAGTCTGCCAGACACACACATGCACACACCCACACTGTGCTTGAGCATACAGATACATTCCACATACACCCTCATATACTTTCTGTATTCTCACATCACAAATGTACATCCACACATTTGTGTTTTACAAGGCGACATGCGTGTGTGATGCTTGTACGCTATAAGAAACCTTTGATCATGTAAACGGGCTTCACATGAGAGAAAGTATGTCCACCCTGAAACCTTAATAGTCACACACATTTATAAAACGCATCCCCACCAGACAAATTTCATAAAACGCATTCCCAAGAATGATACTGTGAAAAAAACCTATCTAATTTACAGCATTTCTTAATTTATAGTGCCATCAAAAGGATTTCAAACATTAAAATCTACTGCTTGCCTTTTGACTGTTGTATTAACATTAATCTTCCCAACACTATCCGTAAAATAAACAAACAGGAACTTATGTGATGTAGAATTACTGATGTGTTAGGGGTATCTTCATTTTGCTGTTGATTATAAATAAACTGTCCACCTCAGCAGTCTGGACTTTATGCATTACAAGAATCAAAATGCAGACAGCGAGCGTCTGCTACTTTGCTCAAAGTGACATTTCCAAAGGCATGACTTGACATATGCAAAAAGAGCGCCATGATGATAATTCCGTCAGAGAAAAGAGCCAAAATAAACCTATCTGCACATTAAAGGGGGCTAAGGGGCAGTAGCTCAGTGGTAGAGTGGCCGTCCTTCGACCGGCGGGTGGGCGGTTCGATCCCCGCTCGAAACATCCCGAAACATCATAATATCCCGCTCTCCCCCACAGTTCATACTGTCGTTGTGTCCTTGGGCAAGACACTTAACCCATCTTGCCTCCAGTGGTGTCAGCTGTAACACTGGTAAAGCGCTTTGAGTGCCTACTAGGTGGAAAAGCGCTATATAAATAGTAAAAAAAAAAAGACAACGTTGATGGTAATAGTGGCTTATATGAGTGTTATTCTAGTGTTTATGTATCAAAGGGAATATTTAGATTTGACAGACAAAAATTAACTCCTTTCAGTTGGCAGCAGGGGGAGTAGTGTTACAAAAGGAAACACTAAGTAGCAAATACACCATTGTTTCCATGCATCAAATAAGATGCACATTGATGTGTTAGTGCTAGTCTTACAGTGCAGATATGCAGTTGTCTTGTTCATTTGCCGACAAGTCAAGGTTTACAAATTTTACAAGAAAATTTATTGTCACTTTCAAAATGTGTTATAGTGTAGTTGGGGAAATCCAGCCATCTCAAAAAACACAAGCATTGGTGGGCCTTTTTAATAACTGGTCACACATACTGTTAAAATGTGAATTTGCTGCTTTGAAGTTTGCTCCAGAAAGCTGGGACTCACCCCCATTTGGACTGTTTTGTGGATTGGTTTGTATAGCAGAGTTAACCACAAATCCCCCTACTGGTGCAATGTGATATAACAGGCATCCTGGGGCATTTTCTTATTGTTTTGTTGATATCTCTGTAATATAACACTTTTATCTTATTGGTGAACAATGAAAACTGCTATCTTCCAAGCTACTCACATTTTTAGGGATTGGATGTTCAGAATCTTTCTCTAAAGTCTGCACCATTGCAAGAGAAAAAAGCATTGCAGTCCATAAAAGCAGGAGGGAACCTTTTCATTACCTTTGATTAAGGCTGTTCAGTGAATTACCCTGAACGGAGAAGGGCATACATAAAAGTCATTAAGCACACACCCTCTCACACACAAATGCACACAACATGAATCCAATTACTGTTGCACACATTTACAAATATGAACACTAAAGAAAGCAGACATTGGTAACAAAACGCTTCTAATCCTCCCGGTGCTGCTTTGCTCCTGGATGCTGCAGAGTAATATTATAGGGGGGTGCACAATAGCTATAGACGAGACTGTAAATGCAGAGGCTGGTAAAAGGCAGACTGGAAAAGAGGTTACACTTCCATGGTTTGTGTGTTTTTGTGGAAGTGTGTGCATGCTTGTGTGCCAGTATGCGTGTCCATATGCGTGCTGTATGGGTAGCCTATAGTGAGGGGAGGAAAAGCGTTGCAGTGCAGTAGGACAGTGTTTCTGAGCTGTGGTAATTTCCCCCGAGACAAGCAAGCAGGTAAAGGCCAGTGTGAGAGGGAGGGATAGAAAATAAGGAGGGAAGGAGGGAAAGCGCCAGCAAGCGATTGTGTCAGAGAATAATGAGGAATGATACTGTGGTGGCGGAAAAGAGGCTGGCACATTTGCCCAATCAAATGCACACACGCACAAACACACACACATCATTCCAAGGTTGAGGATAGCGGCTGGTCTTGTCAACACATTAACGTTTCTATTTTCATTTCAAATGCCTTATCTTGTTAATGAGCGTTTTTGAACTGAGTCATTGTTTTTGTAATGAATTCATCTCTTAATTACAAGTAGACCTTTTCCTGATGACCTTGCTTTATTTTTGTTACAAGCGGCAGACCTTAATATTAGCATACATTAAGCCCTGCTTATCTTTCATCCCCGATAGCTAATACATCAAATTATCACCCTGAAAAAATGCATCAACTACAATAGCTTTTTATGTACCATACTTGTGTGTATTTGTGAGTGAGCAGCCCACACTTATTAGCCCCTTCCCCCTCCCTACTTGCAAACTCATTACCAGGGTATAAGACCTGCGTGGATTTTATGGTGTTTTGGGAACTGACTGGTTAATCAGATTTATTGCACACTTAAGCTTAATTGATTGCCTTTATGGATTCAAATGAATAATTAAGTGCTAACAAGCCTAGTTTCTGTTTCATCATTCTGAAATGATTATAATGACCCACAGAGAGTCAAGGTACTGAAGCTGCCAATCAAAAAACGCCAACATTACAGGATTCCCTTTTTTCCAGTGGATTCTCTCAACAATGGACGCTGATTATAATAATGCTATGTATGGATAGTTCCATAAGCCCATTACTGCACCCGCACCTATTCTAGCATGGCCATTATGTATCTTAAACCACTTCTTTTCATTTCATTTGTCTTCTCCACTGCGATGTTTAATGTTTTGATTGGAAATGAAACGAGCCGTTATAAAGCACCAGCAAAAGGACAGACAGTGTATTCAGATCAAGGTGGTCCAAACAGAGACAACATATCCTGACCTTCAGATGATCTTCAACAGATCAATACTATCATCAGCCCAGACGAGCGGTCACAGATTAACCCAACCCCCTATCACCACCCCCAATGACAACCCAAACACACACACAGGGACACACACACACTAAAACACACCTTATCCAGCGCAGGGCCTGGATGTATCGATTGGTTTTTATTGACTGACACAAAAGACCACCACATGTACACACTTGTGCGTTAACTTTTTTACCAACTGCCTGGCTGGAACCGTATCATATCATTGAGAGGTTTTGGACTGGGGAAGCTGTACATTTACTGTAGGTCAGGAAAGTCCTACAGTGGAACTTTTTATTCTTTGGTGTATTTTTACCAATAGATCATAATAATTTCTCACTGCAACTTAAGTTACAGTTTTTCTTTAAAGTAGTTTACGGATGTTTTTATTTATTTATTTATTTATTTTACAGCATTTCAGTATTTAAGACATGTTTTGTAGAGTAAAAACATAAAAGAGGAGGAGGTACAGATTTTCAGAGTGTCTTCCTGCTGATTCAACATGTACCAAACGATTGCGTTTTGCATTTACATACGTTTTTGACATTAGAGAAAAGGTTACGATAAAGGCCACATGAATAGGCTAGTGTGTAAGGTTTTGCTCACTGTGTCCTTTCTTCATTACATTCCCATGCATACGCTCAAACAAATATCTGTATCTGACTACCTGCCATTTCAACAAAATATGCAGAAAAGCAGAGAACAAGCAAGTAAATCAATATTTTCATGCCTGCCAGTGGCCAGAAGGCATCTAACCCAATCCCACATCCTATGTAAATGTTGGCAGCATATCCACAGGCTAAGGGTGATATTTAGAAGTCCATTAACACTGACTGAGATTAGTTAATTCACTGTTTGTATCTAGAGAGGGTTAATGACACAAGAAACGACAGAAATGGAAATCATATAAAGACAAAAATAAAATAGCATATAAGAAAAAAGGGAAAAAGTACATATATGAAGAAGGGTTTGAAGTGGTTGTGCTGTTGATATTTAAGCTGTTGTGAGTGTTGCTGCCTGCTTTCATCCGCCTCAGCCTGGGCGTCAGTTTGATTAATGCTGCTTTCCTCCAACTGACCTCCAAGGTCACTGGAATGGTGGGTACTCAGACTAGCCCGTTGGTTGGCGCACTAGAGGGGGGTAACGGTGGTATAATACAATCCCCCAGAGGCTTTTTTCCTTAATGTTTTTCCTGTTTCCCAATTCCCTTTTTTCTGTCATTTTAACATCCTCTCCAGAAGTCTGTCTCTTCTTCTTTCCCCTTGATCTGTCCTTCCACTTCTTATCCTCATCCACTTTATACCGTTGTCTGTCTGACTGATTTGTGCTCTGTAATCTGTAATACAATAAAATAAAATAAAAAACAGCCGTAATGCAATGGGTTTAAAGACAATGTGAGAAAAGGGCAATGTGGGACTATTAGAGAACGCCACAAGGGGCAGATAAACACATACACATTACCTCCGCTGCTTGCCCACTGTTCACACACAGGCTGCCAAGGTGAAGGCACGTGAATAGAGCTGTCCTATAGCCACAGACACTTGGCAATGGCACACTTCCTTTGGCTCAGATGCTTGTGGCAAATGCTACTTGTTCTCTCCTGGCTTGAACCTGGCACAAAGGCAGTTACATAGCAACAGATTGGCCAAGGAGAGAGTGGGCAGTAGCATTCAGAAAACATTAATACTACCATGCCATTTTCACCACAAAAAACTTCATGTATAAGTTTTAAAATGTGTTTTTTCCAAGCAGGAAAAAGACAAAATTTGTTTTGCTATTGCCAGGTCTTGATTAGTGAACTGTGGATATGACCTATTACAAAATATTGCATGCTTCTAAATAATATATTACATGTATTAGTAAGCATTCATAGCGACCAAACAATTCCAGAGTAACTTAGCAAACTCCTGTGGCACTAAAAATAGAGATAGCCAAGTCATGTTGTTTATGTGTATGTTTGACACATTCAAAACCAAAAATAAAACAAAATAAAACAAGCTTGTGTCATAACAGCAGGGTTCTAACATTTTAAAAGTCATTTGACCTGACATTTCTTGCAGCCCATTAAGGCATCATGTGGCAGTGCACCAAGGCCATCCCAATAATGTACAGACTCAGTGAATGTCCACCAAAATAGTGCAGCACTGTGATCAAGACTATCTCCAACAACAAAGCTTTTTATGCACATGTTGTTGGCCTACACACTCATTTGGTCCTATTAAAAATTTACATAGGTCTTCATTGAGTTGCATGGCACTTCTATTTCAAGCATTTGTTGTTCCATTTCTGCAAAGCAAGCTGAAACAAAATGGTGTCTGGAATAGTGTGCACAGAGACCAGTGGTATAATCGCAGCCTGGAGAGTTAGGACTGCTGTGCACCGTCAATTTGTCTCACACTCTGTACCCTCCATCCCCCCACCCTGTTTCCTTTTTTCTCTGTCTCTCCTTGTTCCCTTTTTACAGTCAGTGGCTGAGCGTGAGGGGCACACACGCACACGCACACAGCGGCGAGCATCATGAATCTTTCATGCGATGCGTATAATCCCTGAGGCGTGCTCGCAGAGACCCACACACACACTCACTTCCATCACCTTGCACCAGGAGTGAGGGATGGAGAGGGAAGGAGGAGAGAGGGCCTGGTGACAGAGGGAGACAGAAAGATGGATTGAGAGAAGTGGACGTGTGAAGGAAAGGAGAGGTTGGATGAGGGGCAGGGTGGAAGCAGCAAAATACAAATTTAAGATATGTTGCATTGTGGGGAGGTAACATGGGATTAGTCCAAATACAAATACAGTGGTCAACTTTAGTAGCTTTTGAGCTCAAAATTATAGTACATTGCAGATCATAACTCAAAAATACTTTGTTATTTGTCAGCCTCCTTGCATGTTGTCCGAATTAGAGGCTAATAGAGCGACAATAGGAGCCTCGCTGGGGATTGGGCAGCAATTGGACACCCCTGTCAACCGCTTTAATTACCTAAAGCAGTCTACACAACAGTAGAGAAAAGCTTCTCATCGGCCAGATGAGCTTATTATGTACTCTGCCCTCACACCCCAGCTGCTAATTTACTGTGACACTGATTAACGGAGCCTACTTCTACTAGGGAAAAGTAGAAGCACATGCGATTGTACAACACGTCTAACAGTACGTAACTGCCTACAGTTATTAAAACTATTAATAATATGAGTAAAAACAATCCTCCACATTCACAAATGACCACAGTATAAGTTAAATGCAGTTTAAGTTTTTGCTGCAGGTTTATATCAATGTTCCTAAAGCCTTTAGAACCTATATGTCAAACTCACTCACTGATTGGTCTGTGCAGTTAATCAAAGGTAAGACATCAAATAAAACTAAAGTCAACAACACTCTCTTGACTCTACGACCAATTAATGCTATAAAAAAGTATGCAAAAAAAGTTTAGGGTGTTTCAACAGATTCCAGCTGAGGTACGGTTTTAAGAGTTTTACTTCTATTGTTACTTTTATTACTGTGCTTAGCAGTGGATCTGGTGACAGGTGCCTTCAGTTATTATCAGTACAGAGTAAGACCTCTCCAGACATCTTAAGGTTCCCAGTGTCCACAGCACTCCAGGAACAGGGGGAACAAAGGAGAGAGAATTAACACACCTTTGTACATTGTGTGCAAATGTCTCAATTTGCACACATGTGTGTAGAGAGGCAGATGTCCTCCAAATGTATTTTCAACTTGAGAACTTGGTTTGTATGCCAAGCGTTTGGCCAGTTTTCCATTTAAGTGCTCTCCTCTGAATTGGAGTACATAAGACAGTATGTGTGTACAACCTAAAAGCATAAAGTGTGTTTTCAGAGGCCAATAGGTTGATATTTTCCCTCCTTCCAGTGCCTTGCCCTCACTCCCATTACTGCGCTCTCCCGGTCTCGGCTACATTTCACCATGCACTCTACGTCTGAGCACCACCTACAAAATACAATTAAGGTGAGTTATGGCCACTCCATAGGAGGGGCAGTGCAAGTGTGTATGTGCATTAGCAAAGGGCACAGAGTGGGAGAATGCATCACTTGGCCATTGCAATACAAGCAGTGAATGTCATATAGCTAGCTGTCGGTACGTGTATACATCCACCCTTCAGCCCTGTTACTGTATGAGGAGACATGGGCTTCTTTTCCTGAGAGTAGACGGGGTACATGAGAGGCGGGTTAAGATGAGGAGGAGGGAAGGTTGATGGTGGTGGTGGGGAGTCCGAGTATTGGATGGTACAATTGGCCAATTTCACGCATCCACTCATCTCTGCCTCTTCCAGCTGCATGCTTTTCTCCTCCCCCAACTACCTCTTTTACACATACACACACAGCTCTTTTTTCAAATTGCAACACCCTACACCCCGTATTATGCCTCCTCGTGCCCCTCCCGCCTCTCACCTCCCACCCTCCATATAGGTTGTGAGAGTGTCACAGCACAGTGGCACAATGGATCCATCTTTAAAGAACCACCTGGTAATAATCCATACTCGAAAAAAAAGGCACAAAAAAAACATCTAAGAAAAAAAAATTGATAAAAAAAAACAACCTGCTATTGGACCATATCCAGTACTAGAGTATTTTGCTGGAGATCGATGCACCGCCAGAGCTCTCGCCTCATGCTTGGCGGCACAAGGACAAAAAGGGCAAGGGGAAGGAATAAAAAAATAACAGCTAGATTTGCATTGGTAAAGGTAACATTTGTTTATAGCGTGTGACACGGCTCTGGACGACCCCACCGCTGACTGAAGCAAGCATCCTAATTAAGCATTAATTACACAACAATAGGCGTGGCAATTAGGCAGTGACAGTGCAATCCTGACATATTCCCACCTGGGCTAATGTCAACACAGCATTATTACCATCACCGCCTGCTGTGGTTAGAGCTATCTAAACAGTCATAAACGTCAGCTGCAGCATATTGTACCACAGTTGCTATAATACAAAGCAATATGTTCCCTCTCTGTGACAGTCTCTCTTTGTGGCAAACACCAGCAGACGGCACAAAAGCATCGACTTTCTTCCCTGGTGTTAATTGGGGAAAGCAGTGGGATTTACACAGGCAGACTGGCGACCAGGGCTTTCCCTTTGTGGTGGCACAGCGTTCACAGTCGTGCTTCAACACAATCCGGGGGCCGCATGGACTCTGCTTTGTTCACCCCACATCACACAGAGCCAGATGATAAACCCTGCAGCTTAGAGGCTAAAATCCCACTCAAACACCTCTGCCCTTCAAAGTCAAAGTTCAGTGAGTTATTGTGTCAAAACTGAGTTAAGACTGAAATGTTTTTTTTTCTATTTAGCCTGCAGACAAATCTGACCTAATTGAGTATTGCATAGTTACATAGTCAAACATGTAAATGAGTTGTTTTTCAAATGCAGTGTATTGGCACACACATGACCGAGCAATATAGTTCCTAAAATAACAAGTGCTTTACAGAAATCAAATGCAATTTTCTATTTGTTTAGGCCATTTAAAGGCAGTCCCCATCTCAGTATAATATGGTATAGTATAACTACACTCCTGCTTCAGAGACAAGAGCTAACAGAGTGGTGGAAATGGTGTATGTTTGCAGCAATATATTTCAAATGTTATGGCCACGTAAATCTGTTTACACATTCACTTGTGGGAAGTCAACTCCCCGGTGCATAGAGTGGCTCCTGTGTGGATGTGGGCACTTGGGTATTTTACCAGACAGGAGATAAACTCTAGTGTGGATATCTCATTTGAAGATATCTGGGTTTATGAGCACAGTAAAGTGAACAGAGGAAGAATAACACAAGTGGAGAAAAGATGGTCAACTGTATTTTATTAAGGTTGTGTTTGGAGAGTCTGATAAGAAGAAGAAAAAGTATGAATAAAATTGAGACAGCAAGTAAGTCGTATCCAGTGGAGACCAATAGAATTAGTATGTATGACACTAAAGGGAAATAATTAAGTGAAATGCCTCTTTAATTATGAATAATATCCTGCAATTGATCTATTCATATTACAGCACGTATCCACCTGCTCTGCTTGACTGAACGTGTGAATATCTCCAGGACTCATTAAAAGCATCAACCCCTATGCGTACAAGTGAACAAGGCTTAATTCAGAGATAACATGAAACACGTTACAGTTTTTTAAATACTTATAACCTGTAGCATACACTAAAATCGTACAAATGTAAAAAGGCTCTGTAGCTTTTCTTTGAAAAAAAAAAAGAATAAGAATTTCACACATGATCAAACTTTTTTTTTCCTCCATTCCCAGAGGCATAGGCGTGTGCCTCTAGACTAACTAACCGACAGGACAATCATCATCCCGCTCGTGGACCAATGCTGTTCCCTTTGGCCCTTTACCCCCAAACCTCTAAATTAGTGGAATTTTCACAAAGCACGAATATATTAGGGAAGGATCAGGGCAAATGGCACATTATGAATACTGTCAGAAGTGGCCTATTAAAGAAGAATCAGACATTATCGAAGCCTACATATCTGGAGAACAATCTCAGTTAAGTTAATAATGTGCAATTAATCATAGGTCACTTAACGCAGGATGGGGTATAAAAGACATAATCTGCTGTCCATCCGTCCAGAGGAAAGGGAAGATAGATGAAGGCGGATGGGCCAGTGAGTATCTGGTCAGAAAGCACTTGTTCCATGCAGTGCAGCTGACTTTACAGCTAGGATGTAGAATAAAAATGATCTATTAATGTTTAAAACTGCAAAAGGCCCAAACTCAAATGATGAACTTCTTCAACGCTCAACAAAAAGGTAAACAGGAATCTGCCATGATATCTACACCACTGAAGAGTTTTATAACCAATAAGCGTCTGAAGTCTCTGAAGTTTTAGTGTTAGTTTGTTTTAGTTGTCATCCCAGAAGTGAGCTGTGTATTAATAACCTTTAAAAGTTTTAAAAATAGCCATTGGACAAAGAACTTTAAGAAACCACATCACAATAACTTTTGGTGGCTATCATATTCACCCATGGATTTAAACTTTTTCTACTTGATATATAACTCATCCCCTCCAGGTATCCACCTTGCCATGTTTTGATGACTTAAATGTAAAAACATGGGATGAAGTGCCAGGAATGCAGTTTAAGGAGACAGACAGGTACACCAGACAGAGGATAAGGAAGTCTAACCCGATAACACAACAGCACTGGAAAGGAAATAAGAATTTAATCCATTGCTCAGTGACAGGGACTGGAGGGACAGAGGAGAGGCTTGAAAGAGGAAGAAACGAGAGCAGGAGGAAAGTGGTGGTGGAGGTGGAAGAGTGAGACGCGGAAGGGAAAAATTCACTTCCACAGTTGGCTGATCTAGGAAATCCTGCAATCTCTCAGCAGCCAAACCAGCAGCAGATGAGCCATGTCTTTCCATCCCTCACTCATACTCAATCCATCTTCCTCTTCACTCCTAGCCTTTCCCTTCTCCCTCATTCCTTTGTTCTCTGGCTGGTGAGTTTCAGATTTTCTTTCTGCTGCTGCCTCCACATCACCACACTGGCTCTGCCCCCGCCATATATTTCTCCGTCTCTCATGATGTCCAGGGCTGTTCGACTAGTGTTCACTGCAGACTGTATAGCCCCCAGTGGGCTCGTTTCACACCTCCAGGCCTGATGCCAGCCAGCCGCTCACAACATTACACCTGACAGACAGACAGCCCACTGCTGGCCCTGATTAGGATGCATTCGTCGACTGAAGGAAGAACTGGAGTGCGCCAGACTTATTTAGATGATGAGGTTAGAGGAGTTTGGGTAGAGACAAAAGCAGTGTGTGTAATTTTGTCTGTGCATGTGTGTCTATGACTTTATATTCTGCTGTGTATGAGCATTAACTCTGTTTGTGTTCCCTCTACAGAATATCAATTGCCAAAGCCCTGGGCATCCTCATTGTACTTCACAACAAACCACGCATCACCAGTGAAAGCCCACTTCTTGTCTATAAAGACAATAAGGACAACGCACACAAGCTTGCCAAATAATAACTTAAGAGGGAGTCACTTATTACATAGCAGGTCAAGTATGGATGAGCATGAGCATTGTATAATGGCAGGAGTAAACGGTGCACAACAAGGACAAATTGAGATGCTCTAACAAAACAATTACATCTTCTAATAAAGCTGTAATTGTGTTTTATTATGGCGAGACGACATCTATTTGCATCATCTTTTATTCCCTTGCTCATCAAGTGGTGCCTGCTTGCTAACCTCTGACTGGCTCAAACAATGCTTATTATGCTTACGGTGGTGGTTGCGCGCACACACGCATACGCACATTAATACAGGCTATCCACATGTGTGCACACGAACACCAGACAATGAAACGCGGAAAGCCTCCAGCATCACTGCGTCGATCTCTCCATTGAGGACCTGTAATTATAGACCTTGTCTCAAGATAAATCAATTAACACCAACATATAGCTTTTAATTTAATCTGGAGCTAATTAAAGTGAGGCGGCATAGGAAGGGTGGAAGAGGGGAGGGGCAGGAGGCGGCAGGAGGCGGCAGAGGTACAACAGTACATGAAGTACAGTATCTGTAGAGGACTGGGGATTGTCACACTCCCTGGGACATGATTGAAATGAATTCCACTGACACTTTTGGGTTCAGGGATCTCTGATGTTGGCTCAACATTACAAAACATCTCCTGAAGCTGTTTGACTGACAGGTGACACTTTAATTGAAACAATTTTAGCTGCTCATTATGGTGTGAGAGTGTGTACACATGGGGTTTGTGCAGAGAAAGACAAAGAAAGAATTGTTTAAGAAGTCCTAGTCTGCTGATTGATATTCAGTAGTTTCAAGGTGGCAATAAACATGCTTATGTCAGGGGCCACAAGCAAATCCACAACACAAAAAACTAATCATCACATACAATGTAACACCTTTGGTTTAAGTTGGTAGGTTATGTCTTCTCTTCATCATGTTATACTGTAGTGATAATAGAGGATTAATTTATAGATATCATCTTATACACCTCTTTCACTGTCTGACACTCAAAATACTTGCCGAATATGCAAAACACGTACAATTATTAGTTGTTACTTTTTGAGGGAATTTTGTGATAATATTGTAGCTGGACCTAGAACCTTAAAACATTCTTTTAGGCATGATGACAGGTCAATCTGTGAACGCTCAGAAAAGCTAGCTTAGCAATAGACTTGCAAAATCTTTTTACATAAAAACACTATTGATGTTGAGTTGTATAGTTGCAGAGCATAGTTGATGTTTTTCAATTGGTGAAAATGACCATAGCCACGGATAAAGTGCAGTAGATATCTACAGACAGTATACAGACACATGAATTGCAAGCACAGTGAGCTGTTCTGATATTAAGGTTTGGTTAAAAATGGGACACTTAAGATGTGGGTGTTATAAATCAGGACATAATAGGGGTTTTCTAAGTTTTAGGTAGAATGCAGTCTCATTTAAATCAGGACGTATGGTCAACCTAAGCTACCATTTCAACCATTTCTACATTTGTTTTAGCAAGCCAATTTTGAATGTCTATATATACAATATAACCTATAACATGGTTAACAACAAGACCTTTTGACTGTATTATTTGTTCTCACAAGCACTAATTAGGAAATTTACAATGTCGACAAGTACTTTTAACCCAAAGAATAAAAACTTAATGGTGCCCAAAAGTACGCTAACAAGATACATCCAGAAAGTGCTTCAAATTAAAACTATTTGCCAGGATGCGTTCTAAACTGTGATATGACAAATAAAAAAAGAAGTAGAGACGCAAAACAAACTAATGAGAGAAAGTAGCAAACACTTGTGAAATGCTGTGTTCGGTGACACATCCGTCGACTGCACTCTCTCATTACTCAGACCCTTGGTGCGCGAGAGATGACAGCACTGTGTCACGTAGCTACAGTCGAAGGTTTTACCCAACACTGCTCACACTGATCTTGATCATTCTTTTGAGTTGTCTGCATTCACATTAACTTTAAAACTGTATGGCAGCTCATTATAAAGAAGTGACGGTAATGAAAAACAACGCTGGGATGTTGTAAACGGACAATTTTGTCATTAATTAGGAAAACTTTCTACAAACCTCTACTTTTGTTCCTTTGTCACCAGCGACGTAACCTCAAGTCGTACGCGTTCATATCTGCTGTTCTGAAACGACAGAGAAAAATGGAATGAAGGATGTATCATGAATAAAATAGGTTCATAAAGAATTGTGTTGAAGGGAAAGTTGTTCATCTATATTACTTCAAATGATATTCATGCATCATGTCGTTTATTGTAAAGTCAGTGCAACTGGAATGTGGCCAGAGGAAAGCCAAGTGAAGCATTGCCTCGTTATTTGGCTGAAAATGCTGCCTTTCAGACTTGCCAGGGTAATTAAAGTCACAAATTCACTCAATGAGATCATTAGTTGCTTTATAAATCTGGGAGAATGAACCATAGAGAGTCACACATACAGTATAAAGATGAGAGGGAAGGGTACCCTATTTGAATGAAGAAACTGCTCACATTTTAAAATGAAAATACTCACTGTTTATTTATTTTGGTATTACACTAATTAATGCTTGGGGGTGAATAGAGATGGTTAATATACACATTTTGGACAATGCACCAAGAGACTGGCATTTCTGACAGAAATATCACTTTTCACATACATTAAAGACAAAGATGATAATTATTAGTGCAGGTAAAACATGGTTATGAGAAGGCTATAAAATGACAATTGGACTCTAGATAGAACTGCTCCACAGTACCATCTGGGAGGGCTCCCAGTGAAAGGGTTTGCAAAAGGTACTTTAAATGAACAACTGGTTGGTGATTGGATAATCAACTGCAGTTTACCCAATCAGTGCAGAGACATTTTGTTTACATTTGTAATGATAAAACAGTCGGCGAGAACTGTCAGTACTGCCACATCATTGGACACACCGACCAAGTTTGGCCACAGTTTAAGATGGATTTTTGTGAGTGTGTAAACTCCCAAATCTTGCGAGAATCCATCTGCAACAGCAAGGTTAATAAAATGAGTGTAAATAGTGTGACAATTTATATTCAGAAAACAAAAGTTCCCTGGTTGTAGTTGTAGGACAAACACACACACACCCAAACAACACAGTAATGGCACAGAAACTTAATAATATGAGGGTAAAAGAATTAAACACCTAAGATGATACAAATATTTATACCTCTGGGGGCACTAAGTTTTCACAACCTAAACCTTCAAGTACCTCCCTGTACAAAGTACAATTATTCCCTTTGCACTGATACCACTTTAACAGGATCTTTAAATGTTAAATATTGTAATAAATAAGTGGCATAACTATGGTCTGTAGAAAAGCATTTTTGTCGGCTTTGAAAGTGAAACAGAACGTGTGAAAGATCAAATATAGCCTCCATAATTCACCATCTGTCTGTAAGACCTCCCATGGAGCAAGCTGCTACATTTCTTTATTATCAAGTGCAATGAGATGTGTTATTATTTTTAATAGCCCTTTGTATTTTAATCCATATGGACACAACATCTTGAAGTATTATATGTGTGTACATAAAGCGTGTAACCATTTTAGCCAGCCCTGTGTGCCCTGAGGGATCGTAAAATGCTCATTAATTCCTTGAATTAGCTTAAATGCCCTTATTGAATGCCACCTTCATGATT